>CM037788.1:7474687-7524687 GCA_021229015.1 Solen grandis | reverse complement strand
TGGGACACTATTGAGAATGATTAAAATAAATGTACACGACCTTTGCTTTTAAGTAAATAAAACTTAAATAGTTTTTTTTTTCAGATTAAACTAACTGGAAAATAAACACACGTATTTATATCATCATCATCATCATCATCATCATCATCACCACCACCATTATCATCATCATACTATATCAAACTATATTGCCTCCTACCATTGCAGGGTAACCTTCTACCTTTGGTCAAACATGTCGTTTGATTATAACAGAGAGAATAGTGTCCAAATTAAAGAGAAAAAAAAAAACGCTGTGAGGTAATGAATGAGTCAACGATTACATTTATAAGTAGTTAAACTCAAATTACATGTCTCTGTTCATATTTTAAATTTTAAATATGTTGTCTGGTTCTCTGTACTTGACCCATTGTTGGCACTGGCGAACGTGCGTCTGCCTGGTTGCGAGCTTGTTTACCGTACTCTTCGATTTTTATGTACGTAATGCTCAACTAAATATAAATGATTTGATCCTTCAGTTTGCAGTTTGATCGTAACACTAACTGAACTAGGCTTCTGACACAGGTGTAGTGGTAACATCGTTAAAATGGTTTTTAACGTAATCATGACTTTTATTTCAGTACTTGCATGGTATTTAAAATCTAACAATGGAACTGAGCGGTGTGGCCATACTTGAAAAAAAACACACTAAAGGAGGAGTGAGGTGAAAGTATATATCCACGCCCTCCCGCAGCCCAAGGGATAAAAATTATGCGTTCTAAGATGTTTTCCGGAGCCCATTTATTTCTGGGTGCGTTTATTGAGCGCAATGAGCGCTACGTCCGTTACAGTGATTTGAAGGCATATGCATTAATTAGGATACTCATTTTCAACTTTCGGTACATTTTGAGTCATCAAAACTGCCGAAACTGTTATGACGCAATAAGCTTGTAACATTGTCATCCTTTTTCACACCTTTGATAACAGGTATTGATGCCTGCAATGCCGATCTTTTGACGGCGCAAACAAACCTTACATGCCTAGATTTCTAAGATTTATAACAAAACAATCTTGATATTACAATGCCTACATATTAACCAATCGAATCTGTAATCGAAATACTATTTACACCTTTTGTGTCTCGTACTTCTATTTATTCAGGACCTTTAATATATTATGGTTCCTTTTAGCAGTACAATAACCCCCAGTACAAATAACCTCAGCCCCCCATAATACGATCGCTTGAACTGTTAAAATGCAGCATAAGGGTTATTGTTACAGGGAACAGATTCACCGAAATCTTGACACTCATGAAACTGTTTAAGTTAAAGAGGCACACTTGATTTAACCATCCGTTATCGTAGGGGTCAATTGACGATCATGGTATAAAAGCTTTGCTGTGCGGTGCACTGGCAGTTACGTGAATGAGTCGATACTATCGGTAAAGTGAAGCTACTCGCTCTGTCGTCAGTGAAACTTTCATTCATAAATTGTAGACTACAAGTGGAGGAAGAGGATGGCATACAAGCTTTAGTCTGATTTTGACTTTACTTGATAAATAGAGATAGTTCAGGGCGTTAGGCATATAATAAACAAGTGATTTGCGTGAGACAGTTATCAAGTATTATATACATTTTATCTTAAGGGACATATATTCTCTATGGTGTGTTATTTCTTGTGGCTTAGTGTTTCAATAAACTTTTATAAATATGATTGAGGAAGTGTTATTTTCCAATTATGCGACAACGGTTTTGGTCGGCATTGTATTGCTCCTGGTGTTGATATTCCCGAAGAGACAAAAAGGAGTGCCGAATGGACCGTTTTTGTTTCCCATTATCGGGAACCTGCCGTCTTTAATGAGTCGTGACGTTATGGGACGATTTAACGCTCTACGTAAGACATATGGTGACGTGTACGGTCTGTACATGGGACAAGACTTAACGGTTGTGTTAAACGGATATGACGTCATTCATGAAGCGCTTGTGAAGAAAGGAAATATATTTTCAGTCCGGCCAAGGACGACGTTTCACAAACTTATGTTCAAAAATCCTGGTATTGTTTTCGCAAACGACCATTTATGGAAGGAACAACGCCAGTTTGCCCAGATGGCTCTCAATGAGTTCGGTTACAATTGGAGTGAAAAGACAATTGAGGAAAGAATTAACGATGAAATTAGATTCTTCATACAGCGGATTCGTGAATACAAACGTCCGTTCGATATCCGAGAATCCGTAAACTTGAGCGTCGCAAACGTCATCGCAGGAATTTTGTTCGGGAAACGCTGTAGCTACGAAGACCCGAAATTTATTTCTTGTTTGGACGGAGTTGGAGAAGCGGCAAGATTATTTGCTCGGACGAGTCTACTCATGAATTGTTTCCCTTTCTTGAGATTTCTTCCAGGAGATTTACTTAGTTTGAAGAAAATTGAGAAGATCCGAGAAAAGCCAAAACAGTTTTTGAATGGACCCTTTTATGGAACACAGACAGACATTTGACGCAAATAATATCCGAGACGTTGTTGATTTGTATATTAAAGAAATAATTGAGAATGAGAGAAGCGAAAGAAAAAACACGTTTAACAACACTCAGATGCGGGCCCTAATGGGCGAGTTGTTGAGTGCTGGTTCGGAAACAACTGCAACAAACATTATCTGGATTATTCTCTACCTTGTATTGAACCCAGATATCCAGGAAAAACTCCATAAAGACATTGATAACGTCATTGAGAGAGATAGAATACCATCTCTTCTGGATAGACCACGTCTACCATACGTAGAGGCGACAATATTAGAGGGTCTCCGAATAGCCTCAGTGGCACCGTTGTCAGTTCCGCACGCTGTACACGAGGATATAGAATACCGAGGATTTCTCATACCGAAAGACACAACAGTTTTGGTCAATCTTCACTCAGTTCTGAAAGACCCGGATCTTTGGCCGGAACCGGAAGTATTCAAACCGGAACGTTTCATCGACGAAAATGAAACAATTAACATCCCAAAAGAATTTATACCGTTCTCTATAGGTAGGCGATCGTGCTTGGGCGAATCTCTAGCAAGAATGGAGTTGTTTCTGTACTTAACGACAATGTTGCAAAATTTTAAGTTTTCTTTGCCAGAAAATGTTCCAAAGCCAAGCACAGAAGGTCATTTAGGAATGACCTATAGCCCATATCCGTTTTTGATCGAAGCTCATTTGAGGCCTTGATAAATGTAAACGGAGTTTTACTCCTTGTATGTCAGCTTGTGTCTCTCTTGACAATGGTAATACAAAGGATAATTAGTTTATTTCATGTTCTAAATATTTAAATTGTATTTATTATTTACATTTATTTTTTTATTAATCTATTCATACATGTTGTTACTCATGAGTTCATACGATACGTGCCGACAAATTTCTCGTGTATAGCCTATTTCAGATGACGTCAAACGCTATCACTTCATGATTTCAGTGTGCTAATTTATACCTATTGCGTAAGCCAGATTGTAACACAGACATGATTTCATTATAAACAAATGTACCTACAATTCTTTCTTTACCTTTTTTTTATTCCAATTTCTCTTTCTTAAACCATTTATTTTTACCAAGTTCATCCCTTTCAGTTGATATTATTTTTTATTTCATAACGGGTAGTTTTAGCTCGCTCTGCTTGAAACAATTAAATTCCATTCGCTTAGTTGGCATATATTCTTGGATCCGTATACTAAATAGATTCCGAATACTCTCGAAATATTCACAGAGTCATTTTATTCTGCTAGTACTAGCAATAAAGATATTTATCCGAAATATTTAATTGATGTCATTGTGAATGCTAATATTTAGGGCTCTACACATATTTCTGGTCTCCTTTCCGGGGAAAATTAATGGAATGATTTCTGCTACCAAGAATCAGAAATTAAAAACTTAAACCGTGTCTGCAGTTGGGCTATATTTTATATAAAAAATCATGTTTCAGACCTTGAAATGTGTTTGTGCAAGAAACTTAAAAAATTAAAGTTCAATGATCATTATATGTAGCTTGATAGCTTTGTGGTAACGCTCTTCGTGGTGACGCTTTTCGTCTTTCACCAGTGTTCCCTTAGTTCTGTATTTGTATGATTTCGTTGTATTATCCTGAAACTGGGCTTTTACGCAACGGCACACACCGATTCTCTGGCTCGTACAGTACCGGGGGAGTGGTTGCCCCTCTAGTCACGTGGGTACTTCGTTTTACCCTACATTTCCCCTACATACGTTCGGTAATAATGTATACAAGTCGTGGTTACTTGTTTCACAATCGATGTAAAGTAAATATATAGTTTATACACATCCATTATTCATAGCGGTTGCGCGATCTCATTCAATCTCATATCTTTTGTGACTTTATTTCACCTACCCTTTCCTGTGATTTTTCATATTGTTAGATCATATATGTATGTTTTTTGAACGGTGTATGTTTTGAAAGAGAGCCGCGATTGTTTGTAATTTATTGTACAATGTGGTATTTACATAATGAATTAGTGTAAAAGTTTTATTTGCAATGATATACATATACACATAATACGATTTATTCATTCCATACGAAATATACTTACTATATGTTTTGTAAATTCAACATTGTGTAAGTGCGCAGTTTTCTTCACCATATTTAATGATGTTTACACATTGAGAGACGTGACAAATATATTTGATTTATGTCTATATATACATACGTTTTCTTTTGTTGGCCCCATGTCGTTGTTAGAAAATAGTAAATAAATTTTACTCGAAAGAATGGTTTATGTCTTTTGTTCGATACAATATTACTATATATAATCACTTGAAAGGAGCTTGCTTTTTGCTCCTTATTGACACAGACCCAGGAAGAGTTCATGTACGCCGCTCCTTATAAAGCGTTTATTGAATGTTCAGAGAGATTTTAATAAGACTTAACGAGTTTCCGTCTATAACTCTGTTATCTTTTTTTTTTTCTCACTTTCCCATTTAATAAACAGCATGGAAAAAATATACAAACACTTTACATTGATCAAGATCATGGCGTGGTTGTATATAGAGAGATAATTGTTCCTTCTGTACTTAGTTAGGACGTATGGTTAAGCAGTGTTGTATTTATGTCGATATGATTCACTGTGTTGATTCGTTCTTTTTGATTAAAATCAATAAATCAATAAATCAATCAATAAATAAATAAATAAATAAATAAATAAATAAATAAGAACTATCATTGAAAATGATGAAAACCCCAGATACCATTTTGTCATAGTTACTGTTACCATGTCAGACAGTCTTGATAAAGTTGAAGGATAAAAATAAAAACACACAAAACTAGACATAGCTCTGGTATACTTATTCATGTATCGCGACAAAACTATTCAATAAATATGAAAAACAAGCTAAGGGTATGTGCAACAAGTGTTGGTTCTTATAAATGCTGTGAAGATATTTATCTCAAACTCTGACCAATAGTAGATGAAAAATAGAGCAGATAAAATATAGTCAAGAAATATAGCAATGGGGGAAATAACTCAATAAATATATGTAAGTAGGCTTGGTATTTATAATTGCTGTGACTTGACTATTGACTTGACTATTTGAGTTTACCGTCGCTTCGACAGTATTTCAGTCTATATAGCGACGCCCGGCTAATTACAGGTGGAGAAAGACCCCGAATCCACGGAGGCATCCGGGTAGAACCACCGACCTACCGCAAGCCAGCTGGAAGGCTTCCTCACATGAAAACCCGAATGACCCCCCCCCGTGATTCGAACCCTCGCGGTGAGGGGCAAGTAGAGTCAAAATCAGCGAAATAACCTCATGATGATAAGGAGGCCTTGTATTATAATTGCTGTGAAGTTAAATAAAAAGTAGCAAAGAAAAAATGTGGACAAAATATCTTTAATAGATATAAAAAAGGACCGTAACTCATATAAAATCAAGCCGATCATGATGTGCCAGCGATATACGCAACTTGGTACTTATTGATGCTGTGAAGTTAAATCAAAATTAGAATACTGGTAGCCCAGATACAGCGTTGACAAAATGTTCCATAAATATAGCAAAGGGACACATTTCATGAAGACGTACCATGCGCAACTTGGCTTGGTACTTATTAATGCTGTGAATTTAAATTAATATTCGATCAAAAGTAGCCAAGAAATAACGCGCACAAAATCCATTACATAAATATAAGAAAGAGCCATAACTCATTTAAAATCTAGCGAATCATGACGTGCCAACGGCTTGATTCTTATCTTGATCAAAGGTAGCCGAGAAATCTGTCAGAAAATCTCGTCTACAGACGGATGGACCGATAGACCAACCGACCGACGAACGTGACTCAAATATAGCCCAATATATATTGTATCTGGTGTATAATTAATAATTAAATTTTGTTTGCTTGAGTTTGACGTCTTTTTGAGCTGCTTTCAGTCGTTTGGGGACTTTGGTAAGATAAGACAGGAGTAAAACTGTCCTTCTGTATTGTCACGCCGTAGACACATGTCATATTTCCGGATCAATCAGTCCTGGATCTACCTTTATTTACTGAGCGCAAAGCGTGGGATTAATTAATTAACGACATTTAATGCATTACTTATTTAAATCAGATTTAACAAAAAAATCTTTTTGTCACCAGTTTTTATATTAATCTGATTTTTTTTCTTCATATTTACTGACAATTCGATTCAACTAATTGTTCTTTTTATATATAGAAAAATCCAAAAGAACATAGGTAGCCAAGCGCTTATGATCATAGTAACAGAGCGGTTAGGGTCACTGACTTACAGTCACTAATTAAGTCTCTCAGTGCTGTGGATTCGAGTCCCGCTATGCGCACTAAGGATTCTTCATATCAGATGCCGACTCTACCCTTAATAAGCCAGTCTGTCTGTGTCTGGGATAATGCATATAAGTCTATGCGATACGACTGATTGAAATACTTTGAAACGTCCGTTAAATGCATCCCAACAAATTTAAATTGCAATGTTATGCGGGGGCATTTCTTTAACTGTTAATTTTTCAAGATCAAGTTGCGTTTCACGCCTCTGTAGCTTCTATGATTGATGTTTATGTTGCCGATTACACCTTCGGCGCATTCTTGGTTACGGCAAACCACGTTCTAGTTCGACCCCTATCTCCTACGCGCTATCCAATTAAATTTTATTCATGTATAATGCAGTTTTAACAGAGAGATACGCACCTATTTCCATGGATTCATCTGAAATCTGCTTTTTAAAACCAGCTGAATGTTGCAATTAAATTATAATTGTAGTGTGATGTTGTTCATTTGGGACTGCAGTTATTACTGAATTTCTGCAGAATTATCTTTAATAAACAGCTGCAGCTTGGCACTTAATTAAATTTTGCAAATCGATCGCCGTAAAAGATTCCATTTACTTTGATTAGCCACTTTTACCGCGCTGATAATATGGGATGGGAATATGTCGATAATCATTTTTTCTTAATTGTTAAAAAATAAGATTCGTCAGAAAATTTCAAATTAATCTGCTGTTTGGCAAATAGTGCCGAGTACGTTTTGTATTCTTGGTTAGAAATAAACTTGTATCTTTTACGTACGCACAATTAGTAAAAACAGTAAGACATAAGACGTAATTTAACAAAAACAATACATTTTCAGAGGCGGATCTGGTGGGGGGGGGTTTGGGCATCGAGGTCACCGAGCAGTTCGTCGAGCCGCAGGACAAAGTCCCCTCCCCCAAATTCTTGGAATCGAGATTACTTATAAGCATGCTTTTAACAGCAATGACAAATTTAATTTTTATGCTCCTTTTTTTTTTTTTTTTGATTATATCATCACATCAAGCGGCTTCCTAGAACGCGCGAGAACAATCGACACACTTCAGCGATGAAATGTTACGCAACACCATCGTGACCATCCTTCTATGGAATTATCAAAGGACTTCCGATTGACGTGGGAAACTTGTTACCGGAAATAATTCTTAAGCGTGCATTTCAGTTGTTCGTCACGTAGCAATTTTGTGTTTCTCGTTAATATGAGAACTATCTTGTAATACTGAAGACTATTTTTAGTAATCTGACGACCGTCCGTACCCGAATTTCTTGTTTATTTGATGATTATATTGACTTATATTCCTCAATGAACCGAGTAATGTCCCAGCTTGTACATGTATTTCTTGTTATTCTAAATACTGTCGTAGCTCTTTTTTTCTTCTTATCATGAGTACCGCTTCAGCTCGTTTTTTTTACGATAACCTGAGTACTGCCTCGCACTTTCTCGTCATTTTGGATATTGGTATTTCTAGTTATTTTGTATTCTGTCTAAGCTGGTATTATTTGGTTTTCTGTGTATTCCACAAGTTCGTTTTTTTTTCCGTTACTGAGCTCGTATTGCTTGTTATTCTGATAACTGTGATCACTGTTTGAACTCGTATTTCTCCACCGTCGGATACCCACAGCTTATACATTCCACTACATCTGTCAGCCATGGGATGCTTAGTCTGGAGTTCCTTCCCCTTAATACTACTTAAGAGTAATAAAATGAAATTATTATTACTCAGGGAACCAGACTATGGGATACTTGGCTAGCACTTTATCGTTATGAGGATATTGAAGAGGTACACGACCAATCAAAATGCTGCTTACACAATTGAGTACTCTTTAATCTGGAGATTGAAAAGTTGCCGTTCAATCTTCAGCGTTATAAGTACGATGGTTTCTATTAGTCCACTTCTCTTCTCTGACTTGTGGGGCAACAAATCAAATGATCGATAACGAACTAATAATCCCATGGACGATTGAGAGTAACGGAATAAGCCGCACGTGGGTTTCCGACGATGGTGTTTCTCGTTATTTTGTAAATTTATCTAGCCTGGCCGCCTCAGTATTTTGACGTGTATTTCTTATTTATTTGTCACCCATTCAGTCAACTTTAGTGAACGTTAAAGTGGGATTTTACAGACATAAACAGCCGTATAGCCGAGACATTTCGGGGGTGTTTATATCAATATCATGTTGTTTATTGTTTTTTGTTGTTGTTGTTTTTTCAAAATACTTTCCTAGCCCAATTATAAACTTCAGCAATTTCTACGAATCTAAATATGCAATCATTTTCTCTCGATTGTTCTAGTCTCGTGATATTCCGAGGATTCTATACTTTTTGAACTTCGAGTTATCGCATTATACTGTATACATGTATGGGTTCAAACTCGTGTGCAGCTATTCAATCAAGCTTTCGGGAAAAAAGATTAGGTTTAATTTGGCAGGAACCGTGACTGATAAGGAACAATGTTGGCTTGAACCTCATATTTCCTTTTGTTTTTAGTATTGGTACCTTTATAACTTTCATATATATACATATAAAATGCTAGAGAACTAAGCAACCTGTTACGAATTTATACACACTAAGAATTGATTGACATTTTTCTTTGAAATATTAAAGCTCACGGGCACAGTGTATAAGTATTGTTATGATCAGTGACACGTTGTTTTGTCATTAGAACTTCCATGCAGGAGGCCCATCGTGTTGGGTACCACACGGACCTCTAATTAGTCTCCAACCCGTGATATATCGGATACATGTTGGTGAGTAATCAGCCACATCATGTAGTTATATATCGGATATATGTGGTGAGTAATCAGCCACATAATGTAGTTATATATCGGATACATGTTGGTGAGTAATCAGCCACATCATGTAGTTATATATCGGATACATGTTGGTGAGTAATCAGCCACATAATGTAGTTATATATCGGATACATGTTGGTGAGTAATCAGCCACATATGTAGTTATATGAAACGGAGTTCACACACATACCGTAGTGATATGATTAAGAGTTGAGCACCATCGCTAAACCTGCGATTTTCTTACACACACACACACACACACACACACACGTATGATAGTGAAATCGTGTACGAATGATTCTAACAGAAGTAGTCGTATGATATACATTTCGTATTTTATCATCTAGTATGAGTCTACAAAGAGCAGATGTTTACATTTGGAAGCACACTTATCAGCAACAGTTATCAACAGTAAATATATAGTTAAAGTATGTAAACTATGCATGAGATTATATAGTAAACAGATAAAAATCAGTTACAGCTGTGTTTATGGAGAGCAACAGAGTGGGTCATTCGCGGGTCTCCACCAAAAAGTCAGTATATTTAGAGATATAATTTTTAGTGAGTAGTGAGTTTCGAATTAGAAAAGGTGAGTTTCTGTTAAAAAAAATTTCGAGTTGGAAAAAGTGAGTTTCGAGTTGGAAAAAGTGAATTTCGAGTTGGAAAAAAAGGTGAGTTTCGAGTTGGAAAAAGTGAGTTTCGAGTTAGAAAAAGTTTCGAGTTGGAAAAAGTGAGTTTCGAGTCGGAAAAAGTGAGTTTCGAGTACAGTTGAAGATATAAATGTATTCGCAATACATTGTTAACTCCCTTGTTATGAATATTTTGTCGGGAAGCAGAGGTCTTTCACAGAGTATATATTAAGTATCAAAATATCGTTTAAACCGATTGACAATACAACTTCATTCATGAATTAATTCTTATAGTTGTTGACACAATTTTTACTGACTCTCTGACGAGTATGAATAAAATCAGTGCCAAAATAAGCCGAAATAGATAACGAAAGTAAGCCGTTTTCCCGTAAATAAGGTTGCGGCTACAAAAGTAACACCTGGTCTCATGCTCTTAAAATAAAGGCCTATATATATATATATATATATATATATATGTGTGTGTGTGTGTGTGCATAAATGTATAAATTATTTTTTACTGTCACTAAATAAAACATTCAGTATAACTCATATTACTCAATTTTTCTATGCATGCGTGGTTATTTTTTTATAGCAGAAAATGATTACGTGATTATTTTTACTTTCCGTAAATATAATTGTCTATATTTACACTTAATCATTCTTATTGTTGAGTGACTATAAAAATATACAGTTAAAAATAACATCATCTGAGAAATAACGGTCATATTGATCAACCTTATTATTTATTTTTTTTTAATTTCAGCTATCAAGTAGCCCATTTATTCTCCCCATAATTGGTGTTAGGGGGTCGGGGATCCATCCCCCAAAACACCTCACAAGCAAACATACAAAATTATGAATACAACACTTTCAACAGAAATGGTATTTGATGATTGGTTAACCCAATTTATAAGATTATCTATATTTGTATCAAATACTGTGGGTTCTGGACAAATTCACTAAGGAATATTTGCTTTTGTTTGTTTCTCTTTGGTATTTGTAATACAACATATTTGAACCATTATACGTAGTTTCCACATCTGTGAATATCTCTACTTTTGGCAGCCATCTTGAATGACAAATTCAAGGGATTTTTTTTAAATAAATTACATACAGGAGCAGAAATTTCATTTTCCTATAATTTCAATATTTCTGCTTCAAAAATCAAAAAATATACATATGAAAGAAATTCATATTTTTAGATAACATAATTCCTATAATATGTATATTAGCACAAAAAAGAAAAGAAATGCAAAGTAAAGTAAAGAAAAAAGGTACAGGTTCATCTTTCAACAAAATAAACAGTTCAGCTTCTTGGGTATAAAGCTTTTATCTTCAAGTTCATTAAAATATCATTTTCATATTAAAAATGATTAATCAATGCTGTTCAATTTGACATAAACTTCGGTATGATAGACTGGAAAATAAAAACGCAGTGGTAATTATCAAGAGGGCCATGATGGTCTTGGGTCGCTCTGCCCTGTGCAAGCCATACATCGAGTGAGTACTTTAGGACAAGAAGAATTTTCAAATTTGTACTGTATACATATACGGAAAAATGGGCTTAGCCCCCTGGCGGCCTTTTTTTTCAAAGGATCAAACTGATTTGAACAATCTTGACTTGACTTGACTTGACTTGACTATTTAAGTTTACCGTCGCTTCAATAGTATTTCAGTCATATAGCGACGTCCAGCTAATTACAGGTGGAGGAAGACCCCGAACGCACGGAGGCATTCGGGCAGAACCACCGATCTACCGCAAGCCAGCTGGAAGGTTTCCTCACATGAAAATCCGAATGACCCTTCTGGGATTCGAACCCACGTGATGAGATGCTGAGTGAATGTTAAAGTCAGCGACTTTACCCTCTCGGCCACGGAAGCCCCTGAACAACCTTGGTAGAGAGTGACCTAAGGAACATCTGTGCCAAATAACTTTATTCTTTATAAACACTCAAATTAGGCAACTCGTTGAAGCTACATTATTCTTTATCTAATGTTTTATACCAATTATTCATATATTTTAAATCAGCATGCATGCACATTTAACCACAGGAAATTCCCTGTGCATTTAACAGGATGCAGTGGAATTCAGCAAAAAAAAAAAAAAAAAAAAAAAAACGATCTTTATTTCATTCAATGTATATACAGTAAACATCATGGAGGAATGTACATTTACAACTAAAATAATAAAGTTAGATAACTACTTCGGAACCTCGAAAGCATTTCACAATGCTTCTGGGTCTCAGAATTTGTGACATTATAAATTTGAAGGTGGTATATGTAGCCGGGTACTGGTACTTTGTGGAGAATCGGGAGGTTTTGGATCGTGTGGCTTGATAGCTCAGTGGTAAGGTGCTTGGACACTGGGTTCGAATCACAGGCGGGCCACAATTTTTTCACCACCTGAATCACCATAAATATTTTGCTGAAAATATAGTGATCTGAAGGGGGGACCGGGTGTCCAGCCCCCCCCCCCCCCGGATTTGGATATTATGCATAAAATATACATAATAAAGGGTGGACCCCCCTCCCCCCACTATGTCCTGTGATTTTCAGAGTTTGCCCCCCCCCCCCCCCACTCCCACCCCTGGTATCAAATTGCTAGAACTTGATCTTCGCATATAAGTTTTTTTATAGTTAAAATCTTGATCGTTTGATACAATTTCATGCAGATGATTGCTAACTTTCAGTCATGTTACCCATGTTTTTTTTGTGATCTTTATTTTAATGCAAATGATAATTTTGATTTTTGTTTTTAGAGTGCGTGTCAGTGAGTGTGACTGTCACAATGTCAGTGATGTTGGAATACAGCAAATATTTACAAACAAAATACAACAATGGAACACTGGCACAATAAAATGTCCATTTCAAGAATGATACTTACTTTTACACTACTTCCCTGTCGATAAACAAAACCAACAATACATTCGTGTTTTGCCGGTGTGTAAACTTCAACAAGAAGGTAAAAGGGAAAATAATAAAACAAAAGAAGAGTAGTCAATGAAAAGTCGTAAGTGACAGGTTTATTTTTGTGCAGACAAGTGTTTATTTCTTATATCAAACCAATAAGTTATAAAAAATGTGGAGGAAAAACGGTACCATCTTAAAACGGTTTATTTCGGAATGAGGTATGCCGCATTTGAACCATTTACAGGAATTTCTGAGTGTATGTTCCGTGGTTTTTTTACAGTTACCCGGGATATAGACTTGGCTATTTGAGATTACCGGGATATAGATTTTCCTTAAACGATCCGTCATGTCACAGTAATATAAAGATTTAACTCACTGCTGATATAAGCAACTGTTTCCCGATTTTTTTTTAATATACTTTACCGTAAAAAGCAATTAAAACACACAAATGGTGTTAAATATATACACAGTCACCAAAAAGATACACATTTTTATCCGGTCACTGTACAGTATATACACTTAGACTCGAAACTCACTTTTTTTTTTAACTCGAAACTCACTTTTTCTTAACTCGACACTTTTTAATCGAAACTCACTTTTTAACTCGAAACTCACTTTTTTTAACTCGAAACTCACTTTTTAACTCGAAACTCACTTTTTACTCGAAACTCACTTTTTTATCTCGAAAATCACCTTTTCTTTACTCGAAACTCACTTTTTCAGACTCGAAACTCACTTTTTTTAAAAAAAGAAATCCTCGTATATTTACCGTTACAGAGGTTTGTCTAAACTAAGATTATATAATATTCCATGTATGTGTGTGTGTGTGCGCGCGCGTGTATGTTCTCATAACAGTATACATTTTTACCAATGTATATCAAATATGTACTACTTAAACCTTTAAACTGATCCATGTTGTTTAAAAAAAAAAAAACACCAAAAAAAAAAAAAAAACCCGGAAACAACAGGTATTGTTAAATGGTGAATCTCTTGCTGCGCGAGACGCACTCCTGGAGCTATCTAGTGTTAATTAAAAGAGCCCCTTACCACTACCCCCCGATGCACGGATTTTTACCTGTTAATAAAACTACGTGTATATCGCTAATAGAATCAGAGGGGGTCTTTGTGTCCAGCTAATGAAAGAAAATAGAGAATAAAGAGAATAAATGAGAATTGAAAATAAGGAATTGGTTGTCTGTAGCCGAGTTCAGACAAACATCCATGGGCACTTACGTCTAAACATGTGGTGCATTGAAAGAGGGATCGTCTGTTGATAGAATTACTCTTAACTTACGGTGTTTCGAAATTACAGCTATTTATTTGCATCTTTTTTTTAATGACTTTTTTTGAGACAGCATACAGGGCGTATCCAGGTATACGCAATACGCCAATGCGTATAATTTGAAAGAACAGGTGAAAATATAACATGTTTGTAATTACATAAAATATGACATGTGCTGAAAATATATCTATGGTGGCATATTTCTGCCAGCCACTTATCCACTACTATGTTGAAACTTTTCTGAAAAATTGTAACATATTCAGTTAGTATCTGGCAAGTAGCAAATTTTCAAGTTATCTACTTAGGTATCTTAACAGGTCTAAACTGTCTGTTAGTGCCCACTACTGCCAATCACATACTTACTTATTTTAACTGGATATCATGCCTTTTTCCAGATAAGTATGTGAAAAAAAATGCTTGTTATCCACATAATTTAACTGACTAACTTCAAAAAAGGGGAGATATCCAGTTATCTTAAGTGAATATATGGCTGGCAGTAGTGGGCACTAACAGGCAGTTTTGTTCTGTTAAGATACCTAAGTGGATAACACGAAAGTTTTCTACTTGCCAGATACTAACTGACTATGTGACAATTTTTCAGAAAAGTTTCGACATAGCTAAGTGGATAAGTGGCTGGCAGAAATATGCCACCATATACATCATAGATATGCACTTGCCTGAAATCATCCTCTGAGGAGGCTAAATTATTTTATTCAGCCGTTTGAGGGAAAATGTAGTCGTTTGTTTATTTATCTATTTTTATTTGATATTTTACGGGGGAGAAACACAGGGAGTGAACATTTCCGGCACATAATTTGGCTTAACATTTGGAATGTGTATCCACGAGCATCAAGCGCCGATTAATATCTAAATCTGATCGTATGTGCAAACAGAGTCCTTCGCAATTATTTACCTTTTAATGATATCCTCAACAAATGCTAAAGGTGCGTCGAACCTTCACACTCCCCAGGGAGAAGTCTGTAAATAGACTGATTCATGTATCCTTGGTAACTAGAAACAAATTCAAAAGACGCAGTTATCACGTCCGAGTATAGTAGTAACGTTAACAACCACATGTAAGCTTTAATTAGTTTTACGCCATGTATCTTTGATACGAGTATTCTTCATACGCGCGTTACGCGAAATTAATCAAAATCATTGGTTATTGTAACAAACACAATTGTATTAACTTCTTTATCGACAAATTAGCAAGTAATATGTTTCAACGTCCATATTTACGATAAAAACCAATTTAGATCTAATTACGCCTCTCTGTGTTGTTTGTTATACAAGGTTTGTTATGCAGAGCACAGATGAAGAAATAATGATGGTCATTCTTATAGCCATATAAAAATCAAAACGATGTAATTCTCGATATTTCATTTAGTTGACATGTCATATTTTCAATTATTATTTTTAGCTTTTATCAATAATATATATGATTATATTTTAATTATCATATGCTTTCAATAAGCCATCCGAAAATTTGCATTGTTTAATGTAAGGGGGGACTTGCGAAGGGAATGAAATAGAAGATACTTGTCGTTTTTATGGCAGATGTAATACCATTTCATCGAGTATAATTCGAAGATTGTATTTCACGAAATGAAATAAAATATTGCATCTTTCAAAAAACAAACAAAAAAAACAAAAAAAAACGAACATATTTTTTTTGTGGAATTATGAAAATTATTTTTTATTATATCACATTAATCCAGCCAAAACAAAATTATTTTATGTGTTAATTATATTTTAGTTATGTTTAACTTATTAATTTAACTTCGATTGGTAAACAAATTTCTACAGCTTATCCCTCTCGACGGTTCCTAGTTTGGACCAGTACTTGGTGCCCGGAAAGACCAAAGAAAATTACGATCCAATTATTTTAGAGGAAACATTCAATAATATTTTGGCTTCATAATTTTAAAATCTATTGATAATACCCAAGGGGGGACCCGCGTTGCTAAGCGAGTAAAGCCGTTGTCTTAATATCTCTCAGCCTCTCACCTCTGTGTTCGTTTTTTGCAGAGTTTACTGTATACAGATGAGGCGTATGAAAGTTCTTGTTTTTATTATCCGAATCCTTAAACTGTTATTTTGATAGTTTCTAAATAAAGTACCAAATTTCGTTTTCTGTCTTATCACTAAATGGTGTTTAGTTTTTAGTTTGTTTAAATACGATCGCATTTTGAAAGTCGAAACTGAATTAGAAGGTGTTAATAATCGATGCTGGAGATAACGTGTTTAATAAAATGAAATGAAAACGTAAAGGCGCAAGCAAGTTAATCGCTATTCAATCACAGCTATTTCAAACCACAACTGGCTGGAATTTTACAAACCATACTTTCGTCATAACAAAGCTTCTGCCTAAATATCTCAGTCGGGTTGAATGAAACCTGCACATTCCTGATAAAAGTCGCTGGTTCGAAACAAGCTCGCAAACTCTTTTTATTTATTTATTTATTTATTTATTTATTTATTTATTTATTTATTTATTTATTTATTTATTTATTTATTTTTAATATTTTTGCAATATTGAATATATATGCTTATATATATATTCTTAAAATTTTGTAATATTATCAATTTACCTACATTAAGTATATCAAATGAAATGTGAAAGATAAATACCCTTCATAAGTTTGTTGTTTTATATTTGCTTCCTTTGATTTATAATACACATATTGATAAACTGATATACATGTACATGGGCGCCGTTGTTCACTGATAATATAGTCTTACCCGATTGCGGACTTAAATCTTGTAAGTTCGAACCCCGATGGGGGTTAGGATTTGTTCTTGACCTTCCCAGGCACAAGTTAGTGATCCAGCCCAGGCACAAGTTAGTGACCCAGCCCAGGCACAAGTTAGTGATCCAGCCCAGGCACAAGTTAGTGATCCAGCCCAGGCACAAGTTAGTGATCCAGCCCAGGCACAAGTTAGTGATCCAGCCCAGGCACAAGTTAGTGATCCAGCCCAGGCACAAGTTAGTGTCCCAGCCCAGGCACAAGTTAGTGATCCAGCCCAGGCACAAGTTAGTGATCCAGCCCAGGCACAAGTTAGTGACCCAGCCCAGGCACAAGTTAGTGATCCAGCCCAGGCACACGTTAGTGATCCAGCCCAGGCACAAGTTAGTGATGCAGCCCAGGCACAAGTTAGTGATCCAGCCCAGGCACAAGTTAGTGATGCAGCCCAGGCACAAGTTAGTGATCCAGCCCAGGCACAAGTTAGTGTCCCAGCCCAGGCACAAGTTAGTGATCCAGCCCAGGCACAAGTTAGTGTCCCAGCCCAGGCACAAGTTAGTGATCCAGCCCAGGCACAAGTTAGTGATGCAGCCCAGGTACAAGTTAGTGATCCAGCCCAGGCACAAGTTAGTGATCCAGCCCAGGCACAAGTTAGTGATCCAGCCCAGGCACAAGTTAGTGATCCAGCCCAGGCACAAGTTAGTGATCCAGCCCAGGAACCGTTAAGAAGGGTTAGTATAAGTTGTTATAACTTTTTAGCCAATCAACGTAAAATGATTGAATTGATATATGATATCAATCTTATAAATTGTAGGCAAGAATAAATTGGCAGAGAGAATTTGGGAGTAAGAGTAGCAATGTGTTTATAGCTAGCAGTCCTGTGTTCAGCTTTTCAAGTTATGATCATTTTTATGTAAGATTAAATTTACTTTAAAAAAATGATATGCGACATCATTACATCAAAAACCCTGTTCCCTAAGTGCTTTAATTATTTTAGCTGTAAGTGGAAAAGATTGGCCTGATGCCTGACACTCCCGACATTTGAATCAGTGTGAAACTTAATCATTTGTTTATGTTTTAATAGACAAAGGAGTATATTACATGTACCAATATTTCATTTGTTTGCTTATGTATACGTATACATTTTATGTCCACATATATAATAAAATGATATCAACATAGAAACAACAAAAAGGTAGATAACACACATCCAATATAATGAATATAGAATGTTTACAGCTCAACAATTCTTTGACGTTAGGTTAGGATTATAAGTATTGTGCATACTTCTACGATAAATCCATAAAATTCAAAATATGAACGATAACATATTTACAGTTTGCCAAGTAGGCCTACGCCATACAGCTTTGTATATGAATTCGCATTTTGGACCCGCCTCCCGTTTGATTGGGCCTAAAAACACGGCAGGGAATCACGTGACTTTTGTGGTAACGCGTACTGACAATATGGTGGACTGAAACCTTCGATTCAGACCCATTTTGCAGGTAATCTTATATTTTATGATTTATACTTACATATACGACCTGCCGCAGCCTACACGGAATGGAATGTTGTTATTGGCTATACCTTATTCTTTTACCTTTATGCTAACAGTTTGCTCAAACGCTCAAAGATTCGACCGTCATTTTCAATTTTGAATATTATTTTGCGGGTAACTTGCACGCATAAATTGTATTTTTTTCATTTATATCAATTTAACTGTATCTGAGTATTTAACATGTGAAAAGCATGCTTGAATATAACTTTGTTTACTTCCGGTATGATCGAAGGAAATCCTGAAAAAAGCATGCACTGATAAATCTTGTATACAGCAATGAAAACAGTCGAAAAGCTTTTGTAATGTTTTAAAACATGAACGAATGTTTGCAATAAAAAAAAAACTGGTGGGGTAATGCATTGAGATAAGATTGCATTATTTTTTTAACATAAATATTAGAAGATCAACAAAAAATAGACATACATTAATATTTACACACTATCATGAAAGATTTAAAAAAAAAAGTTAAGGTATGGTCTTGGAGATAATAAAGAAATATATGTAATTAAAAATAAAACAATATGTTTTATACAAAAGGATTTGTAAAGTTATTACAGTTTTTATAGGAGTCTCTACACAAGGAACGTAACTTTGGAAAATATTTTTGTATTTTAGATTTTCCTGTCAGATTGAAAAACGTACCTACATTTCTAGTAACACGTTACGTATTTTAATTTATTTAGATTTCAGAAAATGAACCCATTCCATGTAATAAAAGAAAACGAATTTACAATTCCATTTTCCAAAAATATTAGAAATGCTCTTTTTTTCTCTAATTGTTTCTAAGTGTATGAACATCTGTCTTTTTAGAGAAAATTACCACGCATTTTCAATGGAGAGAGAGAGAGAGAGAGAGAGAGAGGAGGAGGAAATAATATACAGGGGGAGAAGAGAGAGAGAGAGAGACAGAGGGGGGAGGAAAAAATATACAGGGGGAGAAGAGAGAGAGAGAGGGGGGGGGGAAGAAAAAATTTACAGGGGGAGAAGAGAGAGAGAGAGAGAGAGAGAGAGAGAGAGAGAGGGGAGGAAATAATATATACAGAGAGAGAGAGAGAGAGGGGGTGGAAATAATATACAGAGAGAGAGAGAGAGAGAGAGAGAGAGAGGGGGGGGGGGAGGAAATATACAGGGGGAGATAGACAGAGGAGAAAATGATATACAGTCATCTATATATGAAACTCTTGTATATGGTATACATTGTTGTACATATGAAGAAATTAACATTTTTTAATAATATAACAATATTCTGGGGAAAGAGTCTGTTCTGTTCAAAGAATGGCCCTTTCTTACAGGATAAATTGATGTATAATTATATTTACATTTAGATGGAGGTTGATTTAAAACAAAGAATATTGATAACATAATTTTATTGTATTAGAATATAGTGATATCATTTAATTATAAATAAGTTTTAATGTACAAATGAATAGAGTTATTAGCATTTATATACAGGAAACACCACTTGCACAAGATAACAATACATACCGACCCCGCAAAAAAAAAAAAAAAAAAAAAAAAAAAAAAAAAAAAAAATAAATAAAAATTCACTACCTACCGACCCTATATTTTTCAGCCATGCCACCAGAAACACAACAATTATTTTTGTCTTGACAGTTTCACATTACGTTTAAAGTACGGTTCAGTCAGTGTGGCTGGGTACACTTATATATTGAGCAAGCAAAGCATGACGTAATACAGCCGCTCTGCCCATAATCCGCTTTGGTCACCTAGGCACCTTACACATTATCAGGATCTCACGGTTTAATTTATGCAATTTTGAACGAAATGCAAGCATTTCATTGTGCAATTAAGTAAGATAACCTGTGAATACATGTATTTGGATTGGACTTAGCTGCAGCATTTATCTCCCTTAAGTTTATAATCCTATCTGTAGCGTGTTCAGTACCGATTCCCCGACTTGCATCCTATACGCCACGACACATCCGTAAATGATAGAAGGACTACTGGGAAATACTGGGATGAATTTTAGATCGCGTGAACCATTACAACTGAACGTATTGAAAATAACCTGAAATATCAAATTGATATTTTCTTCCTTTAGTTTAGAAATGATGATGGTTTACTTTTGTATGTTTTTGCAATATTTTTTAAGTAACCGCTATCTAAAACGCCATATAACTACCAAATATCAACCTTTTCAACTTTATGCAATTATTTTTATACATCTCATGTTACTTTGTAAGTATTAAACTATTCATGCATTATTCCAACGAGGAAGATGTCTCTTTCACATGCCGCTTAATGCACCAGCATACGAGTTTATTGCAAGACGATACCTAGTGTTCGCTCCTACATGCGACATACCTGATATAATCATGCATTTTCTTTTTTCAAAGAATCCCCCCCCACACACTCATAAATCAAATCAAATGATACAATATTTCGCAAGTTATAACCTCTCACATATCATATGTTTTTTAAAGCAAGGACAGAAAGAATTTATTTAACCATGTTTTGAAGGACGCACTTATTTGCACAATGTCTATATTCAGCACAACTGAGGCGGATATGCTATTCATAGATGGACGATTTAGTTGCATCACGGCAGATGGATAGCAAGTGGCTTGCATAATAGCCTTGTTTTCAGCAAGCTGGTCTCATCTAAACATCCCATTGTCATTTTATTTCACCAGACCGCGGTGTTGTAGTTACACCTTCTACCAAACCACAACCTTAATTTCACTGGCATACGCTTTGGCCGCTATATAACTTAAGTTACATATACACCCCAAACAAATCGCATACTTTCACCAGGGTGAACGATGACAACTCCTGTTTACTTAACAAATCTGGCTGTTCAAAATGATTTGAATTTGTGGTGACATTGGTTGCCACATCTTACTTAGCATCCACATTCACTTGTACACCAGTTAGCCTTGTCCTCGACAAGTGCAAGCCTCACTGCCAGGTCATGCTCGCCACTAATTATTGTATGTATTTCGTTTGTCATGAAGCAGTTTTTGGTCAGTATGAAATCATTTATATTGCTTATTGCTCTCTTCTCGTCATTTGTTCTCTTTCTTTTGTAATTTTCAACAAAAACACATTTCTCACACTCTTTCGCACATGTCGTTATTTAATGCATTTTTTGCAATATACGTTGAAGTATAGTTTAATGTATAGTATAATGGGGTTTAATATGATTTCACACACACACACACACACACACACACACACACACA
The DNA here is from genome assembly GCA_021229015.1 of Solen grandis. Lineage (NCBI taxonomy): Eukaryota > Metazoa > Mollusca > Bivalvia > Adapedonta > Solenidae > Solen > Solen grandis. The sequence continues at coordinate 7,502,803 of CM037788.1, read as the reverse complement.
TATAAGAGTTATCATATCTATGCTCTCTTACATGCCTCATAGAAACAATGTTTCGAAGCGATTTACCTCTACATGAAACAATCAAAACGTTTTGACAGTTGATAAATCATTCCTGATAAACCCCCAATGCACCAACAGACATACATTTCAACAATACCTATATCAAAATGACATTTCTAGTCTCATAAACTTGTGATAATTATAAAACCTCTACATTCTCTTATTTTATTTTCATACCATAAACAAGAACTATCATTGAAGATGATGAATACCCCCAGATACTGCTTTGTCACAGTTACTGTTACCATGTCAGACAGCCTTGACAAAGTTGAAGGGTGAAATTAAAAGCACACCAAAGTCCGGTAGAGCTCTGATACACTTATAAAAGTATCACAGACGAAAAATATTTAATAAATATGAAAATAATTAAGCTGATCATGTCCTGCCAAGGATATATGCAATTAGTGTTGGTACTTGTAAATGCTGTGAAGTTATATCAAGGTCTGGCCAATAGTAGCTGACAAAATAGAGCAGATAAATATATTCAAGAAATATGGTACGGGTGTGTGTGTGTGTGTGGGGGGGGGGCATATCTCGGTAATAATAATTGTTGTAAAGTTAAATGAAAAGTAGTAGATAAGAAAAGTGTTTGCAAAATATCTTCAATAAATATAACAAAGGGTCCCAATTTATATAAAACTAAGCCAGTCATGATGCGACGATATGCGCAGCTAGACTTCGTACTTATTAATATTGTGAATTTGGTAGAAAGGCAGCGATATAGGCAATAATACTAGTCTTGCTACTTATTAATGTTGTTAAGTTAAACCAAAATCAGACCATTGGTAGCGAAGATATAACTGTTAGTGAGAAATAAATATATTCAATAAATATAACAAAGGGCCAGAACTCATTTAAAATCCCGCTGATGAAGCCATGTCAACGATATGCGCAACTTAGCTGGGTATTTATTAATCCTGTAAAGTTAAATCAAAATCTGAATAAAAGTAACCGAAAAATAGCGCGGAAAAGATTCATTTAAGAAATAAAACAAAGAGCCATAACTCATTTAAAATCAAGCGAATCATGATGTGCCTAAGATATGCGCAACTAGGCTTGGTAATTATAATTACTTTGAAGTTAAATCAAAATCCGACCTGGCAAAATCTATTTGAGAAATATAAAGGGGCCAACTAGACTTGATACTTACCAGGCTTGTAAAGTTTGATCAAAATCCGAGCAAAGGTAGCTGAAAAATAGGGCGGAAGAATCTCGTCTACAGAAGAACCGACCGAAAGACCGACCGAAGTGACCCAAATATACTTTGTGTCTGGGGGTATAATAATATTTAATTTCTGAAACATGTATGAATAAAGTTTCGTAAAATCTCCACAATTCTTGTATTCTTATTTACAGGATAGGAGCTATAATGAGCTGTTAGCTTCCAGTTCTAATCCTTTTTGTATACTCTTGAATTGTGTAATAATTATCTCTTATCTACATCTAATCTAAAAATGAAATATGTTTAAACTTATGTTGAAGATGTTAGAATATGTTTTTGCGTAAATGACAACTGCAAATGATACAGACTGCTGCTGTAATCAAAGTTACTTATTTAATAGAGTTTGTCGTATCAGCGCTTTTGACAAAGTCATATGATGTAATTGACATTGCAAATACAAAATTATACAGACTCGAGTTTATCATTCCTCACTGCCAGTTGTAAGATTGAGGAACACAAAACTGACCAGCTGGGTGTAACGCTGTACCCCTCTTTCATTCGTCTAATTGTAAACCTTGCATTCCGCTTGAAAATAGTTTTCAGCGTCGGCGACATATCATCTTCTTTCACTTTATCGAGCATGATCAAAATTATCGGTTTCTGTTGCGCGTTTGCCTCCTTCAACTCCATGTCACACCATTTCTTCCCAGCAGAGGATGTGGAGACCACACATACAAACACTGCACACATTTTAATACAGCGTATTACTTCCTCAATAATTGTAAAACCAGGCCTCACATAGTTGTCCGCTAAACAAACGGTCTCGTCTTCTGCGTTTGTAAATTCTCGAAGGTTATCCGAGAGTTCTGGATGAATAGTACTGTGAACGAAAGTCTCATCGTCACTACTGTAGGACAAGAACACGAGAAAACTGTTTCTACTTTGTTCCTTTCTGCGTTCTAGAAACAATTTCAGTTGTCGTTTTCTTCTGATCCGTCTCCTATTGAGTACCAACAGAATAAAACACACTATCGCAATGATTATTACAGTTACCACGGCTATCAAAACAGTTTTGATTATTTTCTGATGTCGACAAAATGCAATAGTTTCTGTATAGGCATTTGTCTTAGGGTTGAGGCGTTTCTCAGACAATATGCAAGAAGTGTTTTCTAGAATTAAGAATTCAGATAGCTGCATCCATTTGAGATACTTGTTGTCGTCACATGAACACTGGAAAGCATTCCTACTGAGCTTAACTTTGAAGGCGAGGTTTCTATCAGATGTTTCACTAAGCAAACTCATAAATGGATCATCTACATTTTTCATTCCGTTTTCACTGACGTCTAACAATCTCAGCATTTTTGAAAATGAGAGGTCTATGTGTAACGTTTTGAAATTGTTTTTAGCAAGAATTATAGTTTCCAGTCTAGAGTTTTCGTCAAAAAGTGTTGCTGGTAATGACTTAAAATGATTTGATGACAAATCAATATATTTTATGTTCTTTAATCTGTTAAATAATAGCAAAAGATCGGCTTCGTAATCCTCCAACATTCTATACAGTTCATTATATTGCAGATACAGTAATTCAGTATAATAAAAGTTACAAAGTCTATATGATACATACCGCAATCCGTTATGCGATAAATCTATGTCTTTACTCGACATATTTGCAAGAGACAAATTAAGCCATCTGATATGGTTTTCTCGGAAAACAATTTTTTTCTTGATTTGAACTGAAGATCCCAGTGATTGCCCTAAAACAATCGACCGTTCAGTGTTAAAGACATTGACAAATACTATTGTTTTTGAATATAATAAGGGGCCCAATCTGTTTAGCCCTCTAATAATTGAAGTCTCTTCTGCTTTGTCAACGGCATGGAACCTTACGTTGGTAAAATCCGTTAATTCAATAAGACTGTGACAAGTCGAAGCAGAGTCGATGTCCATTGAAACGACAGATATCACAGAGTAGGCAAAAGACACAATCTCAAATTTGCAAAACGACTCCCAAGAAAGGAACATTGATACAATATTGAGTTCTTGCAATCTGATGATACGCAAAAACACTTTCTTGTGAATAATGTCGAAAAAGCTGGAATCTAAAACAACAGAAATTAGGGAAAAATATCCGATGTTTTTTAATGTTAGGCTTCTCAGTCTTGGTACTTTATTGTCTCCATCAAATGTTTTTAAAATGTCCCTATTTATATTTACATTTCCCCAGTTTTCGAAAATTAGTTCTTCAAGTTTATTTAATCCGAAAAAAACATCCTCTCCAAGTCGATGTATAGCCATATTTTGAAGAGTCAATATTTTTAGGTTTGGGAATCTTATGAAATACCTAGAAAACATTGTAGCACATTCTTGATTTAATCCCAAATTGTTGATGGTCAATTCGGTCACATTATGCCAGCCATCAATATTTTCAGGTATGGCATATACTTTTGTCCAGTTCTTAAGGTAAATTTGTTTTGCAGTGAAAGATAAATTTAACTGCAGTGCATCGGAAGGCACACTGTGGCAGTAGTCCTGCTCCGGATTATCTCGCGTCGCGGGTATATCGAAACACTGGCTTTGATTCTCATTCATAACACACAAGCAGTCGTGACCGGAGACACAGTCATTGTTAGGAAACAAACTACAGTCTGCAAGCACAACAAATAAGACGAATAGATAAAACATTATATCGGCGATGAATTTTCTTTTTGGAAGTCAGTCTGATACCACTTCAAACCAACTACAGATCCTTCTCTTTCAGTTGATCGAAATATAACGAATGTTTTAAAACTTATAAAAGTATTTCGAAATATCAAGAATAAACGTCAAGCCGCGATACATCTGTATCGTATAGCTATGAAATATAATGCGCACCAGTTTTTGAGCAAACTTTATCGGCCTTTGCAACGAAAGCTGAATAACAAGGATATTCGAGGTGGGGGGACTTAAATAGCAATACGAGGGCTGAGCAAAAAGTTCTTGGACTAAAATATTTTTATTAGCTAATCAGGGCACAACGTACTCAATGCCACACTGTGTCCGTCGTCGTCCGTCGTGTATCGTTCACCGTCAACAATTTGCCTGAAATGACGTCTCCTACGAAAAGAAATTGATACAAAAGGGCGAATATGGCCCTGAATCGCTCACCTGAGAAATATTGCTTTTAATGCCTTTTTTACATAAAGTCATACTGAATACAAAATCCATGCAGAGGTACAGCAAAATAAATGTAATTCCACAAAGTGCTAAAGAAATGAAGAGTTAAGTGTGTACACAAAGTTTAGTCTGGTATTTTTTATCATTCAAATGCCATAACTCCTGACCTAATGGCCATAATCGAACTTATTCGAGACATTATGGCTATAAACATTGTCATAAAGTTTGAAGAAGATTGCTGAAGAAATGAAGATGCTAGAGCGTACACCAAAAATATTGACAGACGGACGGACGTACGACGGACATTGACTGAATCGTTCAAGGGGAGCTAAAAACTGGGCATTAACGATCCTTGGGTAGCCCTCACAAATTGCCAAAATAAACTTGATCTATGCTGAACTCTGATTCTATGACAACCAACAAAATTTTATGAAAATAAAATTTCACTTCGCACAAATGGTCGCCTTATAGTCCTCTATTATGATTGCTAAAATGAAGTTGATCTCTTGAAAACAGCCAGGGAGGCGGGGTCAGCTAGTTTTCTAGTTATACTATGCTGTTGAACGTAAGCAGGTAAAATCAAGTGATCTAGGTTTATGGTACACTGGTGAGCGTTCTAGTGCCACCATGACTCTCTTGTTTGACGCTCTATAACTTTTTTCTTCATATTGAAGCATTCATCTAAATCATACTATTGACGAAGTTTGATTAAATAAGTTCTACAAATATCAAAATGATCATAATTTGAATTTACTCAGTTTCGTTATATCGGACAACGTCATAGTACGACAAAAATTGCTAATTTCTTTAAAAATTTATAAGATAGTGTCCACTTCATTGCCATGGCGAATTTCTTTACGTCATATCTGGCAAGTTCATTTCTAACACTATTAAGGTTTGTATCAAAGGTACTGTGGTGAGGTACAGCTTTATCAATTATATGTATAGATATTACTTTTTGTTATGAAATAATGAGAGTTTGCTCTCTTAACCGACATATTTTGATGTGCATTATCGTTGACTTCAAAATTGCTTCTGCATAATAAAACAGATATGTTAGAAATGGTACGCCAGACTTCAGTAACTTGTTTCAGTTATGGTTCGTCAAGTCTGCTTCGTAGATGCGTTTCGATGTCTAAAGTGCATCAAAGAGAACGGAGCTATGAATCAACATCGAATGTGAAAGAATGCACACTTTACTTGCCGGCCGACGGCGCCGATTTGACGTTACGTACGCAATTGTATGACGTTGTTCTACTACGGGGTATGCGTACAACATACAAGATATTCATTACCGAAATGCAGTTTTTATGTACACATCTGTAACTTTGCAATATCATTGTAAATATACCGATAATTTATTTAAATTTCATAATAATGACATTGACGTTAACAACAAAATTCCACAAACTTCTTGCTCAGACATCGTATGTGTATTTCGTTTCTTGTATCTTATTCATCGGCAAATAACATCACATAGCAAAGGTAAAGTGGGAACTTCACGATTCAATCCCGTCACATGATTTTTCAAATTAAAGTTGAATTATTTCACTCACACAAAATGCTCATATTTCAAAATCCTTTAAGTATTGAAATATGATACAGGACTATGTAAAACTATGTACATTTTTGCATACCGATTCGCATTATAAGCAATCTTGGCTAATAAGCAAATTTCAAATTTGCTTTTTGATATTGGGATCGATTGCGAAAATGTCTATACCGGATATCCAAAGTCCCTCTAGCGGGCAAGACATACGTACACCTGTTTGCGTAGGCGGGAAAAATATCAATGAAAATACTATGAATTAAATTGTGTGAAGTTAGCCAGTAAAGTGCAGTAGTTCACGCACCTCTGGCATGTAATGTGTCCTTGGTTAATCTAATACGAATATTGCAAATAGAATCATAGCTACAAGATCCATTTGATAAGGGAAATCAATAAAACGGTTCCAAATTATAAGCCACACTTTCTCCTTTCCTGTTCCATTTTATGCTTTACACAACAATAGGACTCTCAATACTTTGATTAAATTTATGTAAAACAAGAAATATCTTTAAAAAAGATATTCGGCGTAGGATGAAAGAAAAACGAGATTTTCATTCATGCATAAATATACTTTAATTAAGAAACTTATAAATGGAAATGTATGCAAAACACATTTCAAAGACTCTAATGTTATGATAGGTTATAAAAGCATTGTTGTAAATAATTGTAAAAAAACATGTCTAATTTTGGTAGTGAACAATGATGAATGGCAATGTTTTTAACAAGGTTTATTTTAAAAAAAAAAAGGAATGTACAAAAAAAAAGTACAATTTTAAAATAATGTCTATATATATTCAAAACAAAATGTACAGTAAAGAATGACTAGACTATTATACAAAAGACACTACTGACCATTATCGTAAACAGGCTTACCTGCACCATAAAAAATTGTAAAAAGATTAAAATCAGAATATGAAATGATTTGATATAACAAATATTTCAGACTACCTCCAAATGTTCTTATTTAAAAGCAGTGTAATGTTATAAATTATCCTATGAACTATAAAAAAATCTGTGATAATCCGCTGCATAAAACCTAATTTACTTCCAGGCTGATCATGTAATGAGCAGTTATCTGCTCGTTGTAGTTAGGACATACAATTTTTTCTTCACCTTTATTTTATTTCTTACTGACAAAAGCTTGTTCAGGTCTGATTTTATCAGTTGTAAACTGTATCAAAATAGTTTATATAGGCATATACATTAATGATCAGCACCTTAAAGCATAGATTCATTGATAAAGGAAGTTACAATAAACAAGATAGCCATGATGGCCCTGAATGACTCGCCTGGGTATCAAGGCTACAATTTTATTTTCATTTTTTTTTAATATAAAAAATAGACAATAATTCTAGTATAACTTAAAAATATTTTACCCCTGATGCAGTGGTGCGAAATTTTATCACCTGAAGTACATGGTTTCATCAATAAACTAAATACCTAAGATCTAGACGACATAGTTTCAAAAAAGCAGAATGTGAATGTTTATCAAATATTATTCTTCCAGTCTTCTAGAACATTCCGAGGAAAAGCGCGCGAAAGACCGACGCACAACAAATTTAGTACGCTCTAGAAATAGTTCAGTATTTTTTCTATGAAATATACTTATTTATAGACGGTAATACAAAAAATTATATCTGTAAATAGGCTTGTTTGATATTTGTTCATATCATTATTGTATATGACAATTATGATATAAAAGCGTTATAGGTTTTGGCGAATTAATTTTCAATGAGAGCATCTCGGCAGGTTGGAAGAATTCAATATACATAGTAATTGTATGTGTGTGTGTTTTTGAATGCAATTGTAAAGCACTTTTGAACGTACATTGCTATGAAAAGAGTGCTATATAAATGTGGTATAATAATAATAATAATAATAATAATAGTAATTAAGGGGTTTCATGTCATAACACGGTGGATTCTTTTTTGTTGTTTTAAATCATTTTCACAAAGTAGCATTCCTCAATTGATGGAAAAGGATTGTATTTAACTTACTGAAATCACTTTCATGTTTACATCAAAAAGAAAAGTAATAACAACAAGCTGAATGATATATACAAGCTGCACCCCTTATTTACAGTAATTTTATAGTCCATAACGATGCGTTAACCAATAACAGGAGTCCTTTTTATTCAGCTTAGAATTATTTACCGCTGTTAGCGTACATTTGATTGGTTAAAGATGCGAGTTGAAATCGAAATTATACAGCTACGCCGAAAAATATTATGTCTGTATACGTCACGTTTTGCCGATCAATTACATCATTTTTTAAAAAAAAAAAAGCTATTATATATTACAGTAGTCTTATTATCTATATAGCTTGGTTTACATCCTGTAAAATGAGAAGGTCAATTTAAACAGAGAGTACTTAAGTATCCCTTTCTTCCTGGTTACTGCTATTGTTATATGTGCTTCGTAACAAAGACATAAACATACGTTTAACAAGAGCATCAAGTGCAATCAGTTAATATCCCATCCCACTAAAATCATAATAAGAAAACACCTCCCTCACAAAATGAAACTCGGGCATAATAAGTTATAATACTCTGTCTTTTAATAGCTTAAAACAACAATTTTCTTCAAAATAAACACAGACACACACACACACGTGTACGTATGGCAGGGACTAACAAGGATACACTGGCGATCATGAAATGACTTTACTTTGGACTTACCCATAGCTAGAACAATATAATCTTCTTGTATTTCATAAATCGTTTTTTGTCATGTTGGTGCTTTCCTTAGAAAGATTTTTTACTACAGTACATTAGTCTTTTTACATGCTATTAAAATGTTAAAATGTACCCGAGTGATTGTTTTATATACGTTCGTATTTTCGTCACATATTAGTTTTCGTTTGCCAGCAACATATCCTTCAATATAGTGGTCACCAGGTCAAAAAGATGAATACATTGAAATGCAATTACTCGGTTATTCCCGACCAAACCCGATAGGAAAAAGAAATGGGCGAATAGTCCCGATGACGAGGAATATAATTCTTCTGATGGAATTCATAATGCACCAGTAGACCTTAACATCCCTCGAGTATGCATATGAGAGATGTGATGCAATTTAGTGAACAATATTTGTCATATAGTGACTTTGTCTACAGTACAGATAGAGCGCTCTAAATTCTTGATTGCAATATCTTGATTTTCTCTTTTTCTCTTGCTTATTTTTCTTTTGCTGTAATGGCTAGCAATAATTTTCTGAGTATAATGGCCATATGTTATGGCTTAAGGCCAAGGAATTTCCCACGTGTTTGTCCTGTTTTTTGCTGAAGAGACAGCATCGGAGGAGACAGCTGGAGTCAAGGGAGTCCGGGTGCGATACCCTAGCTCATTTTGCGAATAGACCCCTTGTTTCTTTTACGTCCTCGGTGTATACCACTGATACACGGGAGACAATTTACTCGGTAGAAACAGTTCTGAGTTCTCCGAGTTCCAATAGCAACCTCACTTTGCCGAGTGCCAGGTAAGGGTGCATCTGGTACCAATTTTTATACGCCTTTGGTTTGACGCGCTCACCGGATGAAGTGTCCCGTTGGGATTCGAACCCCAATTTCTCGAACACAAAGCAGACACTCTATCATTGAGCTATTTAGTCAACCAGTTCTTGAACTATCCTTTAACCCTGTTAACAAAGTAAGAGGGCTACATCAGAGTCATTGCACCCATCCTCACCTGCTGCTCTTGGGACGGCCGCTCTCGCTTCTCGGAATTAAAACGAAGGAAGTCTCTCTGATAATTCAACGATCTAATCTGTCCAATCATGTATTCACATTATGTGCTTTGTCACTACAAAAATAACCTTGGTGAAAAGGGAGTTTTCGAGGGGTATTTTGGATGGAGTAAACATAATGAAACAGGATGCATGAATCAGCTTCAACAGGATGAAAAATGGAGCAAAAATCATGAAATAGGATGTATACAACAGGATGAATAGTTTCATTTAAAAACCAGACAGTAAATAATCAACATGATTATGCAGAACATAAATGATCCATCTCCAACATCTCCCCTTGTTGCAATAAATTAAGTCAAAATACAAAATCCGGTATTGCCATAAAGAGATAATATTACAATGATACAATGCAACAATGATAAAGGGTGTTTTATGACAGCGCATGTTTTGCCGACGTGCTAAACGTGAATTCTACCCTTTTATTAAACAAAGAAACTTCAGGTTAGTAGAACATCTAGCTAAAATAACTGTCGAGGTAGCCCAGTCAGTATGTATTTTAAGAGGGTCAAGGCTGAAGCCGACAGATAACTGAAAGAATATAATAAATATCTTAAATAATTATCTATATTATTAATGGCACAGTGATACGGATGGTGTGTAAACAAGCATAATGCACGATACATAATGCATCTTAAGTTAAAAGAAACACAACATACAAAAATATAACGATAGTGAAACGAAATACACATGGTCAATAGATGTACATAGATTTGAATTATCAAAACATATTCAAATAATAAACATTATATGATAGTCTATCTAATTGAGGTTTCAACAATTTAATAAGCAAAACTTTATACTGAACTATTAATATGTAACAAGGAAAATAACCTGATAGAATATAATGTATTTCCTAAATATGTATTTAAGTACGATACGATAACTCAAAATGAATGATGACCCCCAAACTTATTTCTAGTGTAATTCTCTATAATCATGCTAAATTTAAGAAATTTTCATGGCTAGCTTTAATTTTCCTCATTTGTCTATTCAGTATAAAAAAACTGTATTGGGCGCGTATGCCTGTAAGTACTGCGATATACGCACATTCTAATAACGTTAATATGTTGATAATAGCCTCCCGGCTCTAACAACCCAGCCACAATTATGGCGTTTTATTCCGGCTCACCCTCGGGCGGCCTGGCATACGTTAGGATTTTTTTTATATAAAAAACTGCATAGAGAGCAAATGATCCGTATGCCAACAAAGAGAATGGTTTTCTCGCTTTCTTTTTATTCATACAAAACCGGAAACCACACTCTGATTCCATGATATCTATCACTCTATATGATTAGATAATCTGGGCAAAAAACGGTTCTTATTGGTAATTCTGGCGCTATTGGGCTGACCTACTTTTATTGGGCTGACCTACTTTTATTGTATTGACCTACTTTTATTGCAATGAATCTACCAGATTATACTTTACATTCTATTCATTGAATAAAATCAGCTTTCTCTTCATGGAAGATGTGTCTCCTTGTAAATTGCATATGCGCTCTCTCTAATTCTCTCTCTTTCTCGCTCTCTCTCTCTCTCTCTAAGTGATACGCTTGTCTTAACCGTGTTTATTATGTAGTGATTTGCCTATAAGGACAAATCAAACAATCTTGCTTAAAGACTATTTTTGTGGTTATATTGTCGGTTTGATATAATAATGTCAGTGAGAGGGAAATAACCACTGACATCATACGTTAAGAACAACCGATAATACAAGTGTTTCGGAAACAATTCTACTGGTGGTGGGCCCGCAGGTTGATCAATTCCTACGTGTCAGTAGTTGACTTCCAACTCCTCCCCTCTTAGCCACAGCCAGCATGATGCTCATTTGACTGCATGTCATAGTGTTTTGACAGCTGTCTTCCTGTCATGTCATTCCCCGTAACACCAAAGGCTTTGAAGAGTCTCCAAAAGATTTACAGGGAACCCTCTTGCAGCGAACTCTACTAGAAAAATCCACGTGTGTTAATTAAGTCAGTGTACTAGGCTATCTTTCCTTGTAAGGCTTGCTTGTCTCCCAGGGAACAGTGAATACAACTATCAACAGGCATTTGTTCTTTTCAGACCAAAGTACAATGTCAGGTCATTGAGTGAGCTGTACGATGTTTGGAAGATCCAGTTTATTTCCACGGTCAACTATCATCTCACAAAATTAAGCTCCAACTAGGATTTATGTACGAGAAGCACGCTGTTTTGTAGCTTTCTCGCCTGTTTTCATGAGCACATCTTCTTTGTCTTCTTCACTGTACTTTTCTTTCCTCTTTCTAGCAGCTCTTTGACATCTGCTAAGTCTCCCAGAACAGTCATGCCTCCACCTGAATCTGCCATGTGTCAGTGCTACCTGGCAAGATAACAAGAACTGTTTACACGTCCCTGGTTTATCGCACAATGTTCACTTTGCTGGCGATTGTAATAGGTCATAGAGAGACCTGAGCAAGAGGGCAGTGGTTCGCTATTACAAATATCTGCCCAAGTCAGTATCCTTCCAATCGTTTGCCTTTTGGTCCAAACCAACAGGGCTCATAAGGCGACTGCCCTTGCACTTCTATCCTCTTGGTCTGCCGTTCTGACCTCAGATTGGACCATCTCACTTCTTGCTGTAATGTCCATTATTTTGATATGGCATAGGCAAGACCGCATGTCTTGCCAATTATTTCTTAATATACTGGTTTCCACACCAGCTCTACGGATAATATCGCCATTTGATTCCTTTAGCGTCATGGCTTTTGTAGCGACCTTGAACTCCACAACTAAAGAACTAAGTGGGAGTTGAACCTGATTTGATCGACCATACAGTCCGATTTTTCTGAAGATGGATGGTATTCTTAGTCACTTTCGGAGATAGTTGTCTCTGTCAAGCCCTTCTACAGCTGATGTTGCTATTTCATACAACAACAGATGATGCGAGGGAGATGGTTATTCTGGAATTATCAATCCTTGAATTTCCAAGGGAGCCCTGTTCAGTCAATTGTTTTTACTTATTGTTCTGCTGGCTTATCATGCGCTTGATATTCTCACCATCTTTGAGTGTAACATCATACCATGTACCAAGGCATTAAATTAGACTGTCTTTTATTGACGGTATATCTTTACCCCATGCTTTCAAGTTGAAAGTTTTGGTTGGTTCACGCAAATTCCTTCAAAAATCAAAATAAATCAAATTGATATAAAATTCATTCAACAAGTTTCGAACACCAAGATATTTAATAATAAAATTCATACGATGCCTATGATCAATGTACTGGATTTGTCTATTTCATTATTTTAACCAAATCTTTATTGATCTTTCTCTTCATGATAAGAGACATACAGGGAGATAATCGAAACTTACAACAAGCATATCTTCATATTTTTGTGTATTCTTTGTGTCTTAAACAGGTTATTAAAATTAAAGCTACACATTTTGTATTAACATTATTTATGTCTACAATATGCATTAACACCTTACATATAAAGTAGAAACCTTTGTAATCTGAACATCGATGCAGATGCGCTAATAGCTGCTACAAATGTGACTTACAGTATACGTTGTCCCCCTTTGTTTGTCTCTCTAAAGAACAATTTGAAAATAAAGAGGTTGTCTTTTTTTGTTTCTTGAAAAGGCTGCTGTGCTACATGGAAAATATGCAAGTTAGAAAAACATGGTGTCATCTGAATATGAAATGGCATTACACAATACATTACTTTGACAGGGTTTTATAATACCATGGAAAATATAATAGATCATGTACTTTGTATACTGCTGTTCTCGAACATTTGGTCTGTTTGCTTGCGTTGAAGTTGCAACAGTGTTAGCATGGGTGGTGGTACATGTATTACATGGATTCTTGTAAAATATGTCAGTGACCTTCAGTTGTTAAACGTTACTTTCAAAATATATTGTTCAATATGAGTGCAACGATGGATCTTGGGTTTGAAACACAAATGATCATTTAAAATGAAGTTGACTTCAAAACAACAACGGCCATCAACACATTAACAAGGAAACCTGCTGAGAAGCACAAACCACGTAAGGGTTGAGAAATAGCATACAGGTACATGACTGTGTGGAGGATTCGCGAGGCAGCAAAGATCCGGAAGAGGAGAACGGCGTAGCTCAGCTCGGGACCAGTCAGGACGAACGATAAGCCAATCAGGACAAAGGGCAGTACATTCTCAAGAAATGTTGGACAACGGTCATGTCAAAATGGGAATTAACAATTAATTCTTTAGGGATTCATTTTAATATAGCAATTTAGGATTTGTTAATATCCTTTGTTTTCTACATACCTCTTTTTTTCGTGTTGCTTTTTTTAAATTCGATACTTTACTGTGCATGTATACGTGATTTTATTTGATTTCGCATCCCATAGACGCTATATCAGTCTATAGTGAAATTGTCGACGATATAAAATGTATCAAAGTGGTATGATACCACGCCCAGAGACATTGTCCTTATACCAGGATATACTATAACATACAGAGAGTAAAGTAAGTCAGATATACCAGTACCGTTTTTAACGACTTTGGTGTGTCGCGGCCGGGGATAGAACTAGTAACCTCCCGGTAACCGTCGGGCGCTCTAACCACTTGGTCTCAAGGGCCAAAGGAAACAAACAAATAAACAAATCTCACCTTCTTACACGTTCTACTTCTGGGTTCAGTGTCAGGGATGGTTCCTTCCCGGCAAATCTGAAATCTTCCGGAGTGATGAAAACCTTGAACAAAAATGTAGAACAATTGACACCAGTGGAGATGATTTAATCTAATACCGTAAGCGTACCAAAACAGCCTTGTAATTTCAACGATAATATATTGTTTTCATGTATACATATATCTGATATCGCATTTTCAACACCATACCCAACTTAAGTACCCTTAAAAACACACGGGCAGACATGTGTTTCTTGGATGATTCTATTTAATGTAATAAAGTGTTTTTTATTTCATTTTTCCCATGCATTGTCGCGTAAAAAGTAGCTTTAGTTGTGGAAATCAAAAGTAGGCATCGTCAGATTGTCGCAGTCAATTTACTGTAACACCCGCGCTCTAACGTTTCCACGAATGCGATTCTGCGCTGACGAGTGAATTATATTGTTTGTTTGTTGGGTTTAACGTTCCACCGACAGTATTTCAGTCCTTTGGTGTGGAATGTGACATACACTTGCCGAGTTTAAATGTCAGAAAACAAAGGCCAACACTAACGAGGGCGATAAATTATTTTTAAATTTTTACCAATCATCATTCTGTGAACGAGCTGTTTTGACTTTGAAATAAAAATGTAAACTTTCTAATACTTTAAATCATCAAATATCTCGTCAAATGTTTATACGTATTTATTAATATGTAGAATCTATCTACATCAGGTTCACTATTATTGAAGTAAGGCCATGCTTTAATACGGAGCTAATGAGTAGGGCTGGGAACCATGGGTCCGAACAGTACCATGGTATAACGCACAATATATTCCGGGACTTGTGTTGAAGACTATTCAAAGGAAAACAAGTCGTCGCCGTCAGCCATTTTTTTATTTTCTTTCAAGGTCGTCATTAGTAAGGAGTGAATATTTTCAAATAAAATTGTATTTTCTTAGATTTGAATGGAAATTGATACATTTATATCATATCTACGCAGGGTTTTGATGTTGTTGAGCAATAAAATTATTAGTAACAACAAATTTATTGAAAAAATATACCCGTTCATTTCCGTAATACAGAAACCACCGAAGTACCGGTATTGTTCGTCCTTGTATTGTTCGTCAGTTGGTTTGAGTGACCATCTACCTGTATTTTGCTCTAGGAAATTACAGAAATCAGTGTTTAGTAAACATAAAACAGTTAAAATAAGATCATTAAAGAATTATAATGTTGATGTATTCATAACCAAGTTAAAACAAGCTGACTGGTCAAACAGGTTCACTTGTAATTGCGTAGAACAGTCATGGTCTTTTTTTAAGGAAACTTTTTTGTCAGTCTTAGACTCAGTAGCTCCTTTAAAAGAAGTCCGACTTAAACAGAGGAGTTAACCATGGATAGACTCCTATATACTTGATTTAATAAAACAGAGAGATGCTTTTTTGTTCCAGTATAAAAAATATGGTAAAACTGAGGATCACTCACAGTATTGTTCACTAAGAAATTTGGTACAAAGGGAAGTAAAAAAAGCAAAGGCTAATTATCTGTCTGACAAACTGGAAGAAAATAAGTTCAATCCAAAGAAGCTATGGTCACAATTGAAAGGACTAGGTTATAATAGTAAATCCAAATCCTCTTCTGATACTGTGTTGAACATAAATAATAAAAAGTGTTTTGACAATCTAAAAATTGCCAACCATTTTAACCATTTTTTTACAACAGTAGCCTATTCACTTGTAAAAAAACTACCCACAGCTTTAAATATTTTTAACGTCAACTCTTCTATTTTTAAATGTTTTTATGCCAGTAAAAAACCTGATAGCGTATCATTCCGATTACACACAGTAAGTGAGGAATTTGTACATAAAGAGTTATGCAAACTTAAACGTGACAAAAGTACTGGTTTAGATCAGATACCAGCTCGATATCTTGTAGATGCGGCTCCATACATTAAAGTACATATTACTTTTTTGATCAACAGTTCCATTATTAATAACACTGTTCCTTCAGACATGAAATCTGCTAAAGTCGTTCCTCTGTTTAAAAAGAATAACAGACTGGATGTGTCAAACTATAGACCGGTCAATATCCTGTCAATAGTGTCGAAAATTCTAGAGCGAGCAGTGTATAATCAGCTTGTATCTTATCTTGTAAAAAATAATCTTCTGTATGAATACCAAAGTGGTTTTAGAAACAGCTACCCCACCGACTCATGTCTTATTTACTTATCTGACTTTATTAAAGAACAGATGTCAAAAGGCTTGTATATAGGAATGATCATGCTTGATCTGCAAAAAGCGTTCGACACAGTCAACCATGAGATTCTATGTAACAAATTGAAAGTAATGGGCGTTGAGTCTGTGGAGTGGTTTGCTTCTTATCTAACTGGTCGTACTCAATGCATTTCAGTAAACAATGTTCAATCTAAACATGAGGACATAACTTGCGGTGTTCCTCAAGGAAGCATCTTAGGACCGCTCCTATTTTTATGTTATATAAATGACATGCGTATTAGTATCAGTGAGCAGTGTAAACTTGTACTTTATGCTGATGATAGTGCCATAATATTTGCACACAAGGATCCTAATTATATTTCCTCTGTCCTTGGCAAAGAACTTGTAGCAAATGGTTAGTAGACAATAAACTTTCTCTCCACCTTGGGAAAACTGAATGTATTTTGTTTGGTTCTAAACGTAAATTGTCTAAACTCAGAAGTTTTTCCATACAATGTAATGGACACACTATTAACCCTCAGACCTCTGTAAAATATCTGGGGGCGGTTTTGGACAATGACTTGTCAGCAAAAACTATTGTGAATAGTATAGTAAGCAAAGTAAATTCTAGACTAAGATTCTTGTACAGCCCAAACATTTCTAACAGATATCTCATAAAAGTAAATGCTCTGTATACAGTCCGGTTTTCAAGTCTTTCGATGTGTGCACCTGCTATACTTGGTACTGGGCTCTAACCACTTGTTACAAGGGAAAGAAACAAAGCAACAAACAAATTCACCGCTTAATACACTGGGTATGTCAGGGATTCTCTTCGGAAATCTGAAATTTACGGATGGTTGAAACTTGAAAAAAAGTAGAACAATTGAAATGAGATATTTATTAATACCGTAACCAATAACAGCCTCGTTATTTAAGGATAATTATTGTTTTTCAATTGTATATATTAGCTTTCAAACATACCCATTAAATACATTTAAAACCACGGACAGACATTCTTTCTTTGGATGATTTGTTAATGTAAAAGTGTTTTTTATTACAATTTTCCCAACATTGTTAAAAAAGATAAGCATCATTTATCGTTGGAAATCAAAGTAGGCATCGAATTTGTCGCAGTCAATTTACTGTAATACTGCAGTTTTGAATTTCAGAAATGCGATTAGATGAATTATATTTTTTTTAATGGCTTAAAGTCACCGATTAATTTCATGTTTTATTGTGGAATGTGTATACACATTCCGAGTTTTGTCAAAATCCCGAACACTAACGACGATAATTTTTTTTATTATGGACCTCATTTCTGTGAACAGCTGTTAAAACTTTGAATAGGGTTAACTCAATACTTTATCATAAATATATTAATTGTTTGAAATTACATTAATTGTAAACAAATTGTTCAAATGAAGTAACACTTTATGGCAATAGTAACTGCGGAAACCATGTCGAACATCCCAACGGTAATAACGTACAATATATTCCAACTTTTAAAGAATATTCAACGTAAAACAGTCTGGTGCATATTTTTTTAATGTCATTATAATGAATATTTAATAAAATTGTTTTTAAATTTAATGAAATTGTCATAATATTTACGCAGGTTGTGTTGTTTCAGATTAATTATTAGTACAACTTTATGAAAAATTATATTTATTTCCAAAACAAAAAAAAACGAATCATTGTACCGATTCGTACCACAAGCTGCTTCGGACCTCGGTTTACCGGTATACCGGTAAAACCACTCCACCTCAGCTAATGAGTGGAATCAAAGTCATGACTTCGATCATTCTGAATCATTATGAAACATAGAGCGAGTTCATCTGACTAACTAACAGTGATGCAGGTATACGTGTTGAGTTACAGCATTTAAACTTTACATGCACATAAACTTTGATAATTTGCGAAATGTTCATTGTTAAACCTTTTTTTTTTTTGTAAAGACATTTCTTTATGTATCTCCGCTTTTAGCCGAGACCTTCATCACTGGTGGATTCAAGGTGGGTAGGGGACGCACCCGGCGCACGCCCCCTCTAAAATCCCCCGACATACATAAATGTAGACACACAACCCCAAAAGACTCCCAATAATGCACTTTTTCACAGCTTTAAATTAAAACAAATCGCTGGGGAGTCCCCCCCCCCCCGGACCCCAAATTCCATCCGAAACTACACCCTTCTCACGGCTCAGGCAAAGCCATTGTCCCTGCCTACATTTTTTAATATAGCCCTCCCCAAACCTGAAATTTTGGATCCAGCTCTGTTCATTGCACACGAACGAATTAGTTGGGCAGCTGTGTAATAATCTAGTAACTGAATACAATTCCAATAGTTCATTTTGTGTACTCTCTGTGTATCTGTGGATTATGGTAAATGCATGAGCGCTAGCGTAATTTGTATTTTTCCAATTTCAACATTAATTTATTAAAATATATATCATCACATGAAACAGCAAAACTACGTAAGAATTTATATAAAATCATTTTAATAGTATACTATTTTCAAATGCAGTTATGCAGTTGATTGCAAAACCTTTTCCTCTTTTTTGTGCTCGTCATTTTCATGGGGGTGGGGGGTTCATTTAACAGGAGTTGTTGCAGGACACATTGTGTATCTCCTAAACACTTTCAAAAGGACAAGAATTATGTTTTACACTAATAGCAGTAAATCTTATTAATATAATGTGTGACAATTTATTAGCATGTGTGTGTGTGTGTGTGTTATAGTTAAGGCAAATTGTATATAATTCTGTGCCCCACTAGGGTTAAGTTCAGCCCGGAAAACTAGGTTAACCCTTTCCCTCATATAGACTCATTTTGAAGCACTTAATAGGTACCACATAAAGCCTGATCTGCAAAAAAACACAGTTAAACCTTACCAAATTTAATTACAAAATCCTCATTTCCAGACCACTGAGGAGCAGCTAAAAGCATAAAACCTGATCAGCCTGCGAGTTACTCGCAGGCTGATCTGGTTTTATGTTGTTCGCATAGGTCTTTTCATGGTGTCCTCTATGAGGGAAAGGGTTAAGAAAATATCCAGCGTGTAGCTCGATCCTGGTGATTGTGGCTATAGGGTTTACATTATATGTGTGACTGTTAAACTAGTTTTGGCAAAAATAATATGACCATGCTTATTTGTGGTGAGCTAGGTTATCATTTGATTTTACCTTTTAACCAAACGGCCTTAAAAGAAAAAAACAAAAACATTATCATTGCATTCATATTTATATGTACAAGTAATTTCAAAAAAAATATTTTTAACGCACGGACACGTTACAAAGATTTATACATTTAACCCGCTTTTTTCCTGTAACACTTGATTTATTATATAAAAGTCATTAAAACTTACATTGTTTGATTTGCGATATCGAGCTGTCCAGATACTCAGGAATACCGTCTTTAGCAACACGATGGCAGCATAGAAAGCAAACTTTGCAAACACCGCATTCTCAAGACAAAGCGTCGTGTCGGCCATCTTCCAGAGATTAAAAATATGCAACGTGAGGCAAAGCACTAAAGGGACGGTGTGTACATGGACAAAACATTTCAAACGTTGCAATATAGTTTAGCAACAGCTAGTATATTACTGACTGTCCCGTGAACCGTCACACGGCAACAAATGTTTTAGTTTTGGTTTAAAGCTATTTTATTATAAAATAACACAGAAATATCAGCAACTACAAACTACTAGGATCAGGCTGAAAACCTATGATCGGCTTATTTAATATTTTCCCCAAGAAATGAATAAACAGCGGAATGCCAAAAAAATATTCAAGTACTCCAAATAAACAAACAAAACATACACTAAAAAGTGAAAATGGGAATTAATTCATCAGTATAATTGTCATTAAAACATCTGAGGTTGCAACATGTAAGCGATAGAGAATACCAGGCTCGAATTCCACCAATAATAGTATACTTAGCGCTAAGCAATACTTAAATACTTAGGAGAGACTTTCATCATTTTTTGATTCTCTAATAAACCTACCCAAATATTTCATTTCTAAGCAAATATGGTTAATTATAAATGTATTATATATGTCAGTATAGTCTTATTTAATATTTGGATACTTTTATAAGTTATAAGAGAACAAGAAATATCTTTAAAAAAGATATTCGGCGTAGGATGAAAGAAAAACGAGATTTCCAGTCTTCTAGAACATTCCCAGGAAAAGCGCGCGAAAGACCGACGCACAACAAATTTAGTACGCTCTAGAAATAGTTCAGTATTTTTTCTATGAAATATACTTATTTATAGACGGTAATACAAAAAATTATATCTGTAAATAGGCTTGTTTGATATTTGTTCATATCATTATTGCATATGACAATTATGATATAAAAGCGTTATTAGTTGTTTTGGTTTTTGCGAATTAATTTTCAATGAGATCATCTCGGCAGGCTGGAAGAATTCAATATACATAGTAATTAAGGGGTTTCATGTCATAACACGGTGGATTCTTTTTGTTGTTTTAAATCATTTTCACAAAGTAGCATTCCTCAATTGATGGAAAAGGATTGTATTTAACTTACTGAAATCACTTTCATGTTTACATCAAAAAGAAAAGTAATAACACCAAGCTGAATGATATAAACAAGCTGCACCCCTTATTTACAGTAATTTTATAGTCCATAACGATGCGTTAACCAATAACAGGAGTCCTTTTATTCAGCTTAGAATTATTTACCACTGTTAGCGTACATTTGATTGGTTTAAGATGCGAGTTGAAATCGAAATTATACAGCTACGCCGAAAAAAGCGTGATGAAATTCGTCCTTAAGTATAGAATTGTTGGTGGAATTCTAGCCAGGTTCCCTGCCTACTTTACTGCGGAAAGTAGGTCATAGTGTCAGCACTGTCAGGGGAAAGGATGTTGTTGTATCGGGGTTTACTGTCGCTGCGATAGTATTTAAATCATACAGCGACGTCCAGCTAATTACAGGTGGAGGAAGACTCCGAGTAAATAGAGGTACCCGGGTAGAACCACCGACCTACCGCAAGCCAGCTGGAAGGCTTCTTCACATGAAATATCATAAGTCCCTACCGGGATTCGAACCCACAGCGGTGAGGGGCTGAGAGATTTGTAGTCCACGAATGTAACCGCTCGGCCACGGCGGCCCCGTCAGGGGAAGGTAGGCAGGTAACCAGACAAGTGGAATTCGAGTAAGTTCACCAGAGGATCGGCAATACCCTGTATAATTCGATGATTTTTATTAACCAATCAGTGACTAGGGAAATAATTGGTTTATTTCCCAGTGTACTAAGTTATGAA
The DNA here is from genome assembly GCA_021229015.1 of Solen grandis. Taxonomy (NCBI): domain Eukaryota; kingdom Metazoa; phylum Mollusca; class Bivalvia; order Adapedonta; family Solenidae; genus Solen; species Solen grandis. The sequence continues at coordinate 7,481,023 of CM037788.1, read as the reverse complement.
ATTATACACAGCATGTAGATTAGGTGTCTGGGATGTGCTCGTTGACTTACGTAGGTAAGGTCTCATTTTGGATTTCGGAGTGAATTGGCCTATATTATAATAAAAGGATGTACAAAATAACGTTAAGTAAAAGAAAAAAATGACGTATTTTAAATGGATTCATTAACTTTAAAGTAGGTTAGGAAGACGTCGTGGTTCAGTGGTAACATACCCGACTGCGAATCCGAATGTTGTGAGTTCGAATCCCGATGGGGACAGGGATTTTTTATGACCTTCCCAAGCGCAAAGTACTGATTTAAACCAGGAACCGACGAGGATTTATATAAGTTTCCAAACGACGTAAAATGAAAACTAAAACATGTTAATTTTTACCTGTGGGTAATATAATTGTAAGTTCTGTGCGTTACGAAGTACTAGACAGAACATATGTCTTAGCGATGTGTATCGTAAACTCGGGTTGTGCGGGTCACTGTAGCGTGAATGTCACGTGAGCGATATTGTCCAATAAGGTGAAGTTAGTATTAGGGTACTACGTGGTCAGTTCTACGCAGGACACCGTGCTGTTCGGTTCTATTTTAAACCATAACTAGTATTTAGTTTAATACTTGCTTTTATTGTTAAAGTATGAATGAATGTGCCAATTTATCTTTATCTGTTTAAGAAAGCAAATTTAGCATTTTGTAACTATGATATTGTAGGTTTATGATGCGTTTTGCACAGTTTTCCAGAGTTTTTTACATTTCCTAGGAAGTGAGTTTTTCTCTCTGGTTTTTTTCATCCGGCTTTGCGCATCATAATGAATTATATTGGGCGTTTAAGTTTTAGGTTTTGTGTTCATACGTTGAATTTGTCATATAATGTATTAATTATGCATGTGCGACACAATGTATGGTCATTATTTAAATGTATTAACAGATTCACATGTAAATATGTATCTTCTCTTGCCCAGTATTAAATAGCACGTCCTGCTAAATGCAAAGGTTGTTTGCGTTGTTTGTAGTAAACATGGATAAGACTATGTGCCAACAGGTATTTTACAAGTGACGGATCTTGTTTGGAGGTATAACTGAGTTTCAGAGTGGTAGCAAAATGAAATTAAATTTGATTACAACTGAAAAACGCAATTCCTTCTCCCTCTCTCTTTTTCTATTTACCCTCTTCTTCGTATATATCATTTAATGAGAGAAAGTGAAAGGTTGACTGATATGTTACTTCAAACATTTGTTTGTTTGTTTGTTTATTGGGTTTAACGTCTCACCGACAGAATTTCAGTCATTTGGAGACGATGTCTACTTGAGACAAATATAGTGCTGTCACACTACAGTATCACGTCGTAGACATATGGCATGATACCACACCCGTCACATTATCCTGACACCGGGCCAGCCAGTCCCTGAAATATCCTTATATGCTGATCGCCAAGCAAGGAAGCTATACAAGTAACAATCTTTACGACTTTGGTATGTCGCGCCCGGGGATCTAAATTACCACATATTTTTGTATCATTTTTTCATACAAAATTTCTGATGTTTTGTTTGTATGTCTGAAATATTGTTTTTAAAGCATCTCGGGATGGAAATTAGTTTCATAACACTTGTCATGGCTGAATTTCAAAGTCTGACATTTCTAATTGCTCCATAGATTATACATGTGTATACGAATTATCAATATTAATTTGTTTCTAATATCAACATAGTTATACTAAGCATAAATGAGACATAGCCGATTAGTTGATAAAATTGATATATGTTACTGCAACCTTTGTCTTTTTTTCAATCAATGTCCACACATGCTGGTATTTGCAAAAGATCTTGTCATGCCACCATCTATACCTCCCATCTTCCTCTGCCAAGGCTCTGCTACCTTGCTACCTGATGATGTTCAGATTAAAGATGTCCACGGTTGGCTGGTCTCCAGTGCCGGATTCAGGTGTCAAGGTAAAGGGGTGGGTGGGGGGGGGGGACTATCAGGTAAAGGGTTGGGTGGGGGGACTATTTAAAAATTATGTAGGCAGTGACAATGCAAGCCCGCTTTGCCCGAGCCGTGAGAATGATATAGTTCTGGTTGGACTGGAGATCCGGGTGGGGGACTTCCCCGCTGTAAAATAGTGCATTTTTGTGAGTTTTTTTTTTTTTTTTTTTTTTTTGGGGGGGGGTGCTGTGGTTCTACATTTATGTATGGATAAGGAATTTAAGAGGAGGAGGTGGGACGTGCCGGGTGCGCGCCCCCTTGAATCCACCAGTGGTCTCCCACACAGCTTATAGCATATATCCTCAATGAATCCCTAGGTCTAAAGGTTCCTTGGCTGACTTAAAACCTAAATTAAAACTTACAAGTATGTATTTTAAAGAGTATGCACTCCTCCGTATATTTGGTAATTATGGAATGGCTGGACACCATGTTATATTACTTCATCATATTGTTGAAACATGTATATCTTGTTACAGGTTCAAAGAAATAGCGACATACAAAGACTAGGGCAGCACGTGAGCTTGTTCGGCAACCAGGTGATACAAAAGAAAGAAGAAAATGCCAGTGGTGAAGCTCCCTTGCTTGGCGCTCAGCATGTAAGGGTAGTTCCAAGTATGGGTGGCACGGTGTTAGGAAAATGTGACTGGGTGTGATATCATACCACATGTCTATGTCGTGATACTGCAGTATGTCAGCACTTTATCTGTCCCAAGTAAACATAGTCACCAGATGACAGAAATACTTTCGGCGGGACGTAAAACCAAGCAAACAAATATATATATAAAAAAAAAAAAATAGGTTTGGATTGGGATAAAATTGCTGCTCAGATAATTACAGATAACTGTGATAAGTACTGGCGATAGCTATTTTTTTTTTTTGTCTGTAGGATTTTATTGCTGTTGGTGATCCTATCACATTTGCACAAATTATAAATTATCTTTTTATATGCATAATTAAATCACGCATCCATATTGTAAATTATGTATTGGAATATGTATAAATATCAATAAAAATGTACAAATTCCTAATTAAACATTTATTAAATAATTTAGGACGCATATTTCCAAAGAGTTGGCATGTATGTATTGTAATATTTCCTGGAAAGACACCCCTCAGTCTGGGCTAACATTACAATATCCTCGAGAGAAGGTGGGGAGAATCAGATGGGTTTAATAATGATACCACGGAGTAGATATGTACACACTAATGAATAACCAAAGGCAAATAAACCCTTTCCTAATCTCAGTTATGTCATAGTAACTTAATGAATTCAGCTAAAAGTAATTTTATGTCGTCAGTGTATAAAACACAAAATTATTGATGATATTTTTATCAATGTTTATACTGGTCACTCTGAAAATAAAAATGACAGTGTTAGAATTGTTAAAAGCGGCGTTAAAAGCCTTGTGTGAATAGAGAAAAATAACAAGCTATAACTCATAATATTATTTCAGTTGTTCATCAAAGGCCTACTACATCATGAGCATGTCAGTATAACACACCAACAGCACCAGCAACCACAACAATAACACCATCCTCAAATGCAGCTACGAATTAAAACGTTACTACCAACAGCAGGAGGAGCCTCACAAACAACAACAACAACATCAACGTCACTATCAACAGCTGGAGGAACCTCAAAAACAGTAACAACATTAACGTCACTACCAACAGCTGGAGAAGCCTCACAAACAGCAACAACATCAACGTCACTACCAACAGCAGGAGGAGCCTCACAAACAGTAAAAACATCACCGTCACTACCAACAACTGGAGAAGCCTCACAAACAGTTACAACATCAACGACACTACTAACAGCAGGAGGAGACTCACAAACAGTAAAAACATCAACGTCACTACCAACAGCTGGAGAAGCCTCACAAACAGTAACAACATCAACGTCACTATCAACAGCAGGAGGAGACTCACAAACAGTTACAACATCAACGTCACTACCAACAACTGGAGGAGCCTCACAAACAGTTACAACATCAACGTCACTACCAACAAATGGAGGAGCCTCACAAACAGTAACAACATCAACGTCACTACCAACAAATGGAGGAGCCTCACAAACAGTTACAACATCAACGTCACTACCAACAAATGGAGGAGCCTCACAAACAGTTACAACATCAACGTCACTACCAACAAATGGAGGAGCCTCACAAACAGTTACAACATCAACGTCACTACCAACAAATGGAGGAGCCTCACAAACAGTTACAACATCAACGTCACTACCAACAAATGGAGGAGCCTCACAAACAGTAACAACATCAACGTCACTACCAACAGCAGGGGAAGGAACCTCACAAACAAAACTCACTTTTCGCGATAACAAACACAATTTCACGAACACTTAAGGTTTACTCAAATGATAGGAAATACTGTACATTGTTTCTAGTGACTTACAGTCTAATGATAAAAGAAGTCCCATAACGTAAATTTATTTCCATATTTAATTCTTAATGTATCCTATTTGTGCTAATCAAAAGTAATTACAAAACAAATATCGAAATCCCATTTTTTTAATCAATCTTCACAGAACACATAACATGCCTGGTTTAGTGATGCTTATTGATTTTGAAAAAGCATTTGATTCTTTATCGTTTAATTTCATTGAGAAAACCCTATCTTTTTTCAATTTTGGTGAAATGTTTAGGAAATGGGTACATTTGTTTTTATATGATACCGAAGTATGTGTACAACTAAATGGTTTTTTATCAGATTTTTTTTACTATAGAGAGAGGCTGTAGACAAGGGGACCCTATTTCGGCATATATTTTTATACTGTGTGCAGAGATTTTATCAATCAAAATAAAAAACTCAAATGGTATTAGAGGGATAAAAATCAAAGGGGAATACTATATTATGTCACAATTTGCTGACGATACATCATTATTTCTAGACGGTTCAGACGAATCCTTGAATACAGTTTTAGATGTTTTAAGATATTTTTCAATTATATCTGGATTAAATGTCAATTTTGATCAAACAAAAGTTATTTGGATAGGTTCTTTAAAGTATAGCACGAGATCTAAAATTGATGTGACAAAATACAGCAATTAAATTATCAAAGGCAGGAAGAAAAAATGAAGAAAATTATTTCATATTGGAAAAGAATGAAACTTACACCGCTAGGAAGAATTACTGTTGTAAAATCTTTACTTGTGCCACTACTTACAAATCTTTTCATTATTTATCCTCCAAAAAAAAAAAAAATTTTTATTAAATTTAAGGGTTTAAATGATTGATATAGAGAAATATGAAATTAGTATGAAAATAAAATGGTTTAAAAGTATGATATGTAATAGTAATAGTAAATGTTATAAACTTGTAGAATGTTTGTTTGATGTGAGTAAAATATTTAACACTGGAAAACATTTTTGTGTTCATGTTATAAAATCTATCAAAAAAAAAATTTTGGATTGATGTCCTGAAATCATATATATTGTATATTGATAAGTTCAAAATTGAAAATTTTGATCAATTGTTAAATATGCCATTGTTTAATAATGAAAGTTTTATGATAAATTTAAATTATATTTATATGCCTGATTTATATGAAAAAGGGCTTCGATATGTTAAGGATATTATGAACAATAATGGTGATTTTGAAGATGTAACACATATAGAAAATATAATTGGCTTAAATTTTTTGGTCTTATAAATGTTGTGAAAAAATTTGTAACTAAATTTAAATTAATGGAAAAAAGTAACATACATTTAACCTGTCATAATCCTTGTCTAAATTGTTATATGCATCCAATACTAACCAGAGCGGATGAAAATAAGTATATATATAATATTTTAATAAAAAACAATGAAATTCCCACAAGCTAAGAAAAATGGATATCTATATATGACAGTTGTGAAATTAATTGGAATATAACATACAGAAATGTTTACAAATGTACGAAAGATACTTATTTACAATGGCTACAAACGAGAATAGTTCACAGAATTTTTCCAACTAATTCACTGCTTTTTAAAATGAACATTGTTAATAGTAATTTATGTACATTTTGTAAAGTTTGCGAGGAAACTATAATTTATCTTTTTTATGATTGTGAAAAAATAAAGCCTTTGATAAGATTTGTGAGTAACTTAAGTAAGAAAGTAGATCCAGAAATCATAATAAATAGTAAAAATATTATATTAGGTTTATGTGATAGTGATTGTAAATTTGATACTATAAGTTTAGAAATGAAAAAATATATTTTTTGGTGCAAGAAGAAAGAAATAATTCCTTCCATTTTGGGTTTTAAAAAGAACCTAAGATTGTCTTGGGACATTTTTAAATTAACAGAAATAAATAAAAAAGAATGTGACAAATGGGCAATTGTTAGGTATTGTGTGCAG
>CM037788.1:7424587-7474587 GCA_021229015.1 Solen grandis | reverse complement strand
TTCCCTGTATGTTACAGTTGTGGAGGGTGTGTACCTGTTCACCAGCGGGGTACCAGACCAGGATATAGAGCGGTGTCAGATGTTTATAGAACAGAGCTGCAGCGGTCAGAACATGAAGCTTCACTCCATCCTCTTCAATGTGGACGATTATGACTCCCACGGTGCAATCCCGGGACGCTACGCTAACATCACACGGACGGCCGAGTGTCTCCGCAACATGGCACATTGTAGTGGTGGGAGGTTTCACTGGATACGGGAGACAGGTACGAGACTTGGGTACTTAATTTGTACTTATTTATTGTTGAGGTTGTCTACTTCAATGAGTGTTTATTTTCACATTATTCATGTTTATGAACTAGCCACAAATTTATCCAGAAATAGATAAGAAAATTTACATTAATTTCATTTTTTAGGCTGCAATATTTGACTAAAGATTGCTCATGCTGTGTTTGCTATGTCACACATTGTCTTCTTGATTTGGATATAATGCATTGGATCTTCTAACTATGTGATGTTAAAAAAATATTTTTTTAAGTCAATATTTTTTGACTAGCTGAATATTAATTTACTGAGGGATGGTATATATGAAGGAATGGATTTTTCTTTTTTGCCATGCAGACTGTGTAGAATCTGAGTTGCAAAATTGTTTTAGCAAACAGAGGAGACCCGATAAGACAGGACAGCTCATGTCAATGAACTGTCTGATCAGGGTTTGCTCTGTTTGCCAGTTAATGCATCAGAATGAGTTGATATGAAGTAAAAGATTTAACAACACATAAGCTGCGGATACTACAATGATATGCCTGTGTGGTTTGCTTTACTTTTCCAAAAAGGTTAGAACCTTATTCTGATACACCTGTAATAAGTATATACATGTTTTACAGGTATCATTGAGAGTGATGATATCCAGGTTATCACCACAGAAGTTGACAAGTGTCTCAACTTTTCCCGCAAGGTCCAGATGTTGATCGACAATGTAAAGAAGAAGTACAAACAGAAATATGTAAGTAACTTGTGCTAGCACTCATCTAGTAAAATTGCTATTAACTAATATTTAGCTTTTACTTAAATAGGTTCAAATGAAGGAAATAATAATTAGTTATATTTTAATCAATGTTTTACACAAATACTAACCATATTGCATGATTTTACCGAACAGTTGATTTTTGATTATGTTCTTACAAAATTAATGATTGCTGGTAATTATGGTCAGCAATTGAAGTTTGGTGTACCATGTAGACCAAAAGACACTGTGTTCTAGCATCAAATATATTGTTTGAAGTTACTATTTTGTATATCAGAAGCTACAAATATATTAACCAGTTACCTCATGAATATTCATACAAAAATATATAACTTGATGAATGTTTATTGACTGAAATTTAAATGGCATATTAACAATGGATTTTTTTTTTTGCCATGCAGACTGTGTAGAATCTTAAATACAATATTGTATGAGCAAACAGAGGAGACCATGATCAGATAGCTCTGTGAATGAGCTGTCTGATCTGGGTTTGCTCTGTTTGCTTTAGCTTCAAAATGAGTCTATATAAGATTGAGGGATACTATAACACAGTTGTGACTCTTAATGTTTATACTTCTGGACAATTTTCTGACAGCTGGGATACAGTTACTTTTTCTTGTATGATGCACCTTGTTTGATATTAATTTTATGTCTGAGCAGATTTGCACCAAATTACTTTTTGCATGAGGTAGTTTTTTTTTTTTTTTTTTTTGTATACATAAAAAAGGCATTTTTCTGAGATTCTCCTCAAAATATATAAGTGTAGCATATTGCTGAGAATGGTTGATGGGATTCAAGTCAGAAATTTAAAAATCTCAGTCAAAAGATTTGATATGAATAAATTTTCAGCCTTTATCATAATCTTAAACATTTGTTAGAAATAACTCAGCCATGGCTGAGTTCTGTACCACTAATTTAATGTTAACTGTTCTCAGTATACCAATTTAAAAAAAAAAAAAAAGTATTTAGTCATATCCTATGATAGTTTTAGATTTTTTTTCTCTTTCTAAGTTTATTTTAGACTGTATTCTATTTTTTGTAATTTCTCTTTGTATAATATATCTCTTAATTTTTCATTTTTGTGTATACATTTACAAAGTCATGTATAGTTACATTGACTATATTTCTCTGATCTTCTTACCTATTTTTGGAATGTGAATTATGTTTCTGTAATCTAAGAAAAGTATTATCATATATAGGAGGAGTTTAACAATAGTCATATAGCTTAGGTCACTTTTCCTGACTTCAAGACAGTTTGATGCGTTGTTGGCCTTTGGACATCACTGCACTGTACTTGTCATTTGTACAGCACCACACTTTGTTACTGACATGGACCTATGGTTTTGTGATGTCTTTGAATAATAGCTGGCCTTTTCAAATGACAGAGAAAAGCAGACAGAAATTACCAAATTGCTAAGAATTTCTTGATTAGATCAAGGGAAAATAGTCAGAGTTTCCAGTTCCTAAATTGATATTTTAGTCTTCTCTAATGTATACAATAAAAGCTACATACATTTTTAAAGTGCAGTGAATTAAACTCATCTTTTTTTTTAGCTCACCTGACCTCACTAGTGTCCAGTATCTCAATTCCTGGAGCAATCTTAATCAAAGTTAGAGACTATGTTTATAACAATAATCTTACAGCCAAGTCTTATTATAGCTGATATCTTCATCATTGGATCATGATCACCTTGGTTACTTCCTCACATCCACATTTATTAACCCTTTTCCCTCATATATACTCATTTTGATGCCCTCAATAGGTATCACATAAAGCCTGATCTGCAGAAAACCTTACCAAATTTAATTACAAAATACTAATTTCCAGACCACTGACGAACAGCGAACAGCATAAAACCTGATCAGCCTGCCAGTTACTCGCAGGCTGATCTGGTTTTATGCTGTTCGCATAGGTCTTTTCATGGTGTCCTCTATGAGGGAAAGGGTTAAGTAATCTTGATCAAACTTGGAGACAGTGTTATGACTATAATAAGTTCAGTTATTTCAGATATCTTACCTGTAGATATGAGACAATTGAGGGAAATGGGGCCATCTTGGCCCTCCTGACTGTGGATACTGCACTACATGTAAATAATGAATCTGAGCATACTCATATAAAATTCTTTGCAATGAGACTTCTATGTATCATTGTCCTGTACCAGCATCATGGTGAAGACTTACTTCCCCTTCCTGCACCGGAGAGGTCTCGACCGAAAGCCCTCACAGCGAGCTCACAGCCACTTGCTATCAAGGTATGGGGCTTCTTGTGATGGATATCTATATCTGTACACCCTGTGGGCATATATGGAAGAGTTTCACTCACATTTCACTTTGATTCACATTTTGTTACCTTGTTCTTGTAATTGTAAAAATAAAAATTCTGAACAATGCAGTAGAATTGCGATAAGTTGAGGACGAATGAGAGAATATGAAACCTCATATATGTGTGAAGCTGTAAAAACTGAAAAGACAGCTGCACATTCAGTTACCGCTAATTGTTGCTTATGTTAGCAGACGGTTGTGAGATGGTTCCCTGCTTGCATTCTATATTTAACGATACATAAGAGAGAGAGTCACATTAGCGACTGTTAACGATAACTAAATGTAGAGCAGGATTGTATACATAGTTTCGTGCTCTGACAAGAAACATGCCTCAATTAACCTTCAGTTAGGCATGGTATTTGGACATATCCTCTGACTATTCCATTTTACGTACTTTTTTTTCATGTAATACTTACATAGTTGATTGTTTCTTTGTTTTCTTTGCCTGTTTGTATGTTTTTCCTTCCACTAACCTATTTTTTTACTATTTATTTCTTTCATGTTGTTTTTTGTTTTTTTATTTGCATGTAACAATTTTAACTTTGTATTAAATTACATACATCTTAACTAGACATGTCTTTGGTCTTAGTGTCTGCCCCAGGAGTGGGAGGTCATGGAATTCTGACCTTGACATTCCAGAGTTGCAAAAAATGGAACTGGTAGCTCCTTGCTTGGCACTTAATATATAAAATGGTACATTGTAGTTCCAGGCTGGTTTGCCAGGTGACAGGATAATGAGACTGAGTGTGGTATCATACCACATGTCTATAAAATAATTTTGCAATGTGACAGTACCGTATCATTCTCAATTAGATTGATAGATTTTGATTTGATTTCCACTCTTTTTTCTTTTATCATTTCCTTATAAATTTGTACATAAAATATAGCATTTAGAAAAACTTTCATGTGAATTTACTTTGAACATACATTATTATACCTTGACTTTATAAAGTGAAGTGAGGGCTGCATAGAAACCTGCCAATTTTTATGCCCCCACCAAAATGGGGGGGTGGGGGGGGGTGGAGAGGGGCATATCTAGATTTACCCTTGTCCGTCCGTATGTACGTCCACACATCCGTCTGTCCTGAAACTTTGTGACACACATAACTCTGAAAGTATTTGTACTACAGACTTGAAGCTTCATTGATATATTATTCAGGACATGAACTTGCGCACCTGAGTATTTTCATCGAACCTCAGTTGAAGTTGACAGAGTTATGGGCCTTTGTTTTTGAAAAATATGAATTGTTATGCTTGTGATGCATTTAACCCAGACAGTATTTGTACTACAGACTTAAAAACTTCATAGATATATTAATCAGAACATGAACATGTGCACCTGGGTATCTTTATTGAACCATAGCTTAAGTTGACAGGGTTGTGGGCTTTGTTTTTCAAAAATATGAAATTTTATGCATGTGACGCACATAACTCTGAAAGTATTTGTGCTACAGACTTTAAACTTCATGGATATATTACTCAGGACATTACTTGCGCACCTGGGTGTTGGCCTTTGTTTTGTAAATGCAACGGTTGGGGGGAATCTGTGTCCTCTTTACACATTTCTAGTTTGTTTTATTTTGTAAAATAACAAATAAATATATTTTTATATTGATTAGTAGAGGCAGTGTGGCAAAGGTATTAATTAGCTCATGAAAAGTAATAATGAAATAAGAGATGTAAATAATTGCATGCAAGTAAAACCTGACTTGTCCTACTGTCCTAGTTTTAAGGGACCCAGCAAAAAAAAAGGATGAATTAATTGATATTTTGATAAAATGTTATGTATATGTTTCCCCATACCAGTATGAGCTTGAGGAAGGAGACGGGGAACCACAAATGTCCAGGGTAGTGAGACAGCGGCCATCCAGTGCGAAGGTCAGCGGAAAGGAACAGCCTATGTTACCAATGAGTGAGTAGTGTGGATGTGGCGTAGTATTACAGCTTTGTACCAGTTTAGTTTAAAGATAGATCAGAAATGAAATAGCGGTATATTTTCAGGTAAGACCAATCCAATGTATTCTTTGTTCCAAACTTAATACGTACGACACTAGTGTCAGTATTGGAGATGCCAATTTGTTCTGTAGACTGTAGTTGATGTGCAACAAGAAGATGTTTACCCTTTACCTTATGAATATTCATGTGCAAATTTATGATTTCAGGGTCCAAAGAGCGGCCATCATCTGCCAGGGACCCTCTTGACAGGGTCAGGAAGAAGAAGGTTCTGAGATCCAACTTTTTCATGGATTCGGGCAAAATGAAGGGCTCTGATGGCACGGGCTGTGTGTTCAGAAAGTACCCACCACCCAAACCTGTCCGCAAGTCTGTAGCTCATCCTACACTGCCAGATACAGAGGAACAAATGACCTCTAAAGAAGTATGTAGAAAAATGGCCTCTTTTTCATTTTTTTTTGTGTCGCCTGCATAGCATGGCAGACACATAGGGATCACTTTGTCCGTCGTCGTCGTCGTCGTCGGCGTCGTCGGCGTCGTCGGCGTCACACTTTCTTGTCCGGAGCATAACTCGAAAAGTATTTGAGGTATCACCTTGAAACTTAAAACATGGATAGATCACATTGATGTGGAGTGCAGTGCACAAGAATGATAACTCTGACTTTCGTATTTTCTGAGTTATTACCCTTTGTTGATTCTGAGATTTTATTTTTGTCCGGACCATAACTCAAAAAGTATTTGAGGTATCACCTTGAAATCTGAGATTTTATTTTTGTCCGGACCATAACTCAAAAAGTATTTGAGGTATCACCTTGAAACTTAAAAGATGGATCACATTGAGGGAGTGCAGTTCACATTAATGATAACTCTCACTTTCTTTTCTCCTGAGTTATTGTCCTTTGTTGATTCTCAGTCTTTATTTTTGTCAGGAGCATAACATAAAAAGTATTTGAGATATTGCTTTGAAACTTCATAGATGGAAAGATCTCATGGATTTGTAGTGCAGTGCATAAGAATGATAACTCTGTTTTATTTTCTGAGTTATTTCCCTTTGTTGATTTTCAGACTTAATTTTTGTCTGGGGCATAACTCGAAACGTATTTGAGGTGTTGACTTGAAACTTCATAGATCTCAATGGTCTGAGTGCAGTGCACATGAATGATAACTCTGTTTCTCTTTTTCCTTGAGTTATTGCCCTTTGTTGATACTCAGACTTCATTTTTGTCTGGAGCATAACACGAAAAGTATTTGAGGTATTACTTTGAAACCTCACAGGTGGAAAGATCTAATGGAGTGCATTGTGCAAGAATGATAACTGTTGTATTTTTGGAGTTATTTCCCTTTGTTTATTTTTTGGGATTTAATTCTTGTGTGGTGCATAACTTGTAAAGTATTTGAAGTGTTGCCTTAAACATTTATAGTAGATAGATCTCATTGGTCTGAGTGCAGTACACAAGAATGATAACTCAATAATGATAATGATGACTACAAACTTGCAACATATATATAATTAACGTCATAAGTGCTTAATGACGTCATAATTTTTCTTACAGTTAATGTTTTGAATTCATAGTCATTCTGACACTGCTCTGATGAAGACTGTATAGTCGAAAGTGCTCGGGAAAATTATTACATATTGCACTGTTTGAATATTTTATTCCCCCCCCCCCCCCCCCCCAAAAAAAAATAAATATATATATATGTGTGTGTGTGTGATTTGGTGTTATTTTGTACCTCACAAAATAGATTATGCTTTATCAATAATTTGTCAAAAGATCGATTTTCTAGTCAATTCTTTCATCAAACATGCTTAAATGCAGGCGACACAAGTGTTCCGAGGAACACCCACATCTAGTTTATTCAAATAAACTATAAACTTCTAATGCACATAAGTTTGTTTTTTTAATAAATTTCTGTTTCTTGACTCATTCTTTTAAAGGTCATTGCTCAGTTTGAATCTTCAAGGTAAATCCTATTTAAAAAGTTGTACAAGGAAGTTAATAAATGAATTAAATGTGCTAATAAAGGAATTAATGATGGTCATAACAGGTTTATACCATAAGCAAAATAAGATAATCTTTGTATTACTGTATACATGTATACTCTGTTTGCTCATACAGTATTGTAATTCAGATCCTACCTAACCTGCAAAGCAATGAAAAAATTAAGTGTTTCATCTGCCAATTAAAATTCTTTAAATCAATATTCATCCAATCATGAATTTATACATGAATATTCATGAGGTAAAGAGTTAACCTGATACACCATTTTCTCCCCCAGTGGCTGCGACTGTACAGTCTGTCAAGGCTGAAACTGGATCTGGCCAAGCTGGTGTCTGGGCCGGACTGTAAACATGTGGAGGAGAATGTTAAACCCCTTCATAAAAATGTCTCCGCCAAGTGAGTTGCTTTACTTTCTTTTATTCTTTATTGTACTAGCTGTAATCTTATTTTGTTAAAATGCCAATGTGTCAAAATATTACAGCTCTTTTAATGGCATATTTTGTGTGGATATTAGGCCCCTTTTGCCAAAGACAAAAGTTTTCCCAACTGAAAAAGAAAACTCATATTTGGTAAAATTATTTGAAATTTTTTAAGGTTTGAACTTTGTAAATCAATCACTTTGGTGATTTATGATGCAAATTTTGCATCCATATCAGTATGTGATTTTTTTCTAACAACCTGTTATAAATATACTGTCTTAGTATGCTTTAAATCAAGGTATAAATCATTGAATGTACCTCTTATAATTATTTGGAGACAGTGATAGATTTTTTTTTCATATAGTTAATTAAGTTGATGAAATACATTATTTTATTTTGCTCTGTTTAGTAATGATACTCACAACTGAGTATCTCATATAAGTCTTATTATGGCTAAATTGACTAATACCTTTTTGTAGATAAAGCACTTATTAATAACCTAATTACTGAAATTCTAACTGTGCATGTAAATCTAGGACACAGACAAGGTAAGATATTGGTGTCAAAGAACTGGGTCATATTTTGGACATGTGCAAAGAAAACAAAGTAGTTGACTCTCTCAGCCAGTTTAAAGATAATCACCAAATACATATAAATGAAAATTAATGCATGGATTATAATATAGATATCAGTTGTATAAAAAGTGATTTTTTAGAACAATCACCTGTATACAAATTATAATTTGGAGCATTGGAATTTGACATCCTATACATTGCCACAGATGCCATTGTCTTTATCACTGTGGCTGACTTGTTTAAATTGCATATCACAATCTCTTTTTAGATTTAATAATAAAATGATAATAACAATTAACAGCCCTTATTGTCCCAATATTCAAGGTACAAATTTGTACATGTCCAAGACATGCCAGTTACTGTAGTGATGACTCATGATAGGATGGTCATCAAGTTAACAGGAGGGACATGTTTCCATGTGGCGGTGTTCTCTGGTCGCCTTCTCTCTCCCCGCTGCCGCTTTGATCTGGTCTTGACAGGGTTTTGGGCTCTTTACATGCAGCATCTGGGCTGCACGTGATAATTGTAGTTTGTACAACTTTTGTATAGGTGTCATTTAGCTTAAACTTATTATTATAACAATGTACTGGGACTAGTATATATTATATCCTGTGAAATGTTGTATAAGATATCCATGGATGTTGTTCATATATGGGTATTGGCATAATATTTTAATACATATATAGCAAGTAAAATTGTTGTACAGAAAAAGTTAAATGTCTTTTCTAATACTCATGCTCTAATACTCATGCTGATCAACAATTGGCAAAGTTGTAATACGTAAAAAAGTTGGTGCTATTTCTTGTGCATTGCACTGCTTCTCTCTCTCTTTCTTTCTTTCTCTTTCTCTTCCCTAAGTTGCTTAATTTTTGCTAATAAGGGTCATTTGAGGTTTATTAGAAGCTGAGCAGAACTGGAGATATCAGATTTTTTCGTTATTTCATAACATATTCACTTTAACAGTTTTTATTTAATGCTTTTCAGTGGATTATAGAAATATATCAGTGTATTCAAAATGGTGATTTCACTGTTTCAGACAGTGAATATTACCATTTTTATCATTTTCACTGTTTCAGACAGTGAATATTACCATTTTTATCATTTTCACTGTTTTGAAATGGGACTACTAAAAGACACTATGTATTTTTTCCAAGACATTTCAATATTGATTTCTACATTGGAATAAAACTTCTTCAAGAAATACCTGAAGAAATGTTGATAACACACTTTCTTTGTGTTCATTTATCAGACTTTTTTTGAGACAAAATAACAATTTGTGTAACTTTGGGAATTTGGGGCTCTCCAAAGGGTAAAATTCATAATGAACTCAGTAACAATGTGTAGATTGTGGCAGAAATGCTTTGAATAAAAAGAAAAATTATTAGTTTCAGTAAAGTATAATTTTCTATCAATATTTTCCTCCTTTCTCGATGAATTAAAAATGATATTCCACTGAAACCAACAGTTATCCTCTATATATTCAGTCAAGAAGTAGAATGATGAAAGTGTTTTAACTTCTAAAGTTTTTATCAACATCTGCAGATATTAGATAAATTGGTGTATTATCCTTTATACAATTACTAGGATGAATTCAGTCAAGATGAAATACATGGTTAATCCTTTATAGGTTATCCTGGCAGAAATAATAGTGTTGACCAAGCCATGCTGTATCCGTATAATATATTCCATGAAAACATGACACATGGTTGTCTGTCCACTAGGTACTATGATAATATAATGTGGTTGTCTTTCTACTTAGCTAGGTATGGTACATGATTGTAAGATTCGGCAGGAACTGGGATATATTTCCTCTTGAAATAAAATGTCTGTCCATCCCAACAGATTCTGTGATTTAAACAAGGTTGTCTTTTCTGAATGATACAACTTGGAGGAACATGAGGTTGTTGATCCCTACTTCTTGTGTCTAGCCCTGCAGTAACTGAAATATTCCAGATAACACATATACCTGTGATATATTCCAAATAACACATAACTGTCTACTTCCACATGTGATATATTCTAACTAACATATATACCTGTGGTATATTCCAAATAACTGTTTACTTCCACAGGTACTGTGACATATTCTAAGTAGCATATATACTTGTGGTATATTCCAAATAACACATGACTGTCAACCCCCCACAGGTACTGTGATATATTCTAAATAACACATATACCTGTGGTATATTCCAAATAACTGTCTACTTCCACAGGTACTGTGATATATTCCAAATAACACACATAACTGTGGTATATTCCAAATAACACATGACTGTCTACCACCACAGGTACTGTGATATATTCCAAATAACACATAACTGTCTATCCTCACAGGTACTGTGATATATTCCCGAGCATTAACATCAAGGGAACAGTGAAGCACCTCCAGATGTTGCCCCATGAGCTGGAGGACTATGAGAAACAGATAGAGAAGATTCTGAAGCGCTACCTGAAACGTCTCCAGTGGCTCCTGAGTGGTATGACCCTTTTTATGACACAACTTATGTTTTTAGCTCACCTGAGCACTTGTGCTTAAGGTGAGCTATTGTGACCAATGAATGTCCATTGTCCGGTGTTCGTCGTCAACACTTAACTTAAAACGACATCTCCTCCTAAACCACTGTGCCAATTTTATAGAAACTTCACATTAATTTTCCTTGGGTGAAGCCTATCATAGTTGTTCAAAGAATTTGATTGCATGCAGATCTCTGGTTGCCATGGCACAGGAAAGAAAAAAACATATGAAAATCTTCTTTTTTTGAAAATATGTATATAGTAAAAACTTCAAATATCTTCTCCTCCAAAAGTACTGGCTGGTTTTCAAAGTTATTTGGCACAGATGTTCCATGGGTCACTCTCAACCAAGATTGTTCAAATTATTTTGATCATTGAAAAATATGTCCGCCATGGGGCGGAGCCCATTTTCATTATATAAATAAAGTACAAATTTGAAAGATTGATCCATTGAAAAATATGTCCGCCATGGGGCGGGGCCCATTTTCATTATATAAATAAAGTACAAATTTGAAAAATCTTCTCCTCCAAAAGTACTGGCTGGATTTCAAAGTTATTTGGCACAGTTGTTCCTTAGGTCACTCTCTACCAAGATTGTTCAAATTATTTTGATCTGATAAAAACATGGCTGCCAGAGCCCATTTTCCTTAATTTGATCCGTTGAAGAACATGGCCGCCAGGGGGCGGAGCCCATTTTCCTTATATGAATATAGTACAAATTTAAAAATTCTGCTATTCCTAAAGTACTCACTCGATTTATGGCTGGCAGAGGGCAGAGCCCATTTTCCACAATATCATAAGATATTTGCTGTTTCTTTTCCTCCCACTAATACCTGGTTCTCAGGTGAATGACCAAGGGCCATCATGGCCCTCTTGTTTAATTTATTCCTGCTGTAAGTGAATCAAAAGTGGGGCTATATAGGAATTATGCATGTTTTTCCTGTTATGTAGTGTTGGGTCTTCTCATATTGTTTGATCTAGGTTGTGTAGCAGGATTACTAATCACTTTCTGTGAAGGCTCAGTTTGAGATAAGCTACAGTAGAACCTCGCCAAACTGAACATCATTAAACCCAATTCCTCACCATTTCGAAGTTTATTTTTGGTCCCGATTTCTTCCCTTCTTATTTTAACTGAAAATAAAATGTTTAATCTGAATTTCGCTATTTCGATTTTTTAGCTATTTCGAAATAAAAATCCCGGTCCCAAGGTCGAAATTCATGTATATTTTTCAATTTTTATTTCGAAGTCATATTTCATAAATTTTCTTGAACTAATTATCGTCGTTATTATCAATCGTATCCGGGTCAGTAACCAAGTTTATTTTGCGGAGGCACCTGGAGTAATGGCTCAGGCAAGTTTTTCACACCTTTTTTGAGATTGGGTTGGGCAACGTGTGCCCCCTGGAAATGTTGATTATTTCTAATCGATGTCTGACAGGTTGCATAATATGCATGTGCAAGCAGATAAACCCAGGTGTCAGATCTTTAGTACATTCCATATCATAACGTTCGTCACCGGCATGCGACGCTACCTGAAGCAGCAGATTGATGGTAAAAATATGTATCATTGTTTGACATGGTAGAATGATTAAGTTCATCAGAAGCATCTAAGTAGATCATGATATATTTTCATTACTTTTCATAACTTGCAAATACAGTAGAACCTCATTAAATCGAAGTCCTTGGGACCAAGCTGAAAACTTCGAAATAATGATTATTCAGATTGAAAATCCGATAGAAATTTCAGTTTGTGAGCGTGCATGTCTGCGTTTTCATTACCGGTGCATATTGTGGAAATCGTTATGCCATGAAAACCACCTATTAGGTGTACGTATATACTGTTTGCAGGTTATGAAAAGTAATGAAAATATATCATGATCTACTTAGATGCTTCTGATGAACATAATCATTCTACCATGTCAAACAATGATACATATTTTTACCGTCGATATGCTGCTTCAGGTAGCGTCGCATGCCGGTGACGAACGCTATGATATGGAATGTACTAAAGATCTGACACCTGGGTTTATCTTCTGGCACGTGCATATTATGCAACCTGTCAGACATCGATTAGCAATAATCAACATTTCCGGTGGGACACACGTTGCCCAACCCAATCTCGAAAAAAGGTGTGAAAAACTTGCCTGAGCCAACACTCCAATTGCCTCCGCAAAATAAACTGGGTTACTGACCCGGATACGAATGATAATAAGAACGATAATTAGTTCACGAAAATTTAAGAAAATTTGACATCGGAATAAAAATTAAAAATGTACAAATTACCGGGACCGGAATTTTTTGAAAAAAAAATCGGGACCGAAAATAAACTCGAAATGGCGAGGAATTCGGTTTAACGATGTTCGGTTTGGCGAGGTTCTACTGTAGTATATACGTACACCTAATAGGTGGTTTTCACGGCATAAAGATTTCACAATGCACCGGTAATGAAAACGCAGACATGCACGCTCACAAACTGAAATTTCCATTGGATTTTTAATCTGAATAAACGTTATTTTGAAGTTTTCAGCTTGGTACCAAGGACTTCGATTTAACGAGGTTCTACTGTATCTTTATTTCATGGTACATTTGGTAATGTTACCAGGATGTCAGTTTGAAAGTACATGGTTTGATTATTTATTTTTTTTCTTTGCTTGTGCTTAAATAAGATATTTTTCAGTTGATTTCAGATTCTTTTTTCTTAGTTTAGGTTTATTTTGTAAAATTAAGAAAGGTTACTTTATCCTTTCTATATATTGGAGAAGAATGTCATGCTTGTTCATGTCATTTAAAAAAATATATATGAAAAGTAATAGCAAACTGGAAAAAAATGTACTGAGATGAGAAATACTGCATGGAAGTACATGTGTACTTATTTAATTCAAAGTGCTTTGACGCAAAGTCTGCATTATAGAATACCAAGATCTCAATTTGTTTTGACTGTGGTGCAGCAGTCTTAGATGACGGTTACTACAAAATTCATCTTTAAGAAATCAGTAGAATATATCTTAACCCTTACTGCTTCAGAGACTCATTCTGAGGCATTGGCAAACAGAGCAGACCCAGATCAGACAGCTCATATTGGAGCTGTCTAAATCAGGGTCTCCTCTGTTTGCTTATACATGTACAATAGTGTAGCTCAGATTCTACACAGTCTGCAAAGCAAAGAAAAATCCAGTTAAAGTTCAGTTAATTAATATTCATGAAGATGTAAATTTGTACATGAATATTCATGAAGTTAAGTGTTAAGTAATGTTTATAATGAATTACTTGCTAAGTATTAAGTAATGTTTATAATGAATTACTTGCTAAGTGTTAAGTAATGTTTATAATGAATTACTTGCTGAAGTGATATGATTTTTGTCTGCAGGCAGTCGGCGAGTGTTCGGCACCATCACCCATAAGAAGTGTGTGTTCCTGATAGACACCTCGGGTTCCATGGACCCGTACATGGAGGAACTGAAGAAGGAGCTGGCTTCCCTCGTCTGGGAACAGCTGTACAGGCAGGGTTGTAGGTCAGTACCCCACCCACTTCTTGTTGTTTCCTTTTTATACCTCAGTGTCACATTGTAAAGCAGGGGCTATTTTGAAATCATGTGTGTCATGTTTGAACCACTTCAACTCTGATATTTAAAGTGAAGAAATGAAAGGCCCTCTTGGTCATGTGGTTATTTTGGCTGACTTTCTATCACTTAGTTCTTCACTGATGTAACTCAAATTTTTCATGTGTGGAAGCTTTCCATTTGGCTTGTGATAGGATGGTACCTGGGTGCCCTTTTAGCAGTCAGGGACTTCCTGTACCTGTATGTAACTAGACATCACTGAATGATGGAAATACTTTCACAGTGACAGTAAATATCATAACAACAGAAAATGTAGACATAGAGCCTCCAGTTTAACAAGGGGTATTTTGGAATGAGTTGTGTCAGGATTGAGGTCAAGGTCATTGTTACTGTATAGAATTGCTAGACTTTGAAAGATATATGGAAATTAATTTTCTGGTGTGAACATGGACAAAACAGTTATGTGGTGTTGATTTTTGTTGGCGCATGTTTGACAAAATAAACACAATAGTTTGCTTGTGAAGATGTTCAATTCAAGTTAGATTAAGACTTCTTTATTATAAAATAGGCTTCCATCACAAAATATATTATGTCATGATAGGACACAATACAGTTTGGGAAAGTGTCATATTTTTGCTGACAATTTTTTACTCCCCTCATATACTGATGTATTTTTTAAGGAATATCCTGCAACACTGTATTTCTTTTTTGTTTTTGAATTATGTAAGCTTCAGAGAATGGTATTTTAATCATTTGAAATCAAGTGTCATAGAATGTTTTGTCAAATATTTTTTTAGTTTCGAACAAAGGGATTAATAGCTCATCTTGAGAATCATTGTCCCCTTTGCAATCATTAGTAATCTAAAACAGACAAATGATTATACCTTAATGTATATTTTACTAAATGTACATGAAGTATTTTTCTTATGAAGTTCTGCATAGCAATATTTGACATTTTCCCCTGACCTTGACTGGCTCTCTCCCTGTAGGTTCAACCTGATCCGTTTTTCTGGTAACTGTGAAAAGTGGCAGGACGAGATTGTACCCGCGACCCAGGACAATTGTCATGCAGCCATCAAGTGGGCTTCAACTCTGCGGGCAAGTGGCAACACATGTACACTAGAGGCACTCAAGGTCAGTATCATACTGCAAATTTCCCCATATTTTGATTCATATTTTTTTTATTGATACATTATTTTAAGATAAAATGATTCAGAAATATGAAATAAGTTTTAGGAATAAAAGGAAGATATTTAAATTGATTACAAATTGCATATTACATGTCAATATAAAATTTTCATCTAAATACTAGTCTTTTTGTGTCACCTGCTATAAGCAGAGGTGACATAGGGATCACTTTTCTGTCCTCAGTCTGTCAATCTGTCAGTCTGTTCACGCAGCCAGATTGGAGTATGGGGCCATCTGATGGCAGACAGAACAAAAGAGAACAATAGACATCATTCTGTAACAATAGAATAAGGGGCCATGGCCCTTTAGAAAAAAAAAATAAAATAAACCAACAAAAGAAATGGCCCCTTTCTCCAATCTGACTGTCTGTCTGTCCATCACACTTTTTCCGTCACGCTTCAGCAGGTGACACACATGTTCCAAAGAACACTCTTGTTAATTTGTTACTATGATAAGTTATAAATTTTTAAAGAAGCTAACTTTAACCTCAGCCTTCATTGAATATGCCAGCTATTGACTATAATTATTGACAATAAACATAGTGCTAATCATAATGTACAGTATTACAATAGCTAAACCATATTATTATAAAAGTAACGATGTCACTACATTGCAATGGTTGTGTCTGATAGCTCGCTTTTGAGGACATGAACCTGGATAGTGTCTACCTCCTGACAGATGGTAAGCCGGACACCAGCACGTCCCTTGTGCTGCGGGAAGTGGCTGAGAACACCAAGAACCTTATCCCAATCAACACTATCTCCTTCAACTGTAATGACAAGTATGTATAGCTCTAGGTCAGGTGTCTGGATTGGCTTATCACATTGTTTCAAATCCTTGACAAGTTACGTTGTTACACCAACATCCTACATTTACTTTTCCTTTAACATTTGAAACCCTGAAAATGTGTAAATATATTGTGTGTTGTGTGTAGTAACTACACAAATTGCTTCATTTACACCAGAGTAAATCCCCCTCTTATCGTGAGAATACACTTTGATTTTTTTCTGTGATATAAAATGACCATTCATGCTCATTTGTATTAAGTGTAGGTAAAGAAATAGTCAACCAAGTCTGGATAATAAGAGTAATGCCCCTTATATAAACTACTGTTAATTACCTTTATTTCTTGTAATGAGAGCAATAAACCTATCTGCATATGTTAATTATATATACCTGAAGAAAGATGTCTGTGTGAAGCTAATCAGGAATTCCTTAATGAAATACTGTAAAATCAATAATTTTCATGGGGGACTAATTTTTGTTGATTTCATGGATTGCCTTTTTCCTTGAATATTAATCCCCACAAAAACTGCTTATTAAAAAGACCTCATGTTTTCTAGAACACAAATCCACGAAATATATACCAATGAAACTGACTTTTTAACAGGTTCCACAAAATTTAATATCATTGAAAATGAATGATTTCTGACTTTTAAATTGATAAAAAAATTATTTTGTATCATTTATCATTTATTCTATATGAAACTGTCAATCCCTTCCTAGCAACAAGGCAACACATAAAATTATCTGTCTAGAAGGTTGAAAAATGCTTTATTGATAATGCAATTACCTGTACATTTATTACATTAGTATCTCATTTATCATTCCAGCACAGCCAACAACTTCCTGAAACTGTTGGCAGTGGAAACTGGCGGTCGCTACCACCGTTGTCATAGTGACTTCGATGCCCAGTTGTTTGCACACAAACTACTCACAGAGGGTTTCAAAGATGCAGAGGTAATCAGTCATTTTTGTCAGAAATAAAACATTTGTAGACTGAGCAATGTTACCATTACATGTGAGAGGGATGTTTGTGGGTGTCTATTTGCAAACTGTGGTGTAAGACATTATCACAATCCAGGATAAGATATAATTTATTTGAAGTTTAAGTCAAAGAAATATTTATCTATCTTTTTATATGATGAACTCAGTCAAAAAAGGAAGTGTGCATGGCTCTTTGTCATGTTACTTTGTAACCATTTGACCAACGTTTATTTGATTTTCAGCACTGAATATATACACTAAACCATTCATCTGCACTCATATGGACCATATAGTAACATTTAATTCAATACCAAATATTTGTATGCCTGAAACAATGTTACAATGAATATGTTCTGTATTGATGTATATGTTTTTGTTCATGAATTATTTGTAAATGTCTATAGATGTATGTATGTGGATGCTATACCTTGCAGTATCCACACCTGCCGGACCTGGAGGGAGATGATCTACGCAGGCTAGGCCAGGAGATCTCCCTGGCCAGGAAGTACATCCAGCAGGCCAGACAATACAGGTGAGGCTCAAACCTTCCTCCTCTTACAGAGGCTTGTAGGGTAAGAGAAGACTCAAATTTGTGTTTCTATGTAATTTGGTCAAACACAAATAATACTGTTAGTGAGAACATTTTCAAACTGTTAGTGAGAACATTTTATATTTTGTAATGAAACTTCAAAATTAAAATATATTTTTTAAAAAAAAAAGATGGATTGAACTTTGTATCTGCCGGTTATAAGATTTTGATTGTTAAGTATGGGATGTATAGTTTTATGGGTAAAACTATGTTTATTTGTTTCCAGGACCCTTTACAAGTCCCATACTGGCGATGCAGCCAAGAGTAAGTATCATGTGTCAGTTCCTGTTTATTTCATACCTGTCCCTGTGGCTGAGTGGTTAGAATGTCCACCCTGTAATCTGGAGGTTGAGTTAACATATTAATCCATTACCTCGTGAAAATTCATGTAGATATACAATTCAAGTCTTGATGAATACTAAATCACTGAAGTTAAAATGGTATATGAAACAATTGATTTTTCTTTGGTGTACAGACTGTAGAATCCAAGTTGCAATGTTGTATTAGCAAACAGAGAAGACACTGATCTGACAGCTCCTTGAAGATGCTATCTGATCTGGATCTGCTCTGTTTGACATTCATCAAAATGAGTCTATATGAGGTAAAGGGTTAAGTTACACTGAAACAAACATGGCCTCAATATCAGTATGTAAACACATGGCTGTTGGGGATAATTATGACAGATTCTTTCACTTCTTTTACAAATAGATCAGTCACCTTTATTATTTTTAAGAATTATAAGAATTTTAGATTAGTTGTTGTGAATACAGTATAAATAGGAATTCAGAAATCATTGATGATTTTTGGTTTCTCATTTTGCAACCACAGTGTGTAGGTAAAGTTATTCATCAATAACATCAATAACATGACATAATAAATATGGAAGTGTCTTATTGTTTGATTTTAAGATATGTTCCAAGTTAATATTGTATTTAGAGTCAAATATCTCCTTTGCCTTATACCCTAAATGTTTAATCAAAATCAAATAACATTTTTACCTTCAATATTACATAAATTTGTAATTATTTTTAAAAAATATAAAGACAAATATTGAAATGATATATTTTGGGATTTTTCAGGCAAGACCAATCAAAGCAATCCATTTGTTGTTGGGAAGCCAAGACTCTCAACTAGATAAATACCAGTCACAAATAGACGCGTTCATCTTCCCGTCAATAATAGACTGGATCATCTTCTGGTCCCAGATAGACCAGATCATTTTCTTCCATACTTCCCGTCAGTCTCTGTAACACTTCCAGCATCAACCACCATCCTGATAGAGGATGGTGATGATGATGATAAACATCACTTAGTGACTCATTTTCATGTCTTAAATGAAGTCTTGATATATGTGTTTATTCAGTTTTCTTTGACAATCTGACATACATAGGTAATTAGGAAATCAGTGATAATACTGAGTGTCTTTCTTACAAATACGATTTAAGTGATATAGAAATTATCATGGAAGTGAATTGTGGGGACCAACTGTTGTTTATTATTTTGAGGGAGTAATTATTGTACATCCCATTATGGAACTCTTCACATTGGAGGTAGTTAAGGATAATAACAGCCTGTGTCTATGTCTACAAGAAACATTAAGCTGTCAGACTTGACAATAAGTTATCGGTGTGCTTAGACAGAAATAAAAGAGAAATGATAGATATGTAGCAAGAAGTCAAGGTCAAGGAAGGCATTGAAAATGAAAATAAAGTTGACAGTATGAAATAAAAAACAGTTTCCTGTCTATCCACATTATGGTCAGTACATATGCCAGTGATATATTTTACCCAGTACTAAATCTATTGACCCAGGTAAAAAGTTTCCCTTTATTTCATGTTACCCAATTGATCGGATTATTTTCCATTCTTGTACACAGTAAAAAATTATTGATTGAATTTAAGTCTATTATTTTATCTTCATTATGAAAAACATAAAATTTCGTTGAAGCTTAGAGGTGACTCTGATTTCTTGGGATGCAAGAAAACAAAACATTCCTACTTCTGATGGCTGTTATATTTTAAGTGAAGTTTATTCATATCAGTTGATGTAATTTGTTCAAGCATGGGGTTGGTACAAACATGATTTTTATTCTAATCCAGCTATTAGTACTTTACAATTAGATCTGTCATTCCTTGTTTTGTCATTTCATTCCTTCCATCTTATCTGTTCAGTCTATTTCATTTGTAAATATTTTTTTATAGTTTTGTCTATTTTTTTTTTTGTAAAATGGTACTAATCAGATTTTCCCCCATAAAATCATGTTTTGTTTAAATCGTGAAATTTCAAGGTTCACACCTTATTGTATATAAACATTGTTAGATATCAAAATTGTTAAATTTTAATCAATCATTCTATAAATAACACTAAAATGATCATTAAAATCAGTGTGATCTGTCTACAAGTAATTTAGATTTGAAAGGTTTGTTGCCTGTCTATATAATTTTAATCGTACAGTAATAATATATAAAATCTTATGAAAACTGCCATTGCTTTATAGGCAGAGTGAGTGTAAAATGAGTCCAGACTAAGCTAGATTTCAAGTGTTAAAAATATGATTAGATTGAAAGTGTAGGCAGTTTTAGAAATATATGTAATCAGAATCATGACAAGTTATTATTGAAATTGATTTATTTTTTTATTTTTTATTAAAAGAACACAGAAGAACCACTATGTTGAATTCTGTGAAGCATTCACCATAAACAACAACAAAAAAAAACAACAACACTTTTTGAAATCCTTGTCTTGGGCTTTGTTTCATGTTGATTACATACTTTTGTTAATATCAACTTTGATTTATTAGGTGTTCATTTTTAATTTTATTTTTAAGACTGTTTAATACAGATGAATTATCCATAGCTATAAATTGTGCTTTTTGACCCTATAAGCCTCATTAGATTGTAGTCTTAATGCCCATTTTAGGATGCATTTGGGCCTGTCCTATTTGTTAATATAGAATTTGCTTGAAATTTATTCTGATATGTTTCTGTGATAACTTATTTCTATATGAATAATTTGTTTATAATTATAGTATTAACTTTTAAAGCATAATTGCTATTCGATCACCATGTTTATTGTTTTAATGATATTTATCATATTGTTCTGCTTATTTTTTGCTTAAATTTTTATTAAAGAGTAATAGCTGTGAAAATGTCAATGAGTGAATGTAATGCAACTGGTCTGTGACTGTTAACTCTTACACATCCATACGATCTGTATTTGTTTTGTAAGTTAACCAGCCAAACATAGGTGCAAAGCATGAATAACCTTTATATTGTAATAGGCTAACCTTATATCAGCAGCATTGTGGGATAATATAAAATACTGCATACAATTTTTCCTTGTGATTTCTTAATTCATTACAGAAGGGATTTAGGGCATTTTTTTTCCATTTATTTTCATGGTTTGTCTCTATCAAGCTGGTGCTTTAAAGTTTGGATGTAATCTAAGTGAAATTAGGCAGAAAAAAAAAAGTTGTTTGTTTTCACTAACATCTCTGAAAACAAATAGTGTCGCTAGGTCAGCTTAACTTTTGTTTATTTTTAACATTTTTCCACATTTACCTGATTTTTTTAGAGGAATTGACAAAAATATCATTTTGCAACCATAATAGCCCAATGTTAAGAAAAAAGTTTAGGGTCGGAACAAAAAATATGGTCGGTCAGGTTAGTAGAAACAAGTAACATGTTTTATTTTTTTCATCTAGTTCTGTCATTTTTGTCAGAGAAAGTCAATCCTAACGATAATATGCTTCCAACATTGAATATTGAAACACATGCCATTTTTGCATTTTGCATGTTTTGCTTTTCTACAGTATGTATTAACAAGTCTGAAGGATCATTATGGCACAATTCACTGTAGGCTGTATAGAATCACTATTCCTTCAGAAACTAGGCATCCTCTGCTTCCCATACTTGGTTTAGACCTTGTTAGGTTTATTGTTACATCATTAGCATTCCTTTCAGATTGAATGTGATTTGTCTGCATTTCATCAAGCTATGAAGTGTCAAGAAATGTGCAACTAATTTGCATAGAGACTAATTTACATATTTTGTTTTCCAAATCATTCAATTTGGAAAGGTCTAGAAAATGCATGTCTGTTAAATGAATTGTTGTAAACGACAGATCTTAAAGAAACGCATTGTAAGGCACATGCATCAATGGTATTTGACACTCAAGTAAAGTATTGTAATATATATTTTTGTATTTACAGTTATAGTCAAACCATGTTCCACGGTCACCTAAATATTTCTATGCGGATAAATTACACTTATGTTACTGCAATCATGTTGATATATCCACTGTAAGTTGTACCATAGTTTTGTTCTTGTTGACTGTGATATATTGAGCCTCATATGTTCACATCCAGTTGTTATAATTCATGTTGTGTAGGTACTAGTCCAATATAGGCTTTTAATAAAGGATTTATTTTGTGATGGTAGATGTAAAAAATTATATGAGATCAAAATCTTAGAAAAAAATAAAAACAATAAATGACACACTGAGTGTTATTGTTGATGAGTTTCTAGTAATACTGGGGGTCCATACACAGAAGAAAAAACAATGATTCTATGGTTTGAGAGGTGACCTTGACCTTAGGAATGAGATGATGTGAATCCTAAATCTCCATTTTTCTTATTACTGTATTTTACATTGATTGTGAAACAAGTTAACTTACACCAATCCCACTCATCAGTTTCTTGGTTGGACCAGTACTTGGGATCTGAGAAGTCCATGAAAAGTCCTTGCTCACAGTGGGATTCTAACCTACAACCTTCTGATTCAGCATGTATGTACCCTACCATTGGACCACTTTGGCCTTGTTGTTTGGTATATAGTAGGGCCTGTATCAAGATATAATGACTGTTTGTTGGGCGTCAGTGTCCATAATGTAATCAATAACACCTCACGTGACTTTCCCACATGTATAAACATATACACATTAATGCACATCCGTGATTTCACTCTATGTCTTGGATTTAACCGCCTGTATCACTCAAACACTTATTTAAACTTAGGCAACTATATGCTTTCAGACGCTTGTCAGTCAACCAGAAAAGAAATTGTTTTAAATAGCCACCAATGTGTGATTTATAATTATTTTGAACGGTATAATAAATAACAGTCCATGCTTTCACGTTCAATGGCATGTGCTATTTATTTATTGTCAGTGTGACATTACTGTGACTACCAAAGTAAGCCATCCACTTACTGATATATTGTTTGCTGAAAAATCTTGAAAACGAGGTTTTGTC
The DNA here is from genome assembly GCA_021229015.1 of Solen grandis. Lineage (NCBI taxonomy): Eukaryota > Metazoa > Mollusca > Bivalvia > Adapedonta > Solenidae > Solen > Solen grandis. The sequence goes on along the minus strand of CM037788.1, from coordinate 7,451,418 downwards.
AGAGAAGATTGAAAACCAGTTTGAACTGGAACTGTTTAAGTTTGCCCATTAATATCTGCCGAAATAGGCTGGGATGCGATTATGTATCTTATTCCTCCTGAAAACGCACTTCCGGTTTTGAAATGAACTTCTTCCTGCAATGCTGTCTGAACCTGTTCAAAACATTTTCAGTTAAGTAAGACTGATAAAATGGAAGTCGCTATTCGTTTAATCACTTTTCCAGAATGAAATTGCCTTTTCCCCCTTACCGCAGCTGCTTAATGGTCTTATGGGTAAAATGAATGGCGGACAGATTAAGTATATTGACTGCGGACTCTTCCTTGGGCCAGTCTGACCAGGCGCCAGCATCTCCACAGCTGCTGCAAGCGAATTATCAGGAAATAAATAACAGAATTACAGAGCCGCGCTCACATATTCAATATAAATGAACACATAATAACGTTAAACCCATTCCGTAAGTAGGATGGGACAAAATTAACTGTGTTCTGGCATTTTATGAAACCACGGAGCTACATTAAACTAGGTATTCACATCTCTGATGAAACAAATAAAACGTATTACTTCGTTCCAATAAGTTTACTGATATTATTTCTTGCTGATATTTGATTTTTTTTCTTCCATATATATATATAAAAGGAAGGATAAAACAAATCGATATATATCGTATATGATAGAGCTTACAAATTATGTTTTACGATATCAAAATATTTTTGAATTGAAATTATCTTTTTAAAAAACAACAAAAAATAACAACAGAAACTTTATTACATTATATTTAATTCACGTGTAAAAATAAAAAATGAAGAGCCTGCAAAAGGGATACGGTTTCTTTTACTACTCCATATCTTATAAATGAACTTTTTTTTCTTAATATCAATAAATAGTGCATAGTACATATTGTATATATTAGTGTAACATTGTTAGCTGTCAATTTCACTCAATTATCATTACTGAAAAGGTATAGAAATGCATGTTTGAAGTTAAAATTATCAACAACAATAACAAAAGCGCACACATATTATCTATATTCTATATATTACAATATACAATACATGTATTTCATTTACATATTTTTCTTTATTAAAGTAGTCAACTATTCGCAATAATAATTGTTGAAATAACATAGAAACTGATTTTAAGATGTAAATATTCGCAATTATTGCATATTTTAACGGAAAAAAAAATGTCTTCTAACTCAGTATTGCCGCACGGTCTCTATCGGAGCAACTCACGGCTGTACATAATTGGAACAAGAAGTCCACATGCACTAGGTCAGTGTGATAGTTCCTTCTGACAAGCTTATGAATATATTCATAAAGTCGAATTTAGAGCGAATTTTCCTGTCAATACTCACTGCAGCAAGAGAAGACGGATGTTGCTTCACAACTTGTCTAGGAATAGCCATAACTCGGAAAAAAAGAAGATAGGCCATTCAGTACGTCTTAGTGTATGACGGAGTTTATCCGTGCTGTTCTACAGAAATAAGAAACTCCAACGGGAACGATTGTTTCTTATTTCTGTAAAACAGCTGCGGATGATACAGTAACATACCTAGTGGCAGGATTTATTGGGCTACTATGATGGCTCTATGATCCAAAACATAAAAAGGCCTAAACTTGGTGTCATTTTGTATACACGTTTACCCTTACTGCTTCTCAACAAAGCCACCCGGGTTCTATTCCTGGTCCCGTACGTGAGAGGGTACGGTGGTCGCCCGTCCAGACACGTGGATTTTCTCCGGGCTCTCCGGTTTCCTCCCACAATAATGACCACATACACCGTCATCAGAGCCATCGAGAGTGATTAATATAAGTTGTGATAATTTGTTTCATAATCGATGTAAAAGCTTCAAACAAATCCTTCTTCACTTTCTTTAAAATTACCGTGTAACAAAGTTACTCGGTCCCGATATGCGAAACAAAAACAACAACGAATGATATAAATAACATGTTACACTAATATACATACTTACATGTATAACCCTTAATAAGGCATAAATACTATGACGTTATTACTCCTCGCTAAGCAAGGTACATGTAAGGTCTGTGGAACAGATGATGTTATCATGTATCAATGTTCTGAATCACAGTGCTTCAGAACATTGACCGTACGATGCATTCCTAAATACTATTTTTTTTTTCTATTTTAACTGCAAATGTATTTGCATATGATTTATTTCTTCTTACGATAAAATGTACGCACGACGACATTTCGTTTAAATTAGAGGATGATTTCAATAAGATTTTGCAAATTTGTAATTGGAATTACCAGAAGTTAAAAACGAAATCCAGGAGAGTGTTGATGAACGGCTTTTATGTGGTGTGTTATCCTATGATTTCAGCCTGTCTAGATAGATAAGCAGTGCCTTAAAGATAATTTAAAGTAAATGATCGTAATTTCACTCTTAGTCTGAATCAGTACCGATTCTAAATATCTGATATACGGAACATTTCGCTAAACTGAACAAGTTAACTGATCTGAGCACTGAAATTAATGAAACATTTTGCTTTAAAAATTAGAAGAGAGGAGAGAGAGAGAGAGAGAGAGATTATGGCGAGCAGTTTACGTTTTATCGTTTTGTGTATATCTTGGGTGGAAAAACAGAACTGAACCAAAGCTCATACTTAAAGTATATCCGTTAGAATCTGAGGAGATTCGTGTATGATTTTTGAGGTTGAACCTAGGAATGCACTTAAATATTTTCGAGAAGCTGAGGCCTTGGATTTTCGTTAGGAACTCAATTTTCTAACTACATAGTTCACACCAACAAGTAATGCGTCTATACTGATACAATCGATTGCAATGAAGAGCCCTTAGTTTTCTTTTGAATCATTGTCAATCTTATTAGAAATAGTTGAGTTATGAAATGGACATAAACAGTATTGTTCCTTAACAGCTCTGGAAAATCCATTAAGTATCGCACTGTTTCAATATAAGTACAATCTTAACACAATGAAACGTTTTGGCAGACAATCATGAAAGAATCAATACGCCGACTGAAAGCTTTCCCGCTATCCAAAATAAATGCTCGCCCTTCCTCCACTCCCATTAAGACAATGTCATGTTCCTCAGGCCCTTTCAACCTTATACTTAATACATATTTGCTGATTTATGCAAAACGTTATGGCACGATGCGTACGTACTTCTTGGGGGAAAATATCCATCGTCCAATACGTGGCATTCTTAGACAAGTGTTTGTAACAAGAAGGGCTAGATCCAGTTTTAGGCTAAAGTGCCATTAGCAGGACAGCTTTATAACGACTGACAGTCTCTAGGATTAAAAAGGAACGTACAGTCAAAGCGACACTACGTTTATACGACTTCAATACCGGTGATATCTTCTATGAAATACGTACTAGTGTAAAATGGAAGACATTTTCTTCAATAATTGGAGGCTGACCAGTGAAGCTGGGATGGGATTGTGATCACACAGAGGCGATTTTGTGTGTTCGTCGAATCGGAAACTCATGTGGCAAAAAAATGGACAGGGAATTCGAATTGTGTCCAAATTGATTTTGGATTAAATAGATAGGGTTGTTATAGCAACGGTTGGTATAATAGTGGGAATGAGCTAATGATTCAAGTGTTAATTTCAGTGTTTATAGTTAACCGTCAATGGCAGATCGAGACCTGATCTGACAGACAAGGAGTGGGATATTTACTTTCTACAACACGTGGGCAAGATCGGGACATTCTTAAGCTAATATGAATTCTGTGATGCAATCAAAGGTCTATCAGTTCAAACCATTGCTTTTCTCTCATGCAGCTAACTTAATAAATCAGCTATAGTTATCATGGCAGCAGAATGGAGGTCAAGGCCACCGGACAACGATGTTGTGTATCTAAGGTCAATTGAGGAACTAGAGATCGACGTAAGTAAACTCTTATGTTCAATTCACGTGGTCGGACAGAATAGGGACAAAACTTTTAAAACCCATCGCATATTTGAGTAATTGTGGTAATACCTTGATGTTAAAGTAACAATGATAACATGTGAGGTTAATACATTTCATTCCAAATTTCATAAATGTCTAGCAAGATTTCGGGATTAGTATGGCACCCTCGAATCTCAAAGTCACACAATTCATAAAACTGATATGCCTGCGTTCTCAATATTATTTAGTGGGAGTTTCAGTATATTGTCTCGAATCGCTAAATGTATGACGTATATGACCTATCCTAACTTTATATACATGTATATATCTATAAAGATATAATGCCTATTTATAACGTGAAAGGTAATATCATAAATCATATCATATAATTTATTTGCATACTTGTGTCTACTGCATTGTAATAATTGCAAAGTATTAATTGCCTATGAAAACACCTGTAGACATCTGAATTATTCCCATTTCGTGAAATACCCTTAGCTGACAGGGAAAATGCCATTCCTGAATATTGCATGCATGTTAAATATGAAAAATAATGCACAAGTAGATTGCATGATTTCAATTAGATTTAAACCAATTCATTTATCGTTTATCTGAAACAGAGATCTGAAAATTGCATTAACCATTTTCTAGCCAATTATGTCGAATTCCCGTGTGACGAGATACTGAAACGACTAGATCTAGTAGTTCTTATTTATTCAAATGTTTTTGCATTTAGAACGAATTCAGATTAATTATCGCTGTGGAAATTCTATGTGATAATTAGATTATATTCTTAAGATTGTTATCTACAATTTAAACGCTATGATACGCATTGAAACTAATTTTTGTCTGCAATATTATAAATCAATCTGTACAGCTACTCAATAGGCTAGACAATTTCTCAAGAATTTTTTTAGACATCTTGTAAAATATATAAAGAACGTTTTTTTTTTCTTTTTTCTTTTTTTTTTGTTTAGGGGTGGGGATGGGGAGAGGTTGGCGTTCAAAGAACAACAACAAACATTAAGCACATTAGATAATAAACAAAGACATGTAAATTACTGTTGAATTAATGTCAATGTTATTTTCTTGGTAAGTTAATTACATTTGCAATCGATGCCTCACATTGTAAATGATTTCGGTTCAGTGCCCTCCTGGGAACCCAAAATTGGTTTCAAGGCCATCTTGCTCTGTTCACAGAGCCAGTTAAAAGTATGCTGGCACCGTCTGGTGCATTGAAAAAAACAACTCGTGATTTTTATTTTGATATATTTCGTGGTCAAGAGCATGTACTAAACATGTGCATACACATATCCAATTAAAGAAACTTATAAAGTAATGAATTAAATAGATACGTAAATGCAATATAATACGGGTGTTGATAATCTTACAAAAATGCAGAAGAATGAAATCGATGCCAATTAACAAATATACGATTCGCATTTGTTTCTACGGATGAACTTGTATCAGAAAACGTGTAACACTATCAATGACTAATTTACATTTTCCATTATGTGCAAATGAAGCGATTTGAACGAAATGGAGTAAATGACACCAGGCAATTTGGGAAATTCTTCTCGAAAATATTGTCATAATGAAATACGATCGTGTATGGTGTCAGCACCATCTGGTGTGTGTGAAGTCTAAGACAACAAAAACATATTTTGACGTTGATGTCACTGAGACCATAACCTTTTACCCAGTGACCTTAAAATTAATAGGGGTCATCTACTAGTTATGACCCAACTCTCTAATTCTATTACTCTGTACTGACGTGAAAAAAAATCACTCGAACTATCATTAACAAAAACAACCTTTTAAGAGAGTAATGAGATAAGAGAGGAAGTCAATCTTCCATTTTCATTATCTGCACGATGAAATCGCCCCGCTGCGTGCCCAAATGTAACAGCACGTCATGGGTCACCTGCAACACGCATGATGCTTACAGCAGATTCTATAAGCACGAAATCTTAAACCGCTTCTGAGAAACGAAACTAGATTTGTTTGTTTGTTGGGTTTAACGTCCCGCCGACAGTATTTCTTCATGAGACAAATATAGCGCTGCCACACTGCAGTATCACGCCGTAGACATGTGGCACGATACCACACCAAGTTACATTATCCTGACACTGAGCCAACCAGTCCTGCAACTACCCTTATATACTGAGCGCCAAACAAGGGAGCTATAACAGTACCATAACGACTTTGGTATGTCGCGGCAAGGAGAAACTAGACATATTAAAGTGTTGCGTTACACATATACGCAGTAAATTAGATTATTTTGGACCTTTTGACTTTTTATCGAGAGAAGAGAGAAAATCATTTTACTTCTTTTTAGTTATTGCAAAGATAATATATAGATTATCTGGCTCCAGTTTTACTAGACTCTTAGCACTAGGTAATACTTAATTGGTTAAATTAGGTAAAAACGCATTCCACCATTCTGTTAAAAAAATCCAAGTACAAGAATTAGTAGACATAAGATTTTACCTTAATGAATATCATTATTTGTAAAGAATTTAAATATTTGGATATTTTTATTATAGAAACAAGAATGATTAAATTCGCCTATATGTTTTTACTTAGCGCAAAGTATTGTTTAAGCCAGAAAAAGTTTTGTTGATGATGTTCCCTGCAGTACTGTAGTAACATATGTGTACATGAATTAAAAAGGGGGCAAGTTTCGCATTAATTAGCTGGGTAAAGATGTAGAACAACTTTATGTATGGAGAAAGCTGTAGCTACGTTTTGGAACTTGTTGCTTTATTCATTGGTTTTGTTTCATACATGTATGTTATTAAGTATTGGCATTAAAATATGTTTAAAATTAGGTATTAAAAAAGCAACACGTTTAATTTAAAGAAATAAATATGATTGATTGTTTTAAGATAGAAAAATAGCAATTTTATTAGGAAATAGTGTCTGAACGTATATATTCTTGTCACAACAGTCGAGTGTAGATTCACAGTTTAATATTTTTGATGATAATACTTTGTATGTCACATACATAGTGTGATACAGTAAAGATGAATTAATTAAAATCATTATAGATGGTGTTGTTAAGTGAGTTGTTTGGATACTGGAAAATAGCTTTTAAGGTTCTTTGAAGTCAAATCTTTTGAAGAAACACTTTCTTGTAAAAACAAAGACCTAATTATCGCACAGAGATCCGCAACTCTGATATGGGTAAAGAGGAAGTCAAGAGAAGCGTGTACGATCATAACGTGAGATGTGTAAAATTGCTCATATCAGTTAAAAGTATACTGATTTTATTCCCCAATTTACTGCCGATTAAACCAGATATGCATGTCTCTTATTGGATCGCAAAACATTTGTTTGACAGTAATAGCCTCTGTGTATTTAAAAGAAAAACTATGATAAAATTTCTAAGTCTGATAGGGGCATAATTCAAACAAAGTTGAATTCTGAGTTATGACCCTTATCAAGCATGCTCCCGTGACTTCACAGAATGAGCGTGTTAAGTTTCAAAGCATAAACATTTTGGTTTCAGGGACAATAACATCCAATAAACATGGTTTCGATATACAAGTACTTTTAGTAATCAAGGTCAGAGGTGAAGGCTAATACTTTTTGGAAATATGTACCCACACACTAATCTGGAACATGTTAATCATATTAATGACAGAAATAATCAAATATGCTATGTAAGAAATGAAAGGTCAACTACAAGGTCACATAACTTCGAAAATAGATTGCGATGAAGAGGCTTCACAGGGCACACCCAAACATACCCGTAACACCTAATATACAAATTTTGAACAAATAAGTTAGGTAAAAGGTAAAAGGTCAAGGTTACAGAGTTTTGAATTTATTATGCGATAAAGAGACTTCCTAGAGCGCTTGGTCGTTTAGGAGATATACGTCATACACACGCACGGGCACGAGCGTATTCTCGAACGTACAGACACACGAACATAGGTAACACTTAGTGTCCCTTTGCCGTAACAGGCAGGAGGATAAAACGAACAAAAAAATCAGCGAAAGATATAACAAAATAATATCCAGAAACAAATACAAAGCGGTAAGTGGAATGAACGACCAACATTGGAATCGGTAGACAATATTTTTTTCCAACGTTTCGACCTTTACAAAAGCCTTCATCAGGGTATATATAAAATTATACACAAAATCATCTACTGAAGTAGTAAAAATCTTTTGGTGCATAATCACGTGATTTCATTCTAAAATGATAAATGTCTTGCATAACAACACACACACACACACACACACACACACACACACACACACACATGATATCCAAATAGATTAAAATGGCATGATACAATGTGCAGCTCTGATCTGTCATGCATTTTATCTATATTTTATTTGACATTTATCAGCAAGTTGAAAATCACTATCTCCAAGAATCAGCTTAAGCGTACTATAAATGTTTTTTTTTACCAAACATTCTTTTTAGTTTGTTTACCAAACACTATGAAACCAGGGGCGTGCATGGACCCAATTTAGATACGAGTATACGCACCATAGCTAGGTCATGCTCCCACGGGGGAAAATGTCCCTGGGACGCCGTAGGAGCATTTTAGAGTCTAATTAGTACACACACAAAAACTGTAAAATCATAATGAAATGTGATAAAAACGCGTTGTAATTCAATTAATGTATTAGGATAACACTACCTCGGTATATGGATTGAGAGTAATCATCATTGCGTTTTTAGCATAATAAGACCCCCCCCCCTCTTAATTTCCTAAAAAAAAGGCCTGGTGACCTATTGTTTTAGCTTTAATCTTATAGATACGTACCTAAAAATTGTAACGCATTTAAAAAAATAAGACAAATCTTAATGTTTAAACATTAGAAAGAATACAGTTTAAATCATATACTGTTTGTTTGTACTATTTTTCAAAATAAAGTTGGGTTTTTAGCCATTTTAAGGGTATTTAATAATAGATGTATCAACAATTAACCCCAGATTCATTTTGTAAGTAAGTTTCTGCACAATGCAGACTTATCCTAACGTTCACCTAGTGCGAACTCAACCGGCCTTTACCGTTGTACGGTATAGGTCCCAATATTAAAGCACAATCCTAGTCATTGGCTCTCATGCACAGTTTGCTCCTTTCTACTTTCTTTCATATCTTTTTATTCTATCTTAACTCATCTTAAATTTCCTTGTTATATTGTGTCCTTTATAAACATTTTAAACTCCACTTTTTTCTTGTTTCCCATCTCCGACAATGTCTCATTCTTCAACTAAAAGCCACAGTCACTGTATCCATCTATTACTTTACTCCCATTTACAAAGTCTCTTCCTCTATATAGCTCTTGCATTTCTTTTCCAGTAAAACCTCTTCTATAATTTTTTACACCCCTCCTTTTTAGTCAACTCCTATAAATACAGCTTTATTCGTGTGTCGAAAGAGCATTCCTGAGAAAGCGTGTCAGTGATCATTCCATGACTTTAAAAAAAAAAATAATACTGTTTAAGCCAGATCCTTGAAGAATTATGATAAAGGTGGCATTCAAATAGGTCCTTTTTCAAAAAATAAAATAAATGAACAATAAAAATAGAACCCTATACATTTTTACTTCAGATGCAGATATTTGTATTAGTTGTAAACACTTGTTTCCCTAAATCGACGTTGAAATAAATTAATTAAAAGCAACAAGTCGTTTAATCTGAAAAAAAATATTGGAAAGGAAATCTTTCCGCTGAAATTTTAGTTATACACATGTTGTTCATAGTTTGGGGGTATTTTTTGTATACATTATGGAGATTTTATCCTCGTTTTGTATTTTCCATGCATTTTTATTTCTTACCACCTATAACTTAAAGAATACATGTATAAGTAATAAATTGTGAAAAAATATTTTGAATATTCAAATCGGGAATAACAAGTAAGTCTTACCACATCGCACAAAAGCTAGTTTAAACTACAAGGCAGTTAAACTTGTCCTATACCACTACAATACAAAAGATTTTAGAAATGAATTTCTTTTTAAATAATGTCCTTGCTTTTTTTCAACATATTCTATAGTAAAATGTGATTTTCTTCCATAAGTTAGATCTCTAAAATGAGCATGGCGACACCCTATACTTACGTGAAGAAATACATTTAAAAAATCTTACCGCTAGAAAAAAACAACAACAAAAAAACAAAACAAAAAAAAAACGCTGAAAGCCTTCAAACTTAATTGTCTCAGCTAACAGAGAATGCGGTTTAATACAAAATTAAAGTGATATACACGAAGTAATAAACTGCTGCTGTAAATGACTCACAACACAAATGCTGACAGGGTTTAGACATCTCAGCCAATTACATAGAAAGCCAAAGTGTAAGTTTAACAAGTGACAACATCCAGGGGAGGTAATGACGTGCAAGTACCCTATTTAATTAACAAATAAGTTCCTAGTAATTGAGATTTTAGACATTAAAAGTACAACACGTGAATTTTTTCTACTTTTTTCAAGTTGCAAACAAAAATACTGGGTAATTATGTTTAGTATTTAAAGTCATCTTGAAAATCTGATGATAAAGTGTGGAATTCCCTTTTTATTTCGCGTGTTTCAGTGACATTAACCATTATTATGCCTCCGAAAGTTATTAACAAGACTGCGATCGTGATTGTCAATACTTTTTAGACGTAAGACCAATTACGTATGCATTATATTCCGTGTAAGTTAATTAAAGTGTAATCAATGTCTAACACCGTCATTAAATGTCGGTACAGTGCTCTCCAGGGAGGGAAAATGTCCCAAGCACAGCTCCAGTATGGAACGGTTTCATAGGATCAATGAATCAAAAAACCTACTAAAGAGACAAAACAAATACATGTACATATATGCATATATTCTCTTTACTTTTATCGATATAAATAAACATGATTCATATTCAGTTGTATAAATAATAAATAATAAAAAATAAAGACATAAATTTATAAATGTAATATGTTTGTTAACTGTATTCACTGTTACGCTGGAAACGATTTTTTCAAGCCATTTTGCCAAGGATGCAGCTTGTGTCGAGTCCTTTTTACTTCGTGGGTTCATTTCAACCAGAAGACGATGTAGAGCCATGAACAGCTGACCTACATTTTCCATGATTTCCTATTGTAATGTCTAAACTAAACGGCTTCAGACAATTGCAAGGAATCCGGTCTTGTTAATGATGTACTTTCAAGCACTTTAAACGGATCTTATGAAATGAGATGGTTCCGTTTTCGTTTTGTGAAGGGTCTGAAGAGACAATGGTATTCTTACGCAAACTGGTTCATAGTCCGGAGTTCCCTCCCCTGACACTACGTTATCGCAGTACAGTAAGCAGGGAACCAGAATAATTGGCACTATTTCCAACGGGGACATTCTCTTTATTTAAACACTATTTTATACAAGGACTATTTCCAACGGGGAAATGTTCTTTATATAAACACTATATACTCGTACATGTAAACATGTATTTCCGATGGAGAAGTATACTTTTTTAAACACTTTATCATACGAGGACTATTGTATTGAAATAAAACATTTTTTTACATCGGTTACAAAACAACTTATAATAATCACTCCCGATGGCTCTGATGGCGGCGTATGTGGTCATTATTGTGGGGGGAAATCGGAGAATGGGGAGAAAGCCCACGTGTCTGAACGGGCGACCACTGTACCCTCTCGATAACGTGACCAGGACTCGAACTCGGGACGCACTGGTGAGAAGCGAAGCACGTTACAAATACGCTTTCCAGGCACTATTTCAAATGGAGAAATGTACTTTATTTCAACACTAGTTTTAGCGGAGAAATACATTTCTTTTATTCTTTAACTAATGGGAAACTTATTCCTGACAAGACATTGATCCCGCATGTCATATAATTTGAATTTTACTTTACTCGAATGTTTCTAAATATTGCTTCCGATTTCAAATAACAACCAGTTTTAAAAGTCCATGCTAGAAATTGATTTAAAATGTTTGGTATCTATTATTATATAACTTTACTTCTTCACAAACAGCTTTGAAGTAAAATCGGTTTTGTAATTTATAAATAATCATACAAGATAGATTAACAAGAGCAATGAGATAAAAACAGCAACAGTCGAAAAACAACAGACAAAAATGGAAACAGAAAACATAAATTTTATGATGATATATTTTGGCTTACAGACCCATGATTATAAGATTATGTGGCAATGATAGATAAAAAAAACCTGGAATGTATCGCATAAATCGATTTCTATAAGTACTTAAACATCTGCTTTATCCAGAAAAAGAAAGTATAACTAATTGTTTTTGGAATTGATATGTTTATGTATTTATGAATAAATAAATGATATAATCGTATGATATAATCGTAGAGGTTTGATACATGAAGGATTTGACATGTGTTGTTATTTCAGTACAAACTTTACTAAACGAGTTCATGAACACTTTATGCGAACTTAATAGCATTTTCATGAACGAGTTTATTAAGATTTGATATGGAATAACAATTCATGTCAGATTCATTTTCTACTACCTCCACAACAATTACAACATGGATGAACGGACACTGTGAATCAATTACCAATTTAGGTCCTTATTTGTAATCTTTCACTAAAAAGAGTTTCGAACAATAGCAGAAAATAACGATTTAACATGTGTATTTCTCATACATTTTCAACATCATACGAATAATACATTATTTTCAATCTAGGTTAGTTGCATCAAATACAATCCAGTTCAACACACTAGGCATATAGAAAAATTCAGCCGATAAATTATAGTAAGAGTTAACGGCGAACTCCGCATGTCATTATTTCAAATTATGCTCCGATCTATTCACGTGACAGATTTAAACTTTATTTATTTGACATCAATTACGAAACAAGTTATCACAACTTATATCAATCACTCTCGATGGCTCTGATGGCGGCGTATGTGGTCATTATTGTGGGAGGAAACCGGAGAGCCCGGAGAAAACCCACGTGTCTGAACGGGCGACCACTGTACCCTCTCACCTTCGTGACCAGGACTCGAACCCGGGACGCATTGGTGACAAGGGAGGCGCGTTACCACTACGCTATCCAGGCACCCCAGTATAACGGTATTCAAATTGATTATGGGCAAATTACGAAACTATGATGCTGTTTGAAAATAAAATGCAATATAGAATGCCTTTAATAATTTGAAGAAAAAAATCATATTGTTTGTAACTTTAAGTTTTATAATTAACACGGAATTGCCAGAACTGGTTTCAAAGACCACTTACATGTACATAGTTTTGTGAAATATCATTTCAGCAATTCATCGTTTAAAGAGTTTGCCATTTTTGAGGCACATTTCTGCGCCAGTTTTGCAGTGACATTAAACAATACCAGGTCTAGGAAGATTATAGAGAAGACCCCGAACTTGATTGTCGATAATACATATACATAAGGGTGGGGACACTAATTTCACTTTTATCATATTATGTATACATGTATATAAAAGATCTTTACATTGGGCAGTCAATGTCTGACGTCATAAATATAGTTTGCTTCCTTGCTCTCTTGGGAGCCAAAAAACGTATAAGAAATACAGTTCCAGTCGGGAGATACTCAGGACACATGAAATATGTAGGTTCCACAAGGTGAAATGACCCTGCCACCTTTTAATTAGATTTTACAAGAACATTTGGGATATATCGCCGTGTGAAACATTACCGTGTTTTATTTAATGCTTTTCGATGGATTACCTAGAAATAACAGTGGATTATATCCTGATAATTTCACTGTTTTGAACCTGATACTTTCACTGTTTTCCTGATAATTTCACTGTTCAAAACAGTGAAATCATCAGGAAAACAGTGAAAGTATCAGGAACTTGAACAAATGAAATGAGTGACAATTGTGCTGGGTTTTACGGAAGAAATAACGCCACAAACGCGAGGTAATCCCGCCAATTCTGACGTCTTTTGTGAATAATACAGCTAATTTCTGGCCTTTAAAGAATTAAATAAAATAAACCCCTTTTAATTCATTAAAAAAAAACCTAATGACAGTGACGAATCAAGGCAGAAAAATGAAAACTAAACATATATCCATTTTGTCAAATATTGTACCACGTAATTTTCGTCTATGTGGCATTAATGCAATCAGAAAACAATGTAAAGTAATAAGTTGATGACTCTTACTTTCTCGTTTGTCCCACTGTAATTTGTCAACTTAATGTTACAAAGAGGAGTTTTTCTCACTAACGAGGTGCTCTCAGCTTTGTAAAAGACTTCATGGAATATGCCAGCATCATCTGGGATGTCGTCTGCTTGACTCTATTTCAGTCATTTGGAGACTGTCTACATAAGACAGATGTCATGCTGCCTCGCATATGACTTTAGGGACAGCGTCAGGACTGGATGACGTATTATACTTGTCTACAGTGTGGCGAAGACCGAGGTTTCCAAATGAATGAAATACTGCCAGGCGGACGTTAAACCTATGCATACAAATGCACAAACAGAGCTGTTTCATCTCATAGCATCTGCGTGATGTACAGTGCCTTACAATCTTAACTATTTCATTTTTTTATAATATACATTTCCATAGCTTAATAACATGCACCATTTTTTTTCTTTATAATATATATAACATACACAATTTAATTTCTTTATAATATTCACGGTTTTATTTCTTCATAATATGCATTTTCATTGTTTAATAATACACCCTTTTATTTCTTTACAATTTAGAAAATCCTATTGCTTTGTAATACACTATTTTAATTGCATAATTTCTGGTTTCTATTTCGAATTCGTGTATTCTAGCTTTTGGTAGACAAATACATATGTGAAATGTCGAAATGCATTGCAGTAAGTTACACTGCAAAATAGTATGCAATGTGAGAATTCCAAGCTATCATTTAAAACGTTATTTTCTGGTCATTATCTACAGTTTTCGATCGATGTAAAAAATCATGCACTTCTTTCAAATCTTCAAATCTGTATGTTTAATATTCATTTAGCTGTCTTTATTTCAACTAGCTCAAATAATACACAGCAGGGTTTTTTATGAAGACGAATCTGTAATTCCGTAGATTTTATTTTGTGTGTTAACACTGATCACTAAGCCCATTAAAAACTCATTAAGATTTTGAGATGACTCAATTCTTTATTGGCATATGACTAATTTCACTTGGTTTTATTCAATGAAAGCTAATGAGAAAAGGGTAATAATGACTGGTCTGAATTTCATTTCTGTTTAATATCTCTGGGGAATCCGAAACGTCTCGTCACATTCTACAGAGGCATATGAACGTGGGTACCACATGTAGAGGGTACTATATGTACCACATGTAGCTGGTACCACATGTACCACACGTAGTGGGTACCACATGTAGCGGGTACCACATGTACCACATGTAGCGGGTACCACATTTAGCGGCAATTGACCCCAAGCATCTTTTAACTCAGTTTAACAAATACGTGAATGGCCTTTTTTTATTTATCATCGAAAAGAATATAAAACATTTTTAGTCAGATAACATCATATTTGCATAATTAGATGCATGGCCCAAGCTTTACACTTATTGAGGGTAAAGAAGTCCGAAACTTTTGAAAGTAGCCATGTCGGTTCTCAGTCTCGGAAATTTTGTAACATCAATTTAGAGCCAGTCATTGGACAATGTCTTCGTGATATTGATTATATTTTTATCAAAAAGGGTAATATAAATATTGATCTGCATTTTATCAGCTGTGATTTACGAAGATGGTTCAAATAAAACCATGATGTCCCACGTGGGTTCTTCGAAGATAATCAGTCATTTTACAAGTGAAATAAAGGAAATAAGAAGGGACTTAACCACGCGAAGACACATAAATAAAGGAAATAAGAAGGGACTTAACCACGCGAAGACACATAAATAAAGGAAATAAGAAGGGACTTAACCACGCGAAGACACATAAAGGCCATCATGCTACAGCTGTTTTGTGCATTAAAAGGTCATATCGGTTTTTATATTGAACATCTAGGGAACGAATAAATGCTTTAACAGAACCCAGTGGCCATCAGATTAACCGATTGTCTTTATCTTACATGTAGACACGATATATACAATATGAGATAGATAAGACCAAATTCAAATATATACATATATATATATATATATATATATATATATATTGTATTTAACACAGCCATTACACGAATGGCTACTGTGAAACTAATGAATAATAGATATTTCTTAAACATATTCTCGATTATACTGAAATGTTTCGGACATGCCTTCATTAATGTGCTTCAACTGTGAGTTAAAACAAGCATACAGGCAAAGTCTCTTTGTTGATATAACCAAGAAATGTTGGCATCATGTTTTATTTGTATGAATCATGCTTTTAGAACGGACACCGCTCTTCACGACGTTGCTATTGACACCGCGATATACCAGTCACGTGGTCCCTTTGTTATTGACTTTTTACTGGTAAAATATTGGATAAACACGGTTGTAAAATGATCCCAAAAATGGAAAAGACATTCTGGTTCGAAAAAAAAAAAAAAGTTTCGTAAGGAAATAAGCGATTGTGCATCAGTTGAGCAGTTGCTTACAGATAGGAAACAGGCAGAAGTGCTTTGGGTGACAAAGAGGTAAATAAAACAGATAACATTGATGATTAAGCAATATCCGTTGACAATCACACAAAACTCAACAAAAAGGAAAGTCGGTTGGTATACTGCATCACTCATATGGATTAAAATGTCACCATATTTATGACCAATCAGAAGGCATGAAAATTCAAATTTATCAGTGATTTATTTCAATAGCAAATTTTCTCTTTCCTTTTTTAGCATATACAAAATACAGCGATCTATTTGACAAAATCAAGTTTTGCCACATATTTAGGGTGACTTCTAAGTCTGATAGAATCTATTAAGACATTTCTTCAGGCAACAGAAGAGCCTGCGCTTGCTACGCTCGCTTCGGTCTTCTATTGTCTGTAGAAATGTTTTAATATACATAGACGCTTGACCTATATGCGTCTTCCTCCAGTATAATGTATCAGCTAAATAAGGAAACCACGTAAATGAACGGCTCCTAACAATGCGTATAATTATTTTCGCTAACGATGTACTGTCAACAATACGAAATGATTTCATGGAATGTGTCAATACCTTCTTGGTTTTCTGCAATTTTCCTGGATATACTTAAGACCACCCGATTCGATAGGATTCGCTTTCTTTGAAACACTTTATTTCTTTATTGAACTTATAGATCAGTTTAATAAAGTATAAAACAGTTTTAAATAGGTTTTACCTAACACCCACATTTCGACCTACCGGTATGACCTATAACTGTTTATTCTTGATTGATGCAATATTATGATATAAACGTGCACTAACCGACGCCAGAGTTAACGAGAGACTGTCAGTAGATTGCCAGTAGATTGCATCACTAACTGGAACTGTTTGTCATATAGGGTGTTTGTTATGTCGGTGCTTTTGATATATGATAGAAAGTCCGTTTTATGTCTCTTTATGAGATGATTTAGACATCTTTTGACGAAATGTCTATCAGAGGAAGCTACTCGGGTCTTCTTATGTTGCTTATACAGTATTGTAGCTCGGGTTCTACACAATCTGTAAAGGAAAGACGGTCCCATGAACTCAATTTGTTATGAATTAACAATATCCAAATGTGTGTGAAAAAAATCAGTAAAGAACATTTTTTAGTGTAATTTAAACCCTAAAAGAGACAAATGTTAATCGTCTTTTGAACATTTTTTTTCTACAGCTAGAAGGGACTATCCCTTAAGAAAATGTGCATGTTGTTTTTATGTTATGCCTGGAGCAAGTATAATTGTTTAATTGAAATTCAGGGATCGCAGACTTTACAATATTGAAATTTTGTCCTTATTTCGCCAGGATTCATCATATCATAACTAAATTATTGAGTTACATGCGATATGATAAGCTCGAACAGATACATCGAATATCAATGTCTTGGGTTTTTTTTCATCCAATTATGATCGAAGGGAATTAGGAGTCAATCGATAATCATTAATGTTGTAACAAAGCAAAATCTTACTACCCGAGATAGAATCGGACACTCTACCATGTCGCCACAAAAGCTAGCTCTATGGCAAGATAGTACAACTGCCATTTTATACCTCTACTACAAACATCCCCTCCTTTCAAGAATCTGTCCTCAGATTCCCGGAATATGAACGTCTATGGGACTTTCCGAGGGTTCTATGCCTTCTACCACTGTGAGTTATATACGCTGGGCGTCAAATGTAACCAAGCAAAATCTTGCTGTCCAGAGTGGAATCGAGTTGTGAGATATTTAACTGATGTCGATGTGGTGTACATGATTTTAAATGTATTTATTTTGTATGTGCCACATTGTAGGAAAGCGCGGGGCACTTGACAAATATGTGGCCGGATAGATGTCATGTAGAATAGTTTTTAGATGAGTTGCTTAAGTCGATACTAGTAAAAAGATGACATAAAATACAATGTAAATGCTTTTCAATACACCATGATACACTTAGCTTGAATAGGAATTGTTTTATTATCTTTTGAAGATGCAAGCTCAGTCAGAGACATCAGTCAAGAAGCTAGATACCCATGCTAGATAAATCAGTGACATCATTTGAAGAAGATATATACCAATGTTAGATTAATCAGTGACATCATT
Source organism: Solen grandis (assembly GCA_021229015.1). Lineage (NCBI taxonomy): Eukaryota > Metazoa > Mollusca > Bivalvia > Adapedonta > Solenidae > Solen > Solen grandis. The sequence goes on along the minus strand of CM037788.1, from coordinate 7,432,925 downwards.
TGAAGAAGATAGATACCAATGTTAGATTAATCAGTGACATCATTTGAAGAAGCTAGATACCCATGCTAGATTAATCAGTGACATCATTTGAAGAAGCTAGATTCCAATGTTAGATTAATCAGTGACATCATTTGAAGAAGCTAGATTCCCATGTTAGATTAATCAGTGACATCATTTGAAGAAGCTAAATACCCATGCTAGATTAATCAGTGACATCATTTGAAGAAGCTAGATACCCATGCTAGATTAATCAGTGACATTATTTGAAGAAGCTAGATACCTATGTTAGATTTATCAGTGAGATTGGTCGAAGAAGCTAGATTCCCATGTTAGATGTTAGATTAATCAGTGACATCATTTGAAGAAGCTAGATTCCCATGTTAGATTCATCAGTGACATCATTTGAAGATGCTAGATACCCATGTTAGATTTATCAGTGACATCATTTGAAGCAGCTAGATACCCATGTTAGATTAATCAGTGACATCATTTGAAGCAGCTAGATACCCATGTTAGATTTATCAGTGACATCATTTGAAGCAGCTAGATACCCATGTTAGATTTATCAGTGACATCATTTGAAGATGCTATATACCCATGTTAGATTTATCAGTGACATCATTTGAAGAAGCTAGATACCCATGTTAGATTTATCAGTGACATCATTTGAAGAAGCTAGATACCCATGTTAGATTTTTCAGTGACATCATTTGAAGAAGCTAGATTCCCATGTTAGATTAATCAGTGACATCATTTGAAGAAGCTAGATACCCATGTTAGATTTATCAATGACATCATTTGAAGAAGATAGATACCCATGTTAGATTAATCAGTGACATCATTTGAAGAAGCTAGATACCCATGCTAGATTAATCAGTGACATCATTTGAAGAAGCTAGATACCCATGTTAGATTTATCAGTGACATCATTTGAGGAAGCTAGATACCCATGTTAGATTTATCAGGGACATCATTTGGAGAAGCTAGATACCCATGTTAGATTTATCAGGGACATCATTTGAAGAAGCTAGATACCCATGTTAGATTAATCAGTGACATCATTTGAAGAAGCTAGATACCCATGTAAGATTAATCAGGGACATCATTTGAAGATGCTAGATACCCATGTAAGATTTATCAGGGACATCATTTGAAGAAGCTAGATACCTATGTTAGATTAATCAGTGACATCATTTGAAGAAGCTAGATACCCATGTTAGATTTATCAGTGACATCATTTGAAGCAGCTAGATACCCATGCTAGATTAATCAGCGTTAGCTTGGGTCAACTCTTATCTTCGACCACGCAGTTGTCGTGTATGTGTAAATTCGACCGAGTCATCCCCACGCCCTCTAGAATGCAGTGTGCCTCAGGGCAGTTGTCTTGGACCTTGGCTTTATCTTGCATATGCTGGAACTTTATTTGACGTAATTCCACCAACTATATCTGTATATGGATTCGCTGATGACCATGTTGCCAATAAACGTTTTCGACCAACTTCAGTGTCAAACGAACGTAATGCCATTGCAGAGCTTGAACAATGTGCAGTTACTATTAATAACTGGATGAACGCGAATAAACTAAAAATGAACACAGCAAAAACAGAGTTCATAATGTTTGGCAGTAAGGTGCAGTTGAATAAATGCTGTACAAGAAAAATTGACATTGCCGGTGATAAAATCGAATTTGTTGACACTATAAGACATTTGGGCCCTTTCTTAGACGAATCTCTAAAATTAAAAAAACACATTAAAACAAAGTGTAGAACTGCTATGTTGAATTATTTTCGAGTCAAAAATATCCGTAAATATCTTACCGAAGATGCTACTAAAATTCTACTTCTTTCTTTAGTTATGTCACATCTGGATTACTGCAATGCCATATTGTTTGGAACTGCAGATGCTGACTTATATAAAATGCAACGTATCCAGAATATGTGTGCCAAACTGGTCTTACTACGTGGAAAATAGGAAAGTTCCAAGAAAGCACTATTTGACCTCCACTGGTTACCAATCAAAGCCCGCAAACATTTCAAAATTATTTGTTTTATGTATAACTGCTCTGTGGGAAATGCTCCATCTTATCTCAGTGAACTTTTAACCAAACAAACTCCAAAAAGAGTGGGATTACGATCCTCAGACACTGTAGAATTGTTATATGTCGTTCCATTAAACAAACGAAAGACATTTTATGACAGAAGTTTAAGCACTGTAGGTCCAAGTCTTTGGAATCAACTTCCATTTACTATCAGACAGTCGACATCCTTGGACGTGTTTAAGAAACAGTTGAAAACCCACTATTTTAAGAACTTTTACAAACTGTTTTCATTGCGGTGCTTTTCATAATTTATACTGACTTCATACTGGAATAAATACTATATTTTATTATTTAGATAATATAGTATATATTTTTTAAAAAGTACGTATAAAAGTAGTATGTTTAAAATATGTTAAAAACAGTTAATGTCATTTTAGAGATTTAATACATTATATTTTTTCGTGTGTACTCGGTTTTTTTACCCTGTTATTATTATCTGCATAGTTAAAATATATATATTTTTTTATAATGTAAATATTTCAAGTTGTGTTGTATGTGTCTTATGGATTTTATATTTTATGCATACAATGTACAACGCCATTGAATATGTATTCATCATAGAAATAGGCGTTTAACCAAATTAAACAGTTTACAGTTTAGTTTAATCAGTGAATTAATTTGTAGCAGATAGATACCCACGATAGATTAACGTTATACGGATTTCTTGACATGTACAATTAAACTATTACAGATACATCAGACAGACTTCTGCTAATGTTGTTTCAGATGGTGAGGTCTTTGGCCGTTATTACGAGTCGGAAAGAATAACTGAGATATGAAATATGCTATTTGCGCGAATTAGATCGAGAAATTTTATATGCCATTTATCTTAGACAATTCTCCTTTTATGCAACGACATTGTCAAGGGGTACATCAGTCATGGACACGTATTCTAAATATGTCTGAAGGGGTCCTGAATACAGGAGTTTGTCAAATATGGATGCAAAGGTGCAAAGCGGCTATGAAATAATGTTTAGAAGGAACCAGGAGATTAAAAGGTAAAAAATGAATCAGTTATGACCGAGTTAATTTCAGAGCAGTTCTCGACCTTGTAGATTTTAAATCTTGTTAAAAAAAAAACGGAAAAAAATGCGGAAAAATAAATGCCATATGTACAACTCCATATCTATACAAGTTTATATCAGGATATCTTCATAAAAAAGCCCTTTTGATATGTATATGTTAAACCCAAGGCACTTGAACTTTATTCTTGTGTTATAATGTTAATTTTTCATACGGGGGGAGGGAGTCATTGACCGAGTAGTTTCATTTGTTGATTTACTATAACGTGGCCTCTCACCGCTTTGGGTTCAAGGCCCAACAGGATCAATCAGATTTTTTAAGCGAACAAGCCTTTCAATGACGTCACTATAGTGATATAATACTGTCGCGGAGACAGTAAATTCCAGCACAACTTGTTTTAGTATATTTTTCTCTAATATTCAAAATATCATTTTTTTCGTTGAAACAAGAACCATGGTGTGACTTCTGGGGAAGACGGACATCTCCCCACATAATAAATCAATGTTTCATGTTGTCTTGAATTCTTGCTAATTAGTGTGCAAATTACAGTTAACAGCTGTGGAAAGTCCTTGAAACGGAAACAATCTTCGATCGGCAATTGCATCGGCCTGCTGATCTTATATTTATGTCGACATGCAACACATTGTGATAATACTGCACTGGTCCTTTTATTCGATACGAAACGGCTTGTGAACTCTTCTTTAAGAAAATGAAAAAAAATATTTGCGTATTTTTATATCTTTTTTTTTCTGAACATAAATATATATATATATATATATTTTATTCGTTTGTATTACAAGCCATCTTCTGGTTTATCTATCATGTTTGGTAAGGTTATATTCCGTTGTCAAATGGTTTAAATGATTAGGCTACACATTTTGTTGATGATTCATGCACTGGTAGTATTACCGCCCTGGCTCTTGATTTATGCATTTGTATCGATCACATAATGCAACCCGACGTTAACTGATGAGTACTGAAACATCACGTACCACTCAATTTATTTCCAGCTGCGCGTAGAATCAAATATCAATGTCATTTTCCAAATACTGGTGATCTTAAATATCAATTTATCTGTCAGCATGTAATGGAAATGGTATCTTTTAACATAACATGTGAAATTCTAAGAATGTTTGTATATGACATTAAGTAGGCGAGGAGGAAATATCTAAGAGAAAATATAAAAGGCAAAGAAACAATTCGAAGGAAGAATGTGAGAATGTTTTTGAGCCACTTAAATACCTATCATGCAGTTTTTTGTCAAATTTAAGTCATTATCTATAAGTATCAAATAATGTTAAATCGCTGCAATTAGCAGGAAAATATTTACGGTAAACGTCACCAATCGTTTATATTTCATAATCTTTTTCGAGTTTGAAAGCTCGACAAGAGTGTTAATACTATACAAGCAGACGACTATTTTCACTTGCACTATACTCTGTATAAGTTGATTTCATTTACAATTAAATACACAATATTCAATTTGACATCTAGCATAATTAATTCAAAATGTATGATATTGATATTGATGTTGATATTGATAAAAGGAACGGAAGGGAGAATGAAACGCCTGTATATATGAGTTGATAATTTATACCAGAAATATACTTAGACTTGACCTGGCTTGACTTGACTTGACTTGACTATTTGAGTTTACCGTCGCTTCGACAGTATTTCAGTCATATAGCGACGTCCAGCTAAGTACAAGTGGAGGAAGACTTCGAGCGCACGGAGTCATCCGGGTAGAACCACCGACCTACCGCAAGCCAGCTGGAAGGCTTCCTCAAATGAAAATCCGAATGACCCTGAAAAATATACTTAGCCAAACTTTATGTTTTGCATAATGTTGATGCAAACACTATTTTCCCAAACGCCTAATTGGTGTAAAATGAAAGGCTGGTTTATGGTCCCTATGAGTGCATCTTAATGAATTTTGGAATACTTATCAATTTGACAAACATTGGTCAACTGTTTACAACGTTTCTTGACAGAGAGTAATTCATTATCTCTTGTTGATGAAAGAAATCGATTCATCAGGTCATTAGGTCAAAAGCGTCACTACCGTAAGTTTTTGTCAAGTTTTTGCTAGATTTTGGGGAGATAATCCAAATAAACATACTGGAAATATACAATTTCCTTAAATATGAAAAGTATGAATTTTAATCTTGAGAAAAACTAATGGTAGAAAGCCACATTATATGATTCTGTTTTAAATTTTATAAATATCATATTATCATGGAGATAATCACCGATTTAGTTTTCAGGGGAGATAATTCATTGTTTTTTAAGGGAGATAACTGTCATGTTCAGGTAGTCGAAAGACCTTACTCACTATGTATATTGTAAATGAGTCTCTTAGTTTTCCATAGTTTAACATCTTTAAGCTTATAGTGTTATATTTGTGTTACTTGCAGGGCAAATTGACGATCTAACAACTTCATTCTTTTTTACAGTTTAATACATACGTCCTGAAATCTACATACACATAATAAATAATAAGATTCAAAGCATAAAATTAATTTCAGCTTTATCAGTACCTTAATATACCTATTTACCAAAAACTCACATTAATATAACACACTTTAAGCAATAATAAATATCACTGCCGTAAAATAACAATGTGCATAGTAATTCACTTCAATTAATTAAAATACATAATACAAAAGCTCATGGTTCGAAACGTCGACCGCAGAATCACCGAAACCTTTTGCTGTGATCAAGTTTCACACATCATATCATACACGTTTCAGTAATAAAATAGCAGATGCCTATTTACATTAAACAGGTTAATTTCTTTAATCAAAAACAATTATAAATTATTGAAAAATGTATATATTTTACAACTTACAACCAACTGAGGGTCTCTAACTTATAACTATGTAAATATTGCCTGAACAACTCAAATTCTGCCTCACATATCACTCAGTGTTGAAATTATTATGCAATATGTTTAAAAAGTAAATGTTAACCAATTTAAATAACAATATAAATTCAGCTGAAAGTCAAGTCGTCAATGATTAAAACGATCAATCTTCAGAATAAACAATTATGAATAATTAAGACAATAAGCAGCTCAAGTAAATTAAAACTAATTAAATCTACAACACAACTTCGACGAAAAGACAACGTCTATAATAAAAGAAGAAAACGATCCTTAGCGAGCGGTGTACAGAAAATAGCTGACTATCTGTCTACGTGGTAACTTATCTCGTGCTTTTTGAGGACTACAATACCCGGATATAAACATACAACCGACAGCACTACACTAAATTTTGTGCTACACTACAAGTTTGCTATAATAATAATTATAATAATAATATTATTATTAATAATAATAACAATTTATCAAAATTGTCACTCTGCTACACTTGTTTGTTTTTGATGGAATTGATGGACAATGAAACTCAATCAGCGATTGACCTACATTTCCTTTATGTCTCAATCGAAAAAATAATGGCCATGAATGGATGATTCCAGACAACTCAAATATGTTCCTTGCTAATGAAGTATTGTCGGAGTTGTAAAAGATTGAGAAGAATCATATTGTTCCAGAACATTTGTTAGGCGAGAATCTTTCGACAAGGAAATGTATTTCAATTTAATAGTTTCAGTCATGGAATACACACCATAGCCTGGATAAACATCAGTTGTTTGACTATAGCGAAACCAGTCTAGAAATGGAAAACAGGAATTGAACATTTGACATTTCTCAACAGAATCTGAAATCTAGGGTGCTGTAAAGGGGAATTTAATTTGAACATGCGTTCATCCAAGGAATCTGATCCTAAATTTGCATTTTAATCAATGGGAATTCTGGTTTAGATTTCCGCTGCAATCGTTCCTGTAAGAGGTTGTCAGTTTTCTTTTCTGAAGCTACTTGACAACATTATTCTTACTATGTTAACATACACGTGTTTCGACAGTCGTTTATAAATTTAATGCAATGAAAAAATATGAGCTTTGCAATTGAGTTTTATCGAATATGATTAGGTTGCAGAAGCCCAAATAAAAGTCAATAAAACATTATATGAAAGAAAAATAGTTTTCTCCGGTCCCTGTGGTTGAGGGGTTAGAGCGTCCGTCCCGGGATCTGGATGTATTGATTTTGATCGAGACATAACAAAGTCGTTAAAAATGGTACTGATATTATAATACTGTATAATAATTAATCTTCGTGGGGGTTAGGGACTGATTTTCGTTGATTTCGTGAATAACTTTATCCACGAATATTTATCCCCAAGAAAAATGTTTATTTCATAGACCACATGTTTTCTAGAGCATTGTTCCACGAATATATGTACTAATGAAATTGATTTAATCACAGATTCCATGATATCAAATGTAACGAGCTGATATAAACGGATTAATACTATCGTTGATTGATCCGAACAGTGTTATCAGCATACGTGATACACAGATTTACGGAAAATCAAGAGAGCTTTAGTGTATCATCTAAGATTTTAATGATCCTTTTATTTTATTTTATACCCACTTTCCGCTTCAAATAATATACACATATACATTTTTAACTTGGCATTTATTTTCAAACAAACCTTCATATTTTACCATTAAACAACAACGAACAAAGGAACTATTTTATCAAGGTTACAGTACATAAAACAGTACATGAAGTTAACCGGTTGTGTTCTACACAGCACGTAATAATATGCAGTGTGCGATTTGCATCCGTTTTCAAATCAGGGACATCCACATTGTGCAGTGACGTCATATAAAAGTTGTTCCATTCTTTACACATATAAATGTTTTTACACAAGGTAGAGACGTGATACAGATTTGGAAAACGTTGGAACCTGATACAAGTTTTTGTATTTTTGCTATAGGAAACAGATTGAAAATGCGTAGTATCATACTAAGGTATATAATAATGTTATATACAGGGTAGTTCCAGGACTGGTTGGCCCGGTGTCTGGATAATGTGACTGGGTGTGTTATCAAGCCACATATCTACGGCGTGATATTGCAGTGTGGCAATATCTGTCTCAAATAGACATAATCTGCAAATGACTGAAATTTGAGAAACAAACAAACAAAAAATTCACAAACTATGTTTATTACAAATAGCTAATTTGTTGTTTTTTTTGTTGTTTTTTTTTGTCCAATCAACTGTATTTTAGTCCGATTGTATCAGTTTGAGCTAACACTCGGATAATAAACACATGAGGAAATGTTAATTCACCCTGCCAAGACGATAAAAGA
>CM037788.1:7404948-7424487 GCA_021229015.1 Solen grandis | reverse complement strand
ATTTAACATTTCCAATTTTCTGGACTAGGACATAGTCTGTTATTTGCAAAATTGCATACTGTAAAAATGTCCTGAAAAAGAACACACATATTGAAAGGACACATATAAAGAAAGGACATATAATTATAAAGGACACATATATAGAATGGACACAAGAAATCAGTGTAAGGTCCTACCGTGGAATGGGTTGACAAACTGTCTTGTGAAAAAGTAGGTTCGAGTGCAGGTAATAGGACCCCGTGGGGACACAGCCTTGCATACCTGTAACATGGAAATGAAAGTGTGTATATATCAATTACCACTGAAACCTGTTTTTTACATTTACATGTGACCAAATAAATGACATTAAAAGATATATATTTCTCAAGTTGATATTAAACTTAAAGTCTGGGTTATATGTAATGTTATTCAGAAAAGATACATGATTATTTTTAAATAGTGTACAAAATTCACCTATGACATCTGTAATATGGTAGTTTATGGGTGTATACTATAATTTTTCAGCACCAATATATATCTCATGTTCATATTAAACCTTAAGTCTGGGTTATATGTTATGTTTTTCAGAAAGTATACAAGATTATTTTTAAATAGTTTTGATATAAACTCATCACATTTTTATCCACATACCACTATAGTAGATAAAGGTTAAGATTTTAATGCAAATTATAATTAAATGTTCAGTAATATTCATGATAACAATCTAAAAAATAAGTGCACTCTATTTGGTGACATAAATTCACACACACAAAAATAAATCCTACCATAAAATTGACTCCATGAGACCCAACTGTGGAACTTTTTATATCACTCTTGCAAGAGTTATTTCCCTTGATGATATTCTTCATTGTATCTTTGGTGGAATTTTTACCAAAGAGGACATATGGCACATTATCTAACAATTTCTGGCTGTCTCCACCTCCGACACTGGTTCTCCCATGTACATAGAAACTCTTCAGGGGCTGAAAACAGAAACAGTCAATTGTATAATATTTAAACTATTTAATGGTGCAACCGAAGAGATACATGTACAGGGATTGCATGCATTTAGGATTAGTAAATCTGGGAATATCATCCAAAATTTGACACATTTCTCTATGCTTGACAGGTTTCTCACCTAGATCCTGAAAACTGGAGTCCTTTTCATGGATTCTCTGAATTAATTATTGGAGTCTTTCTAATAATCTATATGGAATGCTGCAAAATCATTATATTTCATGGGGGATTAATTTGTGTTGATTTCGTGGACGCCACACCACTATCCTTGAATTTATGTCCCCATGAAAAGTTTTCATCTATCATGTCAAACAGCTTGCCAATAATGAAGACCTTCTCCAATACCCCAACAGACTCTTTAAATTGAGTTCAATAATATATATAAAGTTTATGTTCTGGAATATAATGTATTAAAAAGCAAATAAACAAATCGCCAAAGAAAACTTCATAATGTTAGTTGTGTTACTAATTGTGTTTAATGTACAATTGCAACTAATTTTGAGTTGGTTTCTACCATAATTTAGTGCTCCACCCACTTCTGTTTATACTGCGGTCATGTTTTATGGTACATGGTTTTAATAAATATACATGATACATGTACATGTATATATAGATCTATTATTCGTCTTATCCTTTCATTTGTGAAGTTTTGCTTCATTACAAATTGTGTCATAATTTTTGTGAGTACATAAGTGTCGTCAAGTTCCTGTGTAGATAAGCTGCATGGGTAGGAGAGATCCACCCTGTATTATGGCCAATATAACACAGTGATTTGTCGTTGTCATCAAGACGACTGATTGACACCTGCTGTGCCCCCATTGTCCACTTGCCCCCTGGCACTACAGGACATCCTGTCTGGCCCCAGTTGATGACGAGTGGGTCCGGGATATCATGCTGTACCACAACTGTGGTGACCTCAGTTTTTATCCTAAGCAATACATGGCCAAAATGTTATGAAGATTATATGGCCGGGGTACGGACAACTGCCCCTTAGGACAATAGCCCCTTAGGATAACTGCCCCTAGGACAACTGCCCCTAGGACGATTGCCCCTGAGTTTTAATGAAAAAGAGGACACACTCATGGCCGGGGTACGGACAACTGCCCCTTAGGACATTGCCGGGGTACAGACAACTGCCCCTTAATTGCCCCTGAGTTTTAATGAAAAAGAGGACACACTCATGGCCGGGGTACGGACAACTGCCCCTTAGGACAATAGCCCCTTAGGATAACTGCCCCTAGGACAACTGCCCCTAGGACGATTGCCCCTGAGTTTTAATGAAAAAGAGGACAATTGCCCCTACTTTTAAAATATTACATATTTATACATTAAGATTTATGTACCACTGATTCTTGTGTATATTGAACTGAACATGTACATTGATAAACAATTGAATTTTTTTTCACTGTATGCAAAAAAAAAAAGAAATGTTTTTGAATATTATTCATCCCTCTCCCCCTCCCATCCCCTCTCTCTCTCAGATAGTTATTAAATAAAATTATAATATGCATGTTTATTTATTATAAAAACATGGAAATATGCATAGCTTTAATAATAGAAAATAATATATTGTCATTCATTATTTTGCTTTCATCAGTATAATTAGAGAGGGTGGTTGCTATCACCACCTGTTTGAGAATTTTTTTACACCTTTGCATCAAAGAAAAGCTTTAAATACAAATAAAGAAATTCATTACGTAATTAAGAAAACAAATCTTTACTCAATAGATTAATCATTAAAAATCATTGACACATTGCCCTGTTTACAAACCTTTTTAAGTAAAACAAGATAACAATAGTAGAGAGAGAGAATAAGGATGAAATAGTGAAAGACAGACAGAATGATTGAAAAGGGGAGTGATAAGGGAGTGATAGATATACACAAAAATATCTATACATGCAAGACAGACAGAAACACACAAACATTCAAACACAATGTAGAAGAAGAAGAAAAGAAAATATGAAATAAATATATGTATTATAAATTATAATACATTTATTTATAATATTATATAATATATTGAACTTTTATTATGGGTAGGGGCAATTGTCCTAAGGGGCAGTTGTCCTAAGGGGCAGTTGTCCACAGGGGCAATTGTCCTAGGGGCAGTTGTCCTATGGGGCAGTTGTCCTAAGGGGCAGTTGTCCTACACTCTATATGGCCACAAGCTTAGAAATATTTACACTTACTTTGGTCTGATTAACACTCCCTAAAAGTAAGTTCTGAAAACAGATCTTAACATATACTAAATGTCATGTCATTAACATATTATGACCAATATTAGGCTGCATTCTTTTCTACTTAAATTTTGTAAAGGTCTTCAAATCAACGTCGAAATAAATAAATTAAAAAAAAAAAATTCTCCTAATGCACGAATCCACGAATTCTTGTCCCCACAAACATGTTTTTTTTCACCGAATCCAAGAAATTTCATCCCCACTAAATAAAATGATTTCACAGTATGCTATATCTTGAAAATTTTTCCAAAAATTTCAGAGTCCTGGGATCTTCTGAATCTAAATTTTAGACTCAGATTCAAGACTCTAAATCTTAGGCTGGTCCTGCTCATCTTTTTAATTGATATACATCATATCTATACATATTGATATCATCATATCTTATACATATTGATATCATCATATCTTATACATATTGATATCATCATATCTTAAACATATTGATATCATCATATCTTATACATATTGATATCATCATATCATATCATCATATCTTATACATATTGATATCATCATATCTTATACATATTGATATCATCATATCTTATACATATTGATATCATCATATCTTATATATTTTGATATCATCATAACATACATATTGATATCATCATATCTTATATATATTTATATCATCATATCTTATACATATTGATATCATCATATCTTATACATATTGATATCATCATATCTTATACATATTGATATCATCATATCTTATACATATTGATATCATCATATCTTATACATATTGATATCATATATTATACATATTGATATCATCATATGTTATACATATTGATATCATCATATCATACATATTGATATCATCATATCTTACACATATTGATATCATCATATCTTATACATATTGATATCATCATATCTTATACATATTGATATCATCATATCATATCATCATATCTTATACATATTGATATCATCATATCATATCATCATATCTTATACATATTGATATCATCATATCATACATATTGATATAATCATATCATACATATTGATATCATCATATCATATCATCATATCTTATACATATTGATATCATCAAATCTTATACATATTGATATCATCATATTTATATATATATATATAGATATTGATATCATATATAAATATATTGATATCATCATATCTTTCAAAATTTGCACTTCTGGTGTCTGAGTCTAAAATAGATACTCAGGAGATTGTGTTTTCCCTTGCACAAAAAATTGCTCATTTTGACCCTCAAATTGCATAAATGACTCCTAAATAATTCTAAATTAGTCTTTTAATTCATATAACAAGGGATTCCCCCATTTAAAAATTTCAAGGGAAAAAGACTGGGAGACTAATTATTTAGGACAAGGCTTCTAAATAATGAGTTATAAGTGAGACTCTGTCACCCATGGTTCTTTAGTCCATTTCATTTTAGACATCAATTACTGGGAAAATAGGCAAGCAAAACATTGTTTTACAGCAGCAGTCATTACTAAAACATCTACCTACATTACTTGGAAAAAACATGAGGGAACATATAACATTGTGTGATTTGACACACCCTTACATGATGAAATACAGGCGTAAAATCCCACATATTGATTGATCAGGTATTATTATCTGATGATGGAAAGTGTTTTATTTAATGACTCATTCACATGGACTGACAGATATTTATAAAATGGAGAAGAAAACTTACTTCAAACACTTTCTCTTCTGTCAGGATGTTATTTGCACCACTGCTGTTCCTGGGGACATAATAATACTTCATAATAAACAAAGTATTTAACCCTTAACCTCATGAATATTCATGAATATTCATGTACAAAACCCTTTACCACATGAATATTCATGTACAAAACCCTTTACCACATGAATATTTATGAACAAACTTAGGAGCTGATGAATATTAATTAGCTGAACTTTAAATAGTAAACAAAATAATGGAATTCTGTTTGCCATGTAGACTGTGTAGAATTTCAGCTACAATGTAGTATGATCAAACTGAGTAGACCCTGATCAGACAGCTTGTTCCTCCTTTCCTACATAAAAAAGATGTCTGTGTGACTAAATTTTGTCATACACAAGTTTTTGATTATAAAGAGTCTACCATGAAAAACACTGATTTCACAGAAAACATTTTTCATACAGAGAAAATAAGATTATACGGAAGCTGATATATGTCCTTTGAGGAGATATCAATATATGTATAATCATTCATGTGTTAAAACTTAAGATGTAAACAATATCCATTTACTACAGCTGGGAAGAAAGAGTCAAGAGATAAGAAAACAATAAATTACATTTTAAGAAACAACAGTTAAAAAAAAAACTCTACTAAAATAACAAAAGGCTTTCATAGGAATTCTTGAATGATATTTAAAGGTCAATCCCGGAAGTTAATTAAAAATTTAAGGCAACCTCTACAGTTGACAACATAGTCTGCCACTGTCGCTCTAACTTTGGTATTTGCTGTGAAAGAAAAAAACAGTCAAACTTTGGTATTTGCTGTGAAAAAAAAAAAAAATCAAACTTTGGTATTTGCTGTGAAAAAACAACAACAAAAAAACAGTCAAACTTTTGTATTTGCTGTGAAAGAAAAAAAATAATCAGCTTTGGTATTTGCTGTGAAAGAAAAAAAAAAATTTTGAAGAAATTGCTCAAACTTTGTATTTGTTGTGAATGAAAAAAAAAGATTCAAACTTTGGTTTTTAAAAAAAAAAAAAAAATAAATAAATAAAAGAAAGATGCATTTAGGGTTCTTTAAAGATTTAGCTTTCTTATGTATTTTACCAGTACATGCAATCCCTAGAGAGACTTTAAAAATCAAAAATACTTCTAAAATTTAACTTTGAAGAATATAGAGTGACTTTTTAAATATTGATCATGTATTCAGTTTCGGCAGGGGACAAGAAAAACTGGAACTTTCACTAAAGGTGATTATTACTCTGACATACTATTTTGATACAGAAAAAGGGCTATAAATCTTACAAAATCAATGACACAGTTAGCTGCTCATGATATTGTAAAATCAATATTTCCATTGACATTAAATTTCACTGATTATGTACCTTAGAGAATTACGTGGGTGCATTTGTGAACCTAGAAAACGTGAGGTCTATATAAGAGACAAATTTTTGTGGGGATTAATATTCGTGGATTAAACCCTCCACGAAAATGACGAAAATTAGTGTCGAACGAAAATTAATGATTTCACAGTAAATCATCATTCCAAATTTAAAGGTATTACAAAACTTAAATAATGTGAGAGCAGGACCAGATGTATCAAGCATGAACCATATAAACCTTTTTACCAGAGAATTTGCAATACTCAATATAATTCACTGATTTAAACTGTCCAGTCAGTGACTGGGGAAAAATCTCAAGTATATGTTTATTTTCCAATTGAACAATGTGTGGAATTTTCCACCAGCAGGTAGATTAGGTGTTGATTTATTAAAATTTTCCTGTCATTTCAGAGAGAAATGGTCTGAAAATTATATTATCAAAAGATCTTGTCAATCTTTACAATGGATGTGCTTGTAAAAGTTTGAATGTTTTGAATAACTTTAAAAGCTGTCCTATTTGGGCTGCCATTATATGCTCTATATTTTCTTATATCTTAGTTACACATTTTAAATATTTTATCTTCACAAATACAATGTGTGCCTTTTAAATTTTTTTTATTGAAATGTAATATGTACGGGGGTCGTCCGGAAAGTCCGTAGACAACCGATATTTCTTTGTTAATTCCATTTTTTCAATCTATTTTTTTATGCTGAGCTCACCCTTGATCATAATTGCAAAGCTTGATTATGATAAAAACTTGAAATTGATATCGGCACTGGTGTGATCGTTTCTGTGGCAACCTTGTATAGGGGTACCCGGAGCACGTCAAAACTGGAGATATTTACCGGTCTCATGTGCCTTCTTTCTTTGGGTATTTTACCTGTTATAATTGCGGGTAACATTATGATAAACACTTCATGACGTGACGTAACATGTTGACGTCATATTGTTACGAATTGAACGTTATCGCTTTAGAAATAAAAAAAGTGAGGAGAACTATTTTCAATAAACCATGGAAGAAAACTGGCCAAAAATGACGACGTCAGACGTTTGGGCAGAGCAGCGTGTGCTAGTAAAATTCTGCATGGAGCTTGGGAAAACGCCTGTAGAGATGATGGAAATTATTAATTCAAACAGTAAGAGGCCAAGTGTTTCTCGCGCTCTTGTATACAAATGGTACAAGCGATTTCATGATGGTAGAGTTGAAACTACAGACGATTTACTTTCAGGAAGACCAAGCATTATTAATGAGAAATCCTTAACGTTAGTGAAGAACGTCATTGATACTGACCGGCGCCTTACTGTACGAGATATTTCTGAACAATGTGAACAGCAACACTTCGCATTATTTCTGGAATTGTGAGTGACTGGTTTTCAAAGGTGTATGACAAATGGGTTGATAGAGGAAATGTGTGGGATGCAATGGTGAATATTTTGAGAAAGAATAACGGTGCTTGTCACATTTCAGTAAGTAAATTCAACACGTAACGTCATGGCATGCTCTGCACACCTCTACATCCCTTTACATAAACCCGTGCAGTTTCATTGTTTAAGAACGGAAAGTTTTGAAAATTTGTAGCATCGATCATAAAACATTGGTGAGTGATTGGAGAAAGTTTCATTTAATTCTAATGCGAAATACTCGTATTAAAGCAGGTGTCTATGAACTTTCCGGACGACCCTCATATATATTTTGAATTTCGTATTATAAGCTGCAAGCTGCTGGGTGTCCTTGTGATTTTTATATTATATTGTTTTATTGTACATACTGACATATTACACTATAAATAAACTATTTGTCTGTCTGTCTGTCTGTATTCCATTCAAAACTTCTTTTTTCCTATCCATCATTACCAGACAAGGACAGGGGATCTAATATATGTTTAATGAAGAAAACTTTATATCAAATATTTGATAAATAAAATAATTATACCTCAGCGACCACCGTTTCCAGGGCAACTGGATCCATGTAGTTATACAAGCTGTGACAGAGTTCACCCACATCTACCACCTCATGTATCATTGTGAAAAAACCTCCACTGTAAACAAAAACAGTTATTAACAGATTTATGACTTGAGGAATAATCATGTACAGATTTATGACTTGATGAATATTCATGTACAGATTTATGACTTGATGAATATTCATATACAGATTTATGACTTGATGAATATTAATGTACAGATTTATGACTTGATGAATATTCATGTACAGATTTATGACTTGATGAATATTCATGTACAGATTTATGACTTAGTGAATATTCATGTACAGATTTATGACTTAATGAATATTCATGTACAAATTTATGGCTTGGTAAATATTCAGGTAGAGACCTTAAAATGGTGTATATGAAACAAAGAAGATTGTGAAGAATTTGAGCTACAATACTGTATGAGCAAACAGAGGAGCTCCTTGGTCTGCTCTGTTTGCTCAAAATGAGACTTTACAACATATGAAGCATAGGGTTAAATTTCAAACCTTCACATGTATGGTTTAGTCATGTGTTTGCTTACTTATAACATCCCCCTACAGTATTTGAGTCATTGCAGAACATTAATTTTGTCCACATAAGAATGTTACTGTCTCACTTGGTATCACAACACAGACAAATAGTATGACACCACACATCAGCACCAAATACCAATGTCATATTTTATGATTTTGGTATGTTACACCAAGGCAAACTCTCAGTTAGGGGATTGCTACCCTAACCACTTGGCCACAGAGACTGGTCAATGACCTCATGAATATTAATTTACTGAACTTAAAATGGTATACAGTGCGGCTCGCGTTCAAGTTGGCACACGGAACGCACGCTACACGCACACGGAACGCACGTTACACGCACGTTACACGGTGCACGTACGTTACACGTTTGGTTCGTACGTTACACCGTGTATCGTGTATATGAACCAAACGTGTAACGTACGTGCACTGTGTAACGTGCGTGTAACGTGCGTTCCGTGTGCGAACGATGCACGATGCAAACGCTGCCGGCTTATTCGGTCAACTCGATTGTTTTCGTCCATAGACTACTTCTCTATGCGTCATTAGTTAATAAGAGAACTAAAGAAGGAATCAAGAGACAAGCGATCGTATTAAATTCTCGTTTTAGATTTATAATAACTACATGTAATTGCTAGGAAACTTTATATTTCATGTTTGTTCTTTTAGATACGTCGAAGATCTGAAAGAAATGATTACTTCTTTATTCTTATATGATCACGTTCATGTACAATGTATGAATGCATACTCCATTCAATGCGTATGATCTATTTTTCACACTATAATTAAAGTTTGGGAACAAAATTCCATATATAATCAATAAATGAAACATCAAAGGAGTTACCTTTTTATTTAATTAATTACCGATCTGGCCATTTACCGAAACAAATCTGAACACAGAATTAAAAAAATCGTATCGTATTGTTGGTAATCTATAATTTTAGCCACATATACTAGCTGTAGTTGTTTTCGTCCAAAGACACTTATCAATCTTTTTTTTTCTAATTCTTTTAATAAGAAAACGAAGAGAATTGACGATTATACGAATCTGTGTATACAATGTATGATTACTCATTATTGGAAGACAGACAAAACAACCAACCCCAAATGATTTTCAAAAGACTGATAAAAACATTCAATAGTTTTAGGAGTGGAAAAATCGAGCCCATTTTATCTTTATAATTACCTGAACCATCACCAGGATATGTATGGAACAGCGAGTATTTAAAGTTATGCTTTCGGCAATTAATTCCTAATTTCCTATCAGTTTATCGAATAAATTAAAAAAACGCAATCGATCAATAAGTTCATCTTATTGAGTTTTTCCTTAGATAGATGAAAGCGAGTAGTTATAATTATGCTTTCGGCAATTAATTCCGTTTATGAATCAATTTAAAAACGCAATTCATTTAAATAAGTTTATCCTATCGAGTGCTTCCTTAGGTAGATGAAAGGTTTAAGTCTTTGATGTATTCGTTGCGGTTATAACGTGAAAATTAAATTTAATTAGTTAATAATGAGCATGATAGTTGAAGTTTTAAATTCATTGTATATATATCACATCTAGGCTAATGAGAGAGAGAGAGAGAGAGAGAGAGAGATGGCGGAGAGAGAGAATTACACATAAGTCGTCAAAAGTTAAGTTACATGTACCAGGCCAAGGTGACAATTTACGTATAATCCGAGTCCAGCTACCCAGTCTGACACCTAACTTCCTTAAATGTACTCTTGGTCTTGGGTGTCAAAATTAAATATTTCCTGTGCATAGATTGTGTATCGTGTCAAACTGGAATACACAGGAAGTCCCTGCTAAACGACACAATGTGCCACCAGCACGATAGAGTATAAATTCCGAGCCAGCAAAATTTGAGTTACATTTTACCTGTAAACGGAATAAATAGTGGTTATAATATTCGTGAGGACTGAGGAGACCTAGGAAATCAGTTAGTCGTATTTTATTATTAATTTATATAAAGTTGAAGCAATGTGCATTATGATATATGGTACATGTATATCCAACAGCATAAGTTGTATCATTTCACACCAGATGCACATGTAAGCAGTTTTTTTTTTGTTCATGCATAAAGCAGGACGCAAACACACATGATAATATGTGTTTTTTACCTCGATCAAGACTCATTTCCGTCAGGGTTCTAGTACAATAAGCCGAATGATTTTACACCGTGACATGTTACAGTTTAACACGTTACACACGATATAAACGATGCTACACAGACCACACGTTGAGAATGTTACACGGTTACACGGTACATGCACGCACGTTACACGCACACGGAACGCACGTTACACGCTAAAAATGCCAACCTGAACGCGAGCCGCACTGTAACAAACAATGGATTTTTCATTGCCCTACAGACTGCAGAATCTGATCTTCAATAATTTTTTAGCAAACATAAGAGACCTGGATTTATCTACTCTAAAACTCGTCTATAAGCGTTAAAGGATTGAAAATTAACAATCTGCAAGAACCCCATGATCGTACAAACACTTAAACATCTGTGACAATGGCAAGGTATAAGAAAATGTGCTCAAAGATATACCTGCCGATCCCTTCAACACCATACACCTGAATTAACGGCCATTTCTCTATTGCCATTGGGTCAAACTTCTGTATATTTCCTGTAAAAAACAACCACTGTTACACATGAGTAAAAGTTGGAAATATAGAAAACCTGAAAATCTGTTAAGTATTTTTTATATAGTGTTTATAGAATAAAAGTCATTTGGCAATCAGAAAAACCTAAGTTCAGGAAAATTCATGAAAACCTGGTAACATCATGAAACTTCTCTAAAATGGGATGAAATCGAAAGTAAATTCACAGGATTAATGAAATTGAAAAAATAAGGAGAAAAAGAAGAGGAAACCTCTTTAGAACTGCTTTCCAGTATAGATGTTTAAAAATGAGGAAATATCTTTTGAATTCATTTAAGGATTCAGGAGACAACTGGGGGAAAAAAAAAAAAAAAAAATACTTACCAGAATTGCTATATGCTATCCAATTTTCTTACAGTTCTGAACAATGGAGACAAAGGTCTGGATTTTGAATTCTTCTGCTTTTTCTTCATCTTCATACTAAAAATAAGAAACAAAGCAATACTTAAAAGAATATTTATAATACAAGTTTCAAAACAAAATATTTTTGTCACCAGGGCTACTTCCCTCCTTCTCCGTCTGGGGAAGTTCATAGGCAAATTCCTCTCTAAAAATTTCTTTAAATTAATGCAGGTTTTCTCAAATTTGCTATCTAACCCAGGATTGGGTATTTTCCCAAAATCAGGAAAATTGTATATTCCCCCCCCCCCCCCAAAAAAAAATGGTACTATGGCCTTTTCCATCATCCAGAAAAAAGGCCCACTTGCACAAAATATGAATGCTTTGATATGCCACAAAGAACGTGACAGTTATGCTATCACAACTCACAACTATAATAGAATGAAAATTATTAACATTGAGAAAACAGTAATCCACCAAAAATACTTAGCCCTATGTAATTATTAAAATCTTAAGTGAGGTAGGAACTCATTACACTGTTTTTGTTTTACGAAGATATCTGTTTTAACCCTTTACTTCATATAGACTCATTTTAACGCATTGAAGCTGTCTGATCAGGGTCTGCTCTGTTTGCTCATCCAATATTGTAACTCTGTTTCTACAGTCTTTTGTGGCTGCCAATGTACCAAAAAGTGTGTGTATGAAGTAAAGGGTTAATAAATGAAATATTTAAGCATTCTAGTTCGGAAGACAAGCCCAAGGGCCTGTAATGGCTAAGCATCTAAAAATCTATAAATCAAAAGAAAAACAAGAATGTTTAAGTATGTCCTTAAGTTTAAAGAATTATTTTAAAATAGTTTTAAGCAAAGTTAGTGGAAATGGTGATAAAACATTGTACAGATCATAAAGAGAGCCACCAATAACATCAGGGTTACCACTAACTCCTAATTTAGGAACTTCGTCTCCCGTTCTTGAAAATAAGTACTAGCTCAGGCTCAAATTTGAGTATCATACTCAAATTCCTATTAAAACTAACGAGTATGAAAATCATACTTAAGATTATTTTTTTTGAGAACACGGGGTCTGGACACCATATTTGAGACAAGGACTCGTATTTTTGTGAGAACGTGACTGTATGGAAGGACTTGCATTTTTGGCAATTCTTTGTAACAGACTCCAGCTTTTTGTTGGAATCCTAGAGAGAACTCATAGATGATATATACGTATACCTCAGTGTCAGTGAGACAATGGAAGAAGACGTTGCGCCAGTGTGAGACGTATGGCAAAAGGTAGTGGTAGTTGACAGGGTTACAGTATACATCCACTTTCTCTTGCTGAATAAGGAACAGAACATCTGGGAAGAGAAAACATACCATTAACATCTTATCATCATATACAGTGAAACCTCCATAATAGGCTTACTATTGCAGGGCTTTTTTTCCCTTTTTTATCAGGGGTTGTTCATAGGTGTCTACCCTCCGAAAATTTCTTTAACCCTTTCCCTCATATAGACTATTTTGACGCCCTCAATAGGTACCACATAAAGCCTGATCTGCTGAAAACCACAGTTAAACCTTACCAAATTTAATTATAAAGTCCTCATTTCCAGACCACTGAGGAGCAGCAAACAGCATAAAACCTGAGTTACTCGCAGGCTGATCTGGTTTTATGCTGTTCCCATAGGTCTTTTCATGGTTTCCTCTATGAGGGAAAGGGTTAAATTCATGCAGTTTTTCCCAAATTTGCTATTTACCCCAGGATTTTCTTTATCCAATATCAAGAAAATAGCAATATTTTCCCCAAAGCATGGTATTAATGTCCCTTTCCCATCATCTGAAACAAGAGCATCCCAAAGCATGGCAATATACGCTCCAAAGTATTATAATGTTAAGAAGCCTTGTATGTTATATGGTACAATACTGATGTCTATCAAGGGCTGAATTATTTTTTTTATCATATTCACAAAATTCTGACATGAGAAAAACACTTTTGCTGGACCCTACTTATTTGCTGATATATCTACATTTACTTTTAAAAGTTTCAGATCATAGAGTGCAAAATCCAGCCTTCATACACATCTACATATAAAGGCAAGTATTGTTGGTAAGTTTGAACCAAATCCCTCCAGTAGTGGAGGAGGAGTTGCATTCACAAGCTTCTGTTTATAAAACTGCATATAGGAAAAATTGAGAAGGGGCCGTAACTCTTGAAAGTTGCATATGAGTGCAACATCCAGCCTTCTTGCACATCTACACATAAAGGCAAGCATTGCTGACTTGACTTGACTATTTGAGTTTACCGTCGCTTCGATTACAGGTGGAGGAAGACCCCAAATGCACGGAGGCATCCGGGTAGGACCACTGACCTACGGCAAGCCAGCCGGAAGGCTTCTTTACATGAAAATCTGAATGACCCTGCTGGGATTCGAACCCATGTGGTGAGGGGCTGAGTGAGTGTTAAAGTCAGTGACTTTACCCTCTCGGCCACGGAGGCCCCTGCAAGTATTGTTGGTAAGTTTGAACCAAATCCCCCCAGTAGTGTAGGCGGAGTAACTGTTGCATTCGGGAGGTTCTGCTAACAAACAGATGGACTGCAAACAGACGGACAGACAGACAGTGGGAATAACATAATACGAACCTCGAGCATATAAAAAAAGCCTGTATTGGGATCATGTTCAACTGGGAAGGAAGGATGAGGAGGTCTGATTATCAAGGTATTTATGTAAATGAGCATTCAAATATGATAAAAATAAACTCAACATTTATTTTCAGAAATTTACAAAACAAAATTTTCTTACCATCAATCACTTCTTCATCAAAGCCAGACCTACGAAAGGAAAAAAAAAAACATATATATTTTGCAGAGCAAATTCTGTTTTCTTGTTTGTTTGTTTTTTTCGGGGGTTTTTTGTCTGTTTTTTTTATAATGTGGGAACAGTGCACATCTATTTTTTTTTTCATTGAATTTACAGTCAAGTCATATTGAAATATTATGACAGAGACCCAACATATACAACAAACAGGTATACTACACTTCTGAAATAAACCTATGAAGTTATGGTGCCTTTCAATAATACTTACTTTTCTAGTTCAGATTTCCTCAGTTCAAAGAAACCAAACAGCAAATAGTTGATCAGTTCTTGCATACCATCATTGTAACGGCTATCTATTCCTGTATGACAATAAATAAAACTTGTTAAAGATGTTCCAAAATGAAGTTCTTCTGTAAAGGTATAAAAATTAATAAAAATACTACTAATATTGATAAATGTTCAGATATGCTAAATCCATGTTAGGAAGTATAACTAATTTGATTTGCCAAGAAATTGTAGAAGATGTGTTTTCTTGCCAAAGTCAGCTAGATTGATTGATTGACTTTTAGTTGTGTGTAACCTACATTCTTAGCATCCGTTTTGTTTAAATGAAAATTGAATGACCTCTCAATTTTGTATGAACGATCGAACAATTGAACATAACTCTACAACACAGGTATGCTGAGATTCAGCTAATGTGTTAAAAACTTTTGAGTAAAAAATAAATATCTAGGGACACAATAATTGTATGTGGCATAAAAGCAGAGAAGAACTAATTTCTCTATGATGTTGCGTAACTGTCACTTTACCATGGAATATAATTTCTTTTGAGATGCAAAGGTGGCTTGCAGGTGAATTTGGATTGTGGATGTGCAGGTTTCCGTCACTTAGTGGTGTTATAATGATCCATATAGAAAGCTTAAATTCCAATACAATTCCGTGTAACTTACTTATAATCATGCTCGGTTAATTAATACAGAGAGTTCAAATCAAAGTGCTGATAGTGCTGAGAGAACAGTATTGTGCATTTCTTTAGTTTATCAAAGTAAATTAAATAAACGGGTGACAAATTTTCAAGAAATTGACAAAAACTGCTTAAACTTTGCGCTAACAAGGTCAATACAAGAAATTTAAGCTAAACACGCACCATTTGTTTTAACGGACTGTTAACAATTAGCACATCACCACTGTTAATCTCCCTATTTCTATAGCCTACAGTTTATAAGATTTATATCAAATATGCATATCTAAATCAAAAGGAAACAAATCTAAAACAACAATCGTTCATATTTTTAATATAAGTTTGGTATCTGGCAAAAACTAAGTTACCCTGCATATCTGCAGCTCGTCAAACCCTCTTCCACTTGAGACATGAAAACTTCAGTGCTTTCAGCACTTTAAGTTTACTGTTGCTGCGACAGTACTTCAGTCATATAGCGAGGTCCAGCTAATTACAGATGGAGGAAGACCCCAAATGCATTGAGGCATCAGGGTAGAAGGCTTTCTCACATGAAAATCTGAATGATTGGGACTTATACCCATGTGGTGAGGGGCTAAGTGAGTGTTAAAGTCAGTGACTTTACCCTCTCAGCCATGGAGTTACCTTTTGTGTCAATATGGCAGAGTATGTAACTTGCTAATTAATCTAAGGTCCCAAGATCTATTCCAGGTTGAGGCAGTAGGATTTTACCTGGTATTTTGTTAAAGAATTGAAGCTTAACAGAATTTAACTTAATAATTGACAAAATAATCATAATTAAAAAAGCGCAAGTAAATATAACAAACCTGCAATGCATAATATTGCATCTGGACAGTTTTCTTTGCCCTTAGTTCCATCATTTAGAAGACTCTGAACATGACGCAATCTGCTTCCACTGAAAAAATAACACACAAAAACATTTTGTTCAAGCAAGTAGAAAATACAAACTTTTATCACTAAAATATGGTTTACACCAGCAAATACTTTGATATGTGTGAACATATCCCATGTTTATTTACTGACATTTGGCCAAGGATAAATATTGGAGTAAAAAGCTATTTTGAGGGAAACTCTATAAATTTTAAGAAATTTTCTTCTAAGAGCAGTCCCTGGTAAAAAAAAAGTGGGGGGGGAAATAAAAACTGCTAACTTAATAATAAATTTCAGTTTTTTTTTGTTTTGTTTTTTGTGTGTGTGTGTTTCACTATTGTTGTTGTTTTGTTTTTTTGTTGTTCTTGTTACTTTTTTTTATTTAAACCAAGGAGTAAAGATTTAATTTTATAGCACTCATCAACTGCAGTTATAAGCCTACTTAAATGAACAGTTTTGAATGTGTCACAGGGTGAGACAATATGCAGCCTGATCAGGACTCAAAACAGGGTTAATTTCAGGGCAAATGCTCCACAGACTGTGCTGAGCAAATACAGCCACCGTCTTACGTTGGATCCAAAAATATACTTTGAAATTTCATTTTACCTGTACGAGGCTCTATAACTATTACCCCACCCACAAAAATATTCATAGGCTGCAGGATGGCGTTGTTAGCAACCGACGCATTTCACGAATACTGATAGTGCCATTGATGAAATACATACAAATATAACAAGTTACCTCACAAATGGAGTAAATGTTTCTTGCTTGATACTGCGTCTTGCAGATGAAGGTCTTTTTGGACGATTTACATTCATAACTGCTTCTTTGATTTTAGATCATTTCTAAAATGTCGCTTAAAACATTTATGATATATATTATTTATTAGCTAATGACAAATGAATAAGCTGTTTTAGCATTAATGAAATGTCAAAAGCCATGACAAACTTTACCAAATACCTGAAAAGTACTTTTCTTATCATTTATTAGAATATTCTTTAAACTTTAAAAATATTGTTGATGTTGAAGCGAACGTTTTATTCGCATTTCCGGTTGCCGGAAAGATGGAGAGAAAAGAAAAAACCGGTTCCCAAATAAGAAAACGAAAAGTAAAAGAAGAATCGAAATCTGAAGAAAATGAAAGTGATCCACAAGAAAAGCAGATACAAGGAAAACCAAGACAGGACGTTCAAGTGACACCGAAAAGCAAAATAGAAAATGGGTCATATTGGCTTACCAGGATTTTGCTGCTGAGATATTTGGGGTTCATTTATTGTGAGTTGCATGGATTCTAGGTCAAATAATATATGAAGAGAATCTGTGCAAATTTCCTGAAGCGAATGAATACAAATTAGGTTCAAGTATAGATTTTGCATTGGCATAAAAAAACCGGCTCAATAACTCAGTGGTAGGGTTCCGCTTTTCAATCGGGAGGCCTGGCGTGTGTTCAGTATGTTGAACCGTATGCAACCGTACGCTTACAATCAGTTATGAAGATATTTCAATGTCATGAACTTTAATGTTCACGTATACCAAAGTACAGCATAAGGTGCACGTGAAGAGCATGGTATATGGTCCTAAGACAACTCCGTAGCTGAATGTAAGCGACCGGTTGCATATGGTTTGGCATACTGAACACACGCCAGGGGTTGGAATCCCAGCCAGGGCACTTTCTTCAGGTAACCACATCAAACCAAAAAAATTGATACCTGACAGACTGGCAAAATTTGGTTGCTAAGAGAACTCGGACTACTCACTAGCTACCCAGGAACTTGTCTCCCATATAATAAAAGAACCAAAATGTCTGTTCATAGGGTATTGCACCCAGACTCCCTTGTATCAAATCACTGTCTCTTCAGGATACTGTCTCTTCAGGAAAATAAAAACAATACCCCACCCATGGCCTTGACCGCAAGGTCTAAATATGGCCATTATAATCAGTAAATGATTGGCATTTTTACTAAAGAAGAAGAAGAATTACAATAGGGTTCTTCTTTGACAAAATTTTGAAACCCTAAATGCTAACCCTAACTCATTTTGATATGTACTGTGGTTTAAACTTATTTGTTTTACATTGACTGCGAAGTTCTTACAACTTATTCTAAACCCTCTCGACGGTTCCTTGGTTGGACCAGTACTTTGCAACTGGGATTAGGTCATGAAAATTCCATGCCCCTAATGGGGTTTAAACCCACAGCTTTTGGATCAACAGTTGGGTATGTTTCCACTGGGTCATAGCACCTTTCATCTGTAGTGATACAAGCCATGCATTACAGTTGATCTATATTTTGTGCAATGCAGTTATTTACTATTTATTACATGTTAAGTTGGGTCATTCCATGGATTCAGGCACGGGTTGAGTACTGAGTTTCAGTACTTGAGTACTTCATGAGTATTTTGGATTTGGTACTTGTACTTATGAGTTCTGAGTACTGAATTTGTTACACTACTCGAGTACAGTACTCAAGTACGTGTGAGTATTTATAAGTACTGGGATAATTTATAAGTTGGTCACAAAAATACACCTCATATTCAATACTGATTTCTGAAACAATTCATACATCATATACTATAATAAAAATATTATGTTATAATATAACCAATACAATGTTTATGGCATCACTATATACGTTCCGAATAAACTTTCAGACTTTTGAATATTGTCTTCTATCAGTCAAGTAACTCAAGTTTCACTCTCACAGATTGTGGTATCGAATCATCATCATCTGTTCAAATGTACCATCTTTAAGACAGCATCTATTGGGACAAAATATTTTCCCCAAAACTATAGAGTCTCTCCATGATGGATTGCATGCTGCGTGTGCCGGGAAAAGTTTAGCAAAAGTCTCACCAGATTTGTGACCGGCCTAGTGTAACCAAGTAAAATACTACTGCCTCAAGCTGAAATTAAACTCGGGACCCTTATGCAAGTCAAACACTTCATTACATCGCCACAAAAACCAGCTCCCTGTACAAGGAAGTACAAGTGTCATACAATCTTTGTCTCAGTTAAAATTAACTTTTACCACATAGAAAATTACTTTAATGCACTGGCA
>CM037788.1:7389430-7404848 GCA_021229015.1 Solen grandis | reverse complement strand
GAAAAAACTACTTGTTTTAAGAATTATCCTATGTTATGATCATTTATAATTGTTCATGATTTACAGTATTCTACTCAATTATCTAAATACGTACACTTTTCATGAGGAAGACACATATTATTATGATACAACAAATGTCTGGTAAAATCATTCAAAATATTACATAACACAGTCATAGGATGTGCTTCACTGTACATAACATGTAAGTGACTTATAAGGAGGAAGGTGAATGGGGTGTTAACTTTAGAATCTGTTTTATATGTAGTATTTCTTTTAGGAAAATTTGTCCCCCACCCCCTACTAACAAGGCATTCAATTGGTAAATATTGTTTATTAGTTTATTTTGTTTTACTACAGGTGCAGCAAAAGAGGATGAAAGAAAAGATAGGTAAGTGCATGTCTAGTGGACATGATACAAAGTGGCAGAATCTTCATTTTTAGCTCACCTGAGCACAACGTGCTCATGGCGAGCTTTTGTGATCGCCTTTTGTCCGTCGTCCGTGCGTGCGTTCGTGTGTCCGTCGTCAACAATTTCTTTAAACAACATCTCCTTCTAAACTACTCACTGGATTTTGATAAAACTTCACAGGAATGTTTATTATGGGGCTTTACCAAAGTTGTTAAAATTATTTTGATTGGTAAAAAATCTAGGTCACAGAAGCTAAAAATAGATTTTAAAAATGAAAATTTAAAAAATCTTCTCCTCCGAAACCACAAGGCCTAGCCTTTTGATTTTTGGTATGTAGCATGATCTTATGACTCTCTACCAAGATTGTTAAAATTAAGACCCTGGGGTCAAAATTGGCCCCACCCCAGGGGTCACTTGATTTAACATAGGCTGATATAGGAAAAAAACTTGAAAAATCTTCTTCTCAGAAACCACAAGGCCTGGAGTTTAGATATTTGATTGTAGCATTGTCTTATGATCTCTACCAAGTTTGTTAAAATCATGACCCTGGGGTCAAAATTGGCCCCGCCCCAGGGGTCACTTGATTTAACATAGGCTAATATAGGAAAAAAAACTTGAAAAATCTTCTTCTCAGAAACCACAAGGCATAGAGTTAAGATATTTAGTGTGTAGCATTGTCTAATGGATCTTTACCAAGTTTGTTCAAATCATGACCCTGGGGTCAAAATTGGCCCCGCCCCAGGGGTCACTTGATTTAACATAGGCTAATATAGGAAAAACTTGAAAAATCTTCTTCTCCGAAACCACAAGGCCTAGCCTTTTGATTTTTGGTATGTAGCATGATCTTATGACTCTCTATCAAGGTTGTTAAAATTATGACCCTGGGTTCAAATTGGCCCCGCCCCAGGGGTCACTTGATTTAACAAAGGCTGATATAGGAAAAAAACTTGAAAAATCTTCTTCTCAGAAACCACAAGGCATAGAGTTAAGATATTTGGTGTGTAGCATTGTCTAGTGGATCTCTACCAAGTTTGTTCAAATCATGACCCTGGGGTCAAAATTGGCCCCGCCCCAGGGGTCACCTGATTTTACATAGGCTAATATAGAAAAAACTTGAAAAATCTTCTTCTCAGAAACCACAAGGCCTACCCTTTTAATTTTTGATATGTAGCATGATCATATGACTCTCTACCAAGATTGTTCAAATTATGACCCTGGGGTCACTTGATTTAGCATAGGCTAATAGGAAAAAAACTTGAAAAATCTTCTTCTCAGACACCACAAAGCATAGAGTTTAGATATTTGGTGTGTAGCATTGGCTAGTAGACCCTTTACCAAGTTTGTTCAAATCATCACCCTCGTGTCAAAATTGGCTCTGCCCCAGAGGTCACTTGATTTTACATAGCCTAATGATACCAGGTGAGCGATCCAGGGCCATCATGGCCCTCTTGTTTTAATTACTCATCTCAGACTTGTCTGATACTTGTAGAAGTTGTGTCTCTGTAACTGTTTCACCCGATAAAAGAAGGCTAGGGTAACTGATTGACCAAAAATTTCCATTTTATATAAGACACTTTTACAATTTATGCTAATTCCTTTCTGTACTTCCTGGTTTGTACCAATATTTTGTATCAAAAGAATCTTGGCCCTGATATGGGTTCAAACCCATCACCTTCACATCCAGAACTCAGCTTTATGCTACTGACAAGAGTGCCTTAGATCTTGTTAGACCCTGCAATTTTCACTGAAACTAAAATATATTGCAGTTTTAGCTCACTAGAGCAAAATGTGCTCAGGGTGTGCTGTTGGGATCACCCTTTGTCCGTCGTCAGCAATTTTCTTTAAAAGACATCTCCTCTTTTGGCATGTATGGTCACTTCATGGCTTTCTACCATTATGGCTGAAATAAAGACGATCTGTTGAAAAATAAGGCTCCTTGGGGGTCAGCTATTTTCCTTATATACTCTATATAGAAAATTTCAAAATCCTTCTCATCTAGAACTTAATGTTCAGGATAAATTAATTGTTTTGCATTAATGATAACCTCAAGGTTTCATACTATAATTGCATACAATCATTTGATCCTTTGAAAATTGAGGCCTCCAGATGACTGACTAACTTAAAAATTCTTTTTATCTGAAACTTGAATCTGGTTGCTGCTTGAAGAAACCAGGCAAAATCAAGTGACTTGAATGGATTTAAATAAGCTGATATACAAATGTACTCTGGTGAGCTATCTAGGGACAAATGGCCCTCTTGTTAGCAATTAAAGAAACAAAAGAAAAGTGAATAAAACAAATTGTTCATTATAATTGAAATAAACTTAAAACCTTTTTTACTTCAAAATTTTCCTTTTTAATTTTCAAAGAAAGAAAATTTCAGAAGAAGAAAGGTCTTGATTAAATAAGGAGAAATAAGGTGGCTGTAAAACATGTAAGTAAGTGGAATGGAACATCATGAGTTGTTAATCTGTGATATTAAGGAGAGCATATTATTTTTGTCTTTACAGAGATGAGGATCAGTTTATTCCAGAGACTTACTTGATTATCACAAAACCAGCGTCAGTGGAAAAGATAAAGAAGGAACTTGATAAACTTAAGGATTGTAAACCTATAAAAATTGTAGATGGCCCACGTGTACAGGGGATCTTACTCATCTGTCAAAATGAGGAAGGTAATAAAAGTACAGTTTTTAGCTCGACTATTTGAAGAATATGAGGGCTATTGTAGTCACCCTTGCGTTGGCATCGGCGTTGCAGCTTTTGGATAAAGTTTTGCATGCAAGTTACTATCAGCCTTATATCTCAATAACCATTTATAATATTGACTTGAAATTTTATGAATATGTTCAGGGGCATCAGACAACCAAGATAGGTAACTCTTGACTGAATTTAATATAAATTATGGCTCCTTTTAAATTTAGAAATTTTGGTCAAAGTTTTGCATGCAATAGAAAATCTGGTTAAAGTTTTGCGTGCAAGCTACTATCCAGCTTGTATCTCAATAACCATTCATGGTATTGACTTGAAAGTTTATGAATATGTTAAGGGGCATCAGACAACCAAGGTAGATAACTCTTGATGGCATATATTACAAATTATGGCCCCTTTTTAACTTAGAAATTTTGGTTAAAGTTTTGCATGCAGGAACGTTCATGCTTATATCTCAGTAACCAGGGATACAATTGATTTGAAACATCTTTAATAAGTTTAGGGGTATCATACTATTAAGGTAGATAACTCTTGATGGGATATTATTGTCCCAATTTAGAACCATCCCAAAACTTACCTAGTATCTCATCTCGTAAGTCAAATTTAATTATAGCTGATATCAGACAATATGGTCTGGAATTATTTTTAAAAAAGCCAAATTTCACTTTGTTTACATTTTAGCAACCACATTAATCATGTGCACTTTAACAGACTTGGAAACAATATTAGTGGCAATGATGATTATTGCTGATATCAGACTGATAGGCCAGGAGTTATGGCCCTTGAAATATCAAGGAGCAGGGTGAATAAATGTTTACTATGTTAATTCACTCTATCGTCTTCAGATAGAAGTCGCTGTTGATAAAACTATGAGATAAAATGCTAATGACTTTGTTTGATTATGGCTGATATCATTCCATGAATTCAGAGTTATTACCCTTGAATGTTAAAAAAATGCATTCAATTTCTAGATTCTGCACTTTTCAAACAATCTTGATTAAGCAGAGACAATTTATCAAAATCTCTTTGCTTATATGAATTATTCCTCAGTAGCAGCAGGTCTAGTGGATGACTTTCAATGCAAAATCTGCTGCTAAATTTTTTTAAATGATCTTTAAAACTGAAAATAGTGCCTGGAATCAAGTAGAAACATTTTACATGTACATTCCGCATATTTGAACTATCTGTTTTCTTGATTCATGGACAACATTCAGTTCGGTTTTTTTTCTTTTAGATGCCATGAAGCTCATTAGAAAGAAGAAAACTTTTGAAGCCCAACAACTGAAGAAAACCGTGAGTATTTTAGATAATCCATGTGATAGTTATAGAGACGTAGATAACCACTTTGTTTCCATTCTGTAACTCCTACATGCATGAATGAACTTTGATGTAACCTGGTAGAAAGGTTCACTATATTGAGACAATGTGTTGTGATTAAGACCTGAGTTCGTATTTCAAAGGTCAAGGTCACAATCAGGGGTCAAAGGTCAAAGAGGGGATTTTTTTGTTGTGTCTCCGTTATGGACTGATTTTAAAATAACTTAGCACAAATCTTTTCTAGAGAAGATAATGTGTTGTGCGCAAGATCCAGGTCTGTAGCTCAAAAGTTATGGTCAAAATCACAGGTCAAAGGTTGAAAAGTGTCACTGTCTTGGGCATTAATGTTGTTTAACATATAACAACTTTGAAATAACTTAGCACAAAAGGCTTCCAGATATGTGACACATGCAAGATCCATGTCTGTAGCCTTAAAGTGTTATAGCTACAGTTAGTCAAAAAGAAAGATGGTCCTGTCATACACATGGCCCAGGTTTTAATACTGATGATATTCTTAAGGGACAGTGACTGTGACAGGTCTTGTTTGGTTATACCTGCCCAAAGTTAAGTTCGGGCGGCTATATGGGAGCCTCAGTGTCAGTTGGTTGGTCTATTGGTCAGTCTGTAGCTTTTTTTTGTCCAAGATATTTCTCACTAACTACTGTATGGATTTCAAACAAACTACATAGGAAGTTTTGCTAGCATATTTTACTGTTGTTACGGTTGAATGACTTTTCTCTGAGTTAAGGCTCTTTGATGATTTCTTGAGCTTTTTTTTGTCTGCACTATTTCTCCATTACTACAGGATTGATTTCAATGAAACTACATAGGAAATTTCACTAGTAAGCGCAGATGTGCATATTGTACAGTTGCTACGGTTGAATGATTTTATGGCCCTTGAATTAATTTTCTTGAGCTTTCTTTGTCCTTGCTATTTTTAGCTCACCTGAGCACAACGTGCTCATGGTGAGCTTTTGTGATCGCCTTTTGACCGTCGTCCGTCGTCCGTGCGTGCGTGCGTGCGTCCGTGCGTCCGTCGTCAACAATTTCTTTAAACAACATCTCCTTCTAAACTACTCACTGGATTTTTATAAAACTTCACAGGAATGTTCATTATGGGGCCCTTTTCCAAAGTTGTTAAAATTATTTTGATTGGTCAAAAATCTAGGTCACAGGAGCTAAAAATAGATTTTAAAAATGAAAATTTTAAAAATCTTCTTCTCCGAAACCACAAGGCCTAGCCTTTTGATTTTTGGTATGTAGCATGATCTTATGACTCTCTACCAAGATTGTAAAAATTATGACCCTGGGGTCAAAATTGGCCCCGCCCCAGGGGTCACGTGATTTAACATAGGCTAATATAGGAAAAACTTGAAAAAATCTTCTTCTCCGAAACCACAAGGCCTAGCCTTTTGATTTTTGGTATGTAGCATGATCTTATGACTCTCTACCAAGATTGTTCAAATTATGACCCTGGGGTCAAAATTGGCCCCGCCCCAGGGGTCACGTGATTTAACATAGGCTAATATAGGAAAAACTTGAAAAATCTTCTTCTCAGAAACCACAAGACCTGGAGTTAGATATTTGGTTGCAGCATTGTCTAGTAGATCACTACCAAGTTTGTTCAAATCATGGCCCTGGGGTCAAAATTGGCCCCGCCCCAGGGGTCACTGATTTAACATAGCTAATATAGGAAAAACTTGAAAAAATCTTCTTCTCAGAAACCACAAGCCTGGAGTTAGATATTTGGTGTGCAGCATTGTCTAGTAGATCACTACCAAGTTTGTTCAAATCATGGCCCTGGGGTCAAAATTGGCCCCGCCCCAGGGGTCACCTGATTTTACATAGGCTAATATAGGAAATACTTGAAAAAATCTTCTTCTCAGAAACCACAAGGCCTGGAGTTTAGATATTTGGTATGTAGCATGATCTTATGACTCTCTACCAAGATTGTTCAAATTATGACCCTGGGGTCAAAACTGGCCCAACCCAGGGGTCACTTGATTTAACATAGGCTAATATAGGAAAAACTTGAAAAATCTTCTTCTCAGAAACCACAAGGCCTAGGGTTTAGATATTTGGTGTGCAGCATTGTCTATTAGATCACTACCAAGTTTGTTCAAATCATGGCCCTGGGGTCAAATTTGGCCCCGTCCCAGGGGTCACTGATTTAACATATGCTAATATAGGAAAAACTTGAAAAAATCTTCTCTCAAAAACCACAAGCCTGGAGTTAGATATTTGGTGTGCAGCATTGTCTAGTAGATCACTACCAAGTTTGTTCAAATCATGGCCCTGGGGTCAAAATTGGCCCCGCCCCAGGGGTCACCTGATTTTACATAGGCTAATATAGAAAATACTTGAAAAAATCTTCTTCTCAGAAACCACAAGGCCTGGAGTTTAGATATTTGGTATGTAGCATGATCTTATGACTCTCTACCAAGATTGTTCAAATTATGACCCTGGGGTCAAAATTGGCCCCGCCCCAGGTGTCACTTGATTTAACATAGGCTACTATAGGAAAAAACCTTGAAAAATCTTCTTCTCGGAAACCACAAGGCATAGAGTTAAGATATTTGGTGTGTAGCATTGTCTGGTGGATCTCTACCAAGTTTGTTCAAATCATGACCCTGGGGTCAAAATTGGCCCCGCCCCAGGGGTCACTTGATTTAACATAGCTAATATAGGAAAAACTTGAAAAATCTTCTTCTAGAAACCACAAGGCCCGGGGTTTAGATATTTGGTGTGCAGCATGTCTAGTAGATCACAACCAAATTTGTTCAAATCATGGCCCTGGGGTCAAATTTGGCCCTGCCCCAGGGGTCACTTGATTTAACATAAGCTAATATAGGAAATACTTGAAAAAATCTTCTTCTAAGAAACCACAAGGCCGGGTTTAGATATTTGGTTGAGCATGTCTTAGATCTCTACCAAGTTGTTCAAATATGCCCTGGGGTCAAAATTGGCCCCACCCCAGGGGTCACTTGATTTAACATAGGCTAATATAGGAAAAACTTGAAAAATCTTCTTCTCAGAAACCACAAGGCCTAGGGTTTAGATATTTGGTGTGCAGCATTGTCTAGTGATCACTACCAATTTGTTCAAATCATGCCCCTGGGGTCAAATTTGGCCCCGCCCCAGGGGTCACCTGATTTTACATAGGCTAATATAGAAATAACTTGAAAATTCTTCTTTTTAGGAAACTAGAAAACACATGGCCTGGCATTTAGATATTTGGTGAAAATATTGGCCCCTCCCCAGGGATCACTTGATTTTACATAGACTTATTTTGGAAAAAAAATCTAGAAAAATTTCTTCTCAAAAACCACAAGGTCTGGAGTTTAGATATTTGGTATGTAACATGGGCTAATAGACCTCTACCCAGTTTGTTCAAATCATGACCCTGGGGTCAAAATTGGCTCTGCCCCAGGGGTCACTTGATTTTACATAGCCTAATGATATCAGGTGAGCGATCCAGGGCCATCATGGCCCTCTTGTTCAATAACTACTGGATGGATTTCAATCAAAGTACATAGGAAGTTTCAATAACGAGAATAGATGTGCATATTTTATTGTTCTTACAGTTGAATGATTTGTCTTTGAGTTTTGGCCCTTTGATGATTTTCTGTGCATTCTTAGCACTATTTCTCAATTACTACAGGAAGGATATCAAAAATTACTATCTTCTTGATCTTACTTGTCTGCACTTATGCTTAAGCACAGATGTACATGTACATAATTATACAGTTACTATTGTTAAATAATTTTTTAATAATTTAATTTAATTTTTTTTTCACATGTTTATCCTAATAAAATAAAGGCCAAGTTTGATTTTGGGCAAAATCCGTAAATTTTAAACTCAGTTATTGCCCCTTTTTGACCTAGAATTTTCAAAAACACCTTTTCCGAGCGATAACTCCTTAACAGGTTGACAGATTTAAATAGTTTTTGGTACACATGTCTAACTCAATAAAATAAAGGTCAAGTTTGAAAATGGGCAAAATCCATAAATCAACACAGTTATGGCCCCTTTTCAACATAGAATTTGCACACAAAAAAATACTTTGGCTGTGCAATAACTCACAAACAGGTTGACATATTTGAGGAATGTTTGTCCCTCATGTTTATCCTAATAAGATGGAAGACTTGTTCGATTCTTAGCAAAATCCATAATTTTTTTACACAGTTATGGCTACTTTTCAACTTAGACTTTGGGGAAAAAAAAACTTGTTTGCGCTAGCTTTTGGCAATGATGATGTTCTCCAGCTTCTAAATTTTTTACCTTGTGACTTTGGATTGCTGTAGATGTGAAAATAAAAGATTGAAAATTTATGGTATGGGCAGTTTCTTTAATTTTATAGTGTGTGTGTAAAAATGCATATGCACACACCAGAGCAGTCCCAACATTAAGAATGATATGACAATAGAGACAAAATAGTTCAGTTGAAAAATCAAAATTTTAGCTCTAGGAAAAGAAGAAACTGGAAGGGGTATTGAATGGTTTAATTTCAGTGACTTTTTAGCTCTCTGCTCTGCTTGGTGAGATTTGTTGTCTTCTGACAACTTCTTGTTAAGTATTGTTTCCCCTTTTACTGTAAAAGTTTAGATTTATTGACATGCACTAAAGGAGTCAAGCATGCTGTCTTAAGGACAGCTCTTGTTTTCCAACACCTGCCACTGTTTTAAATTTCTTTACATATACATATATGAGGGTACATCAATGATTTTGTTAACTGATTCTATAATGTGAAAACAAATAAACCAAAATTACACCTTTAAAAAGACTCCTATTTGTAAGTAACAACCATTGCCTGATTTGCATTCACTGGCTCATAATTCAAGGAGTGATTATCAGATTATTATATAGGGCTGTACAGTCAAACCTGCTCGATCGGCCATCTAATATGCATGCCATCTGCCTAAGTGTGCCACTTTTGAACATTTTTAATAGAAATTACTACACAATTGCCTCTTAAAAGATGGCCATCTGCTCAACGCCATCACTGGCCACCAATTTTAGTCCCAAATAACCCTGTAAAAGACAGTCAGTTAATGGTGCCATTTTGCATGTTCATTTTCTGTACCATACTGTTTCACAGAAAATGGCGACATTACACGGAAAAATGTGCCATTCATATAAAATGTATTTGTTATAAATGAGAAAAAATAAGATTGATCTGTTTTGAAAATTATTACCACAATGTATGCATTTATAATGGTAGGTACGTGTAATTACTCATGTGCAGCAAACTGTCATCTTTTGCTGTTCACATACTACATTTATACTTTAATACATGCTGAGTAATGCCAGTACACACTTTCCCAAACTCAATAATTATTGTACTCGCCAAAGCATTTGACGACCATGTGTGTGGACTGATTTAAAATTATCCAGCTTGTAAATGCTTATTGAAATTATTTTCTTCAGTTGGAAAATATTTTCTTCGGAAAATATTTTCTTCAGTTTGCCAAAACTATCATTAAAAATTTTTTTAAAAAAATGATTAAATAAAAACAAATACATTCAGTTAATCATTTAAAGGAAATAGTATTAGGGCCGTATCATGAATCCAATACATTCAGTAAATAAATAAAAATAATGAAATGATTTTTTTTTTTTCATTTTTAAAAAACAAAATCCACTATAAGTCTGTCTGAGGTGAACCCTGGATGAGACAGCCACCTGTGTAAGACAGCCACATTGACAAAGTCCCAAAGCTGTCTGTCTTATGCAGGTTTGACTGTATAGGAATCACACTTATCATATCCTGTCAAGTTACAGCCTGTCCTGTCCTTCACTTTCATGTCATGAAGTTTGGTAAATTGTTGTTGATAATGCCATCCCAATTGGAATAATGATTTATCATGTTAAGACATATCAGCAAACAAGACTAGTGCAGATACCCTTGTCAAGGACTTCGTAAGAATTGTGTCAAAGCAGTATGTGGGGGTATAAATCACCTTCAGTTATAGTTCTAGTTATTTCAGTTTTATCCTTCAGTCTGCAGTTTATCTAACTTTTATTATAATGAATATGAGATTCTGAAATAAGTTGATAAGATAATGCAATTTTCACCCAGAACATGTTTTCTCCTTGTCTTCAAGGTTACAAGTTACTATCAAGCTGATTTGGTTTTGTTCTGGTCACATAGGATGTTCTTTTATACTTTTCATGTGGTTGTAAGAAAATCATCCTTCTATGGTTTCTGCTAATTTCTGTTCAGTGCATGATGAAATATGAAAAAAAATGTCATTTTCTTTTATAAATATAGATCAAACTGGCCCCTTTTTATCTGTGAAATTTTCAAATAAGGTCTTGAGCTTGTCTATTTTTCAAAGAAAAAATGTCAAGGTATTGTCATCACTCTGGTGTCGTCGTTGTTTGTGGTGTCGTCATGGTGAAAAACTTTAACCTTGACCCTAACTTCAAAATTATTAAAGCTTCTGTTGTTAAACTTCACATACTTGTTCACTATTACAAGGGCTACATTCTTATCAAGGGCTTTAACTCTTAGATCGATTTTGACCAAATTTATCTCCCCTTAAAAAACCCAAAAACTAACAAGCGAGCGTTGGCATCAGCATGTGGTGCTCTTGTTATACTCACATCACAGCCAAGTGAAAGTTGTAGATATATATATGTAAGAATCATGCCTTTCACGTCCCTTCATGTCCTTTTACGTCCTGTCCTGTCAAGGTGGGATGCAGAGGTATTAATCACCTTAAGTGATAATCTAATTTGTGCAGTTTTATGGCCACTGTTTCTCAGGTTTGATTGTGAAAGCCTCTTTTTCAGGGACTGAAATGGAGAACAATGAGAATCGGAGAGGTGCTTCTGTCTGATGATATAAAGAGAGAATTGAAAGAAGCTCAAGTAAGAGTAATTGGAAAAAACAAGGATATTCTTCAGGCCCCTACTTTGCATCAGATTGACTTTGCCAAGAGATTAATTGAATCAGCAGTCAAGACAACAGTTAAACCAAAAGAAGTTAAAAAACCTGGGAAAAAGAGTGATTCAGACAAAGCAACAGCTAAACCGAAAGAAGTTACAGAGTCTGTAAAAAAGAGTGATACAGTTGAAATTCAGGAAGTACCTGCGTTGGTGTATGAACTTCTTAAAATTAAAGAAAAACTTGGAAAAAAAAAATATTCTAAAGGTTGCTTAAGGTGCCCATCTGCTGTCCAAGAATTGTCTGAAAAACTAAAGAAGATGGAATTGGATGAATTTGTGTTACAGGGAAAAGAAGAAAAGATGGATGTGAAGACTTTCTGTGATGAGATAAATAAGAATATGAATAAAGAGTTGTGTGTCTATGATTCAGAAAAACAGAGAGTTATACTGTTTGCAGATGCTTATGATGATATGCAGAAGGTGAAGCATCAACTCAATGTGAAGCTGGAGAGAATAAAAGTTACTGGCAGGAGGGGGAGGAGACAGATGAAATCACTAGAAGATGCATCTCCTCAGATCAAAATTGATTTTGTGTGGAATAGAGATGCTAAAAACAAAGAGGTCTTTAGAACAAAAGAAGGGATGCATGTGTATGTGTACGAGGCTAGTATTATCAAACTGCCTGTGGAATGTATTGTAAATGCTGCCAATGATTCAATGATGCATGGTGGAGGAATAGCAAGGGTGATTGCTAAGGCTGCTGGCAGAAGGCTTGACACAGATTGTTCAACAATCCTCAGGAATTCTGGCAAAGTACAAATTGGGGGAAACATTGTAACAACAGCTGGAGACCTTCCATATAGATGTGTTATTCATGCAGTCGGACCACGCTGGTCTGATTATTACCCTCATACTCTGGATAAGGTTAATGAATGTGAACAAGACTTGTATGATGCTGTATATGGCAGTCTGGCTGCTGCAGAGAATCAAGGATTGAAAACAATTGCACTGCCTGCAATCAGCTCAGGTGAGTGAGATACTTTTATATTTTGAATTGCTTCATGCTGTATCTGTGATAATAAACAGGGGCAGTTAATACATCTTTATCATCCAGTAAGACTTACAGAGATATTGTGATATTGATATTGGGCTTCATACTTCAAGGGTCTTGTATTCAAACATGACTCGTGCCTCTCTATCATTCGATACGACTAACAGAGATTTTGTGATAGTGATATTGGGCTCCGTACCTTAAGGGTCATGTATTCAAACATGACTCGTGCCTCTCATCATTCTCCGTACCTTAAGGGTCATGTATTCAAACATGACTCGTGCCTCTCAATCATTCGATATGACTTACAGATATATTGTGATAGTGATATTGGGCTCCGTACCTTAAGGGTCATGTATTCAAACATGACTCGTGCCTCTCTATCATTCGATATGACTTACAGAGATATTGTGATATTGATATTGGGCTCCGTACTTCAAGGGTCATGTATTAAAACATGACTAGTGCCTTCTATCATTTGACTTACAGATATTTGTGATAGTGATATTGGGCTCCGTACTTCAAGGTCATGTATTAAAACATGACTGTGCCTCTCTATCATTCGATATGACTTACAGATATTGTGATATGATATTGGGCTCCGTACTTCAAGGTCATGTATTAAAACATGACTAGTGCCTCTCTATCATTCGATATGACTTACAGATATCTTGTGATAGTGATATTGGGCTCCGTACTTCAAGGGTCATGTATTAAAACATGACGTGGGTCATGTATTAAAACATGACTGTGCCTCTCTATCATTCGATATGACTTACAGATATATTGTGATATTGATATTGGGCTCCGTACTTCAAGGGTCATGTATTAAAACATGACTAGTGCCTCTCTATCATTCGATATGACTTACAGATATCTTGTGATAGTGATATTGGGCTCTGTACTTCAAGGGTCATGTATTAAAACATGACTCGTGCCTCTCTATCATTCCATATGACTTACAGATATATTGTGATAGTGATATTGGGCTCTACTTCAAGGGTCATGTATTAAAACATGACTGTGCCTCTCTATCATTCCATATGACTTACAGATATATTGTGATAGTGATATTGGGCTCCATACTTCAAGGGTCATGTATTAAAACATGACTAGTGCCTCTCTATCATTCGATATGACTTACAGATATATTGTGATAGTGATATTGGGCTCTGTACTTCAAGGGTCATGTATTAAAACATGACTCGTGCCTCTCTATCATTCGATATGACTTACAGATATATTGTGATATTGATATTGGGTTCCATACCTTAAGGATCTTGTATAAAAACATGACTTGTGTCTTTCCGCGAGGAAGAAGAAAAAAAACAAAAATGGTGTTTAAATTCGCAATAATATACAGTTGCAGTACATGCTCATTTTGAAATATAAACAAATGCTCAAAAATAAATAAGTTCATTGATTGATTGTTTGTAAGAAAATTTTAATGCAAACTTAAATATTCCAATATATTGTTAAATACAGTAGTTTTCATTTCAAATGTCAGTCCTATAAATATCAAAACTTCAAGCTTTCCCCTGGTAAGTTTATGGCCAATTTATCATGTCATTTCAGAGTCAAATTCAATAGTTTGAATATTAAAGGGGATATATGTTTAACAAACGTCTCTTAATTTTCAAATTTTATTTTCTTCAGCAATATTTGGAGTGCCAGAGCGGTTGTGTGTCTACCAGTATGCGAAGGCCACTTTAGATTACAGCAAATATTCAGCCGGCAAAGATTCCTTCCTTACTGAGGTACACTTTATTGATATCAACGCTGATATCGTCAAAAAGATTCAGGAAATGTTTATTATAATGGTAAGGGATGATAAGGACCCGAAATATCGATAGTCAGGAGTTTGTTGCCGGACAATCATCATGGGACTCTTGCAGTACGGACCATGGTCATTCAGGGCAATGCAATTGTCAGCAGCCACGGCATCAGTACAGCTCTGATGTCCCAAAGGGAGTGGATACACATCGTTTCCAAGGGAATTTGAATGTACACAATGATGACTTATTTTCATTACAGATAAGACATAAGAATGCAGTTGTCATGTTTGTTGATGTTAAATTGCAACCACAGGGGCCAGTTGCAGGAAAACTTGTCAGTTTAATTAAATGGAAGGATATGGACAATTATAGAAAGGAGAGAGATGAGAAAAGAAGAAATGGCAACATATTTGTGACAAACGGCTATGGGTGTGGATTTGATAATATCATCCATGTTGTTAGTCAAGGTTTTCAAAATACAAAATACTATAAAGAGAGGAAAACACAGGTGATGGGAGTTTATGGCAACATACTGGATTTCGCATTAAGGGTGAGGCCCATAGCAGCAATTGTGTTGACTTTAATCAGAATAGGTGAGTAAAAAGGGTGGAAAGAAACAAAGATTTAGTATATAGACTGCTCTATGACTGGGTTACAATTGGGCACTAAATGCCTAGCC
Source organism: Solen grandis (assembly GCA_021229015.1). Classification (NCBI taxonomy): domain Eukaryota; kingdom Metazoa; phylum Mollusca; class Bivalvia; order Adapedonta; family Solenidae; genus Solen; species Solen grandis. Next base: position 7,390,015 of record CM037788.1, on the reverse strand, counting down.
TTACTGGATTTAAGCATATGATAAAGAGATCTTAAATGAGATCTTAAACTTTTTTATTTATTTAGAATTCAAAATTAAGACTGTACTAAATGCCTACCATTAATAAGGTATAATAGCAGTGGGACTTTACATAAGTAAAATATTAAAGAAAAAACATAATGACAGTGGGCCTTTAAAATTTAAAAAAATAAATAATTATCAAATGCAGTGAATGGAAAAAAACATAAAGGTCCACATGACTTATGGCTTTGATTAAAATACAGTGCTATGCTTATGTTATAAAATAATCTTTGCAACAAACCACATAATACCTCTCCCTCTTAAACCAATTCACATAATTAAGTTCTGTTTTGCACCTATGATAAGCCCATGGTCCTTTGCTGTTTTTGCTGAAAGGTTTATTTTCCTCATGGACAGATTTTTCTAAAATTTCGTACAGAAGTACTTTAGACTAAAACTAAAAGATAAATTAATTAAAAAGGGGGGTTTTAGACATTTACCTAATGTTAAAACATCACTGTTTGCTAAAATCAGAGCATTGAAAACGAGGAAAGATTGCATTCTAAATACTTTAATAACGTATCA
>CM037788.1:7339330-7389330 GCA_021229015.1 Solen grandis | reverse complement strand
TAATTTTTGGCCAGTTCTTGTACTGAACTGAACATATCTGTTCCTTTACTGTATAAATTGTCTGGTATCAATTACATATATGTTTGGGATTCATCTGAAATATTCCGCAATTCATCTAAAGACGAATATGTCTACATTTCTAAACCAGACAGTAAGCATATACATAAATAACAATATATCTATATTTCCCCCCGATTAAGTAGTGTCAATGTGATATTTATTTACATGCATAAACATTTAATACAACAACAAAGACAAATAACATAAGCGATGTAAAAAGATATGTTAGACGAATTGCGAAAAGAGAAAGGAAAGAAACAAAATTACTCTTATATAAACCCCTCCCGAAACAGAAGGAATGGGTTTAAACTGAATGCTGGTTTTGGCTGGCGCTCAGCACACAACTGCTGCTTGGCACAGAGTCAGGATTATGTAATTGGGTGTGGTATCATACTATTTGTCCATGGCATGATATTGCATAGAGTCAGGATTATGTGACTGGGCGTGATATCATACCATTTGTCCATGGCATGATATCGCATAGAGTCAGGATTATGTGACTGGGTGTGGTATCATACCATTTGTCCATGGCATGATATCGCATAGTCAGGATTATGTGACTGGGTTTGGTATCATACCATTTGTTCATGGCATGGTATCGCATAGAGTCAGGATTATGTGACTGGGTGTGGTATCATACCATTTGTCCATGGCATGATATCGCATAGAGTCAGGATTATGTGACTGGGTGTGGTATCATACCATTTGTCCATGGCATGATATCGCATAGAGTCAGGATTATGTGACTGGGTGTGGTATCATACCATTTGTCCATGGCATGATATCGCATAGAGTCAGGATTATGTGACTGGGTGTGGTATCATACATTTGTCCATGGCATGATATCGCATAGAGTCAGGATTATGTGACTGGTGTGGTATCATATCATTTGTCCATGGCATGATATCGCATAGAGTCAGGATTATGTGACTGGGTTTGGTATCATACCATTTGTTCATGGCATGGTATCGCATAGAGTCAGGATTATGTGACTGGGTGTGGTATCATACCATTTGTCCATGGCATGATATCGCACCGAGGGTTGTTGTGGGTGGGGCGTTAAATAAACCCCAAGCTAATAAACAAACGCATTGGCAATATATAGTCAATGTCCTGTCTGCCGTTTTGCTTATTGCTGTTTTCCGTCCCACATTTCAAGTAATGTACAGGACTAAATTTTTATTCACATCTTAGAAGAATAGGATATTTTGTTTATAATTGTTTATGATTTCTATTATACTTTATGTATTTGAAAATTGAAATTTTTCAAAGTTAATTTCAAATGAGGATGTAACGTCCTGAAAACAACAACAACAACAAATAATAAAATAAAAAAATATTCATTTATTCACTTTTCTTGATAGCAATTTTAAAAAGCAAGAAATCCAAAACTCGTCAGTGTGCATATATAACTTCAGTCCAACACATCAATACACGACAGTCCCATTTTAAATGATTTTTTTTTTTAATTAAAGATCAAATAACACAGGGAAAACATATGATTTGCATGATTAAAATCGACTATGATATAAATTTTAAGGCAAATAATTAAATTTTAAATCAATCAACTTGTTATGCGAGTTTCTGAAGAACACCTCCATCTAAGAACCATTTGCATTCCAAAATAGACGAATCATCCACCTAATAAAAGAAACAGGGAAAAAAGGATGAAAATAGCATGTAAACAACCAGTTAATTGTAAATGTAAATCGTGAAAGCCAGTTTTTTTTTCTGACAAAATTAAGCAGTATTCAATAATTGATTTGTTTTCATATTGTCTTATCATTAGAAAAAATTTTCTTACGATTAAACAGTTTTCTTTTATGGTACGGTCCCACTATCCCGATTGTGGGCCCGATCGACCCCGATTCGAGGGATCGGGAAACATCATAAAGACATCGCGATGAAACGTAACTCCATCGTGTACGATCGTTAGTCTTCCTTGGGCCATCGGTATTGGTCGGCATCAATCGGCATACGGCCCCGACTTTAACAAACATGCTTCTTCTTTTCGGGCTCGATCGTGCTGCATCGGGCCCATTTTTGAATCGGGCCAGAATCGTAAAGCCATCGTAAAGCTTCCGTAAATCCATCGTATGACATCGTTAGTCTTCCATGGTCCATCGTGTTGTAATCGGGAAACATCAAACCACGGAAGACCCCGATCTCTTAAAGAAAGCGTTACGATAGACCATGATGTCAATACGGAGTCGACACGAGTCTTACCGATGATGTTACGATAAACTGGTTGTAGCCGATAGAGATACGATCTACACCGTTGAATGCCGATAGAGGCCCGATGGGAGCCCGATATCAGCACGGAATACTCTCGGTCTTGGCATTTTGGTATAAATAGGGACTGAAATATGGGATCAGCACCAGTTTATCTCAAGACTTGGTACAGGATGGACCTTTTGATAAACAAGAGAAGAAAAAGACTCCAGCTGCTCAACTGGCAATTACAGCTAAGCAATCAGGAAAATAATAATAATCTAGTGAAGAACAAAAACGGATAAAAAGGCAAGCAGTTTAATGGTCAAATAAGTATAATCAGGTAAGTTTAAAGAGCTGTTTCCAAGGCAGCGATTGAGAGTGAACTGACTCTGAATAGAAAACCAGGCCAATAAATACACAAACGCCCTCGCCACCTACCGGGGTCAATCGTGCGTGATCGGGAAGCAATCGTGGCTCTATCATTAAGCAATCCGGTATGAACGTGTATAATCGTTAGGCATTCGTTACTCTATCGGGTGCAATCGTGATACAATCGGCTATTCTACCCTCTATCGTTACCCTTCCTGGTGTCGAACGTGTTTCGATCGGGACTCTATCGGCATACATCTTAACTCTGTCGGGTGACATCGTGCTCTAAAAAGTGTATCGTGTTGAATCGGGGGCAAGTTGTCATCTTGAATCGTACAGTAATCGTTATTAAAACGTGTATGTGGGACTAGAAATATGAAAATGTGTTTTGTGAGCTCGTTCGCACACGATCCATCCCGATATCTGCTATCGGGGTCTATCGGCCTCCATCGTACTAGTACCGTGATAGTGGGACCGTTGACTTAATAAAAGTATTCTAGCTTCTTTTACGTATAGTTTAATTCCTTTCAAAGTAGATCCTCGGTAAGGATAGTACTAGCAAAGAATATAACTTCTTAAAATAAAGTTGATAACATGTATTTTGGTGATTCTTATATAGATTTATAGTTATTCTAACTTTCCTAAATATTTTTACAGAGAAAACATGAAAAAGTTCAGCCTCACTTTCTTCAGAGGGATGTAGCGAGGATGGTGATGGTCTATGGTCGTTGTCCGTACGATTGTAGGCACACAGGAAAGCCCAGCAGCGATCTGCACTCATGTTTGCACTGCTACAATGTAGCAGGTTACAATAGAAGAACAAAGCGTCCCCTGTGGATAACAATACACTGCATTTAAATATTGTAGACAGAAATCGTCTTATTTTGTTATCGTGTCGTCTTAACGTTCCTTTTCTACTGCGGACTCTTGCTGGCAGAAAATATAACGTACATAATACAAGGTCTTTACACGTATCTATATTTAGAAAACGTGTTGTTTTCATAGAATTGGGAATGATTTTAGCAATTGAAAAGTAAATAAAATTTTATAAATAACATGAGACATATAAACATATCAATCTATTATTTGATCTAGCCCCTACTGGGACATGAACTTCACGCGCGTAAACTGTCAAGAAATAAGAACAGAAATAAAAAAAATATAAAGATTTTAGCAAGATTGGATGAAACAGCTTAAAAACAGAGCATGTTTATTTATAGAGACACATGTTCTGACTAAACTCTGGGCTAGAAGTTAGAATTTTTTTTTTGAAATCTGCTGGAATACTCGTGAGTGTTTTTTTTCCCTGGCAGTCTAGTGTTCGGGGTGATAGAATTTGGGCGTGGAATGGCAACCTGGCTAAGAAGGGGATAGTATTGAACATAATCAGTCGTTGATCAATACGCCGAAGATCAAAACGCCTCAACTGTATGGAAATCAATGTATCTGTGACACTGGACATTTGCCAAAAATCATGCTTAGCCCAGGTCTCAAGTTTGTTAATGTTATTTTTTTTTATATAAGGGGGCCAGACAGCTGAGCTTTAGCCAAGCTGGGACCCTATGAATGATTTGTACACAATAGGGTTTAGCATTGATGTGTGTATTTTAACACATTTGTATTATGTTTAAGAAACACAGATTTTGATTGACTTCTTCGTGATGCTGTCTGTCTGAATGTTTTTTTTTCTTTCCATGAGAAGTCGTTCGTTAGATTACGTTTGTTTGGGTTTATTTTGCGAAGAGTCAAATTAGGAAATCTAATTAGGTTTAAAGGAAAATGTGACATGATAGACACTTTCAATGCTTTGATTTTTGATGTGACGTAATCGAATCACTTACTCTGAATCAAAGTATTGTGCCTTTTTATTCCCCATCCTTTTCCCCATCGATCTTATTTACTGGTGTTTAGAAATGTTTGGCTTATGATGAGTGCTTTTTATTTGCTTAATTTTATTTGGATTAAGTTATGTGTTGCTAAGTGGCTGTATTCTGAATAATTTGAAAATAAAATCATTGACATAGATCTTGAGCTTTTTCATAATGTACTTACATTTCCATGGATTCTTTAGAATATATGATTTATGGTAGAAGCAGGAGTAAGGTTTAAATGAGTTTAGAATCGACAACCTATTAAAAGCACTCCGGCTTTTATCTAACAACAGTGTATATCAATTATGACACTATATTCAAGCTCGAAACCAGCATATAATGCTATTTTGGATGGACAGCATTGCAGCTATAAACAAATGAAAGGTTTCGGGCCCGGTGTTAAAATATTCTTTAATTATTAATGAACATGATTCTTAAACAAATTGAAGTCATGAACAGCTCATGAAATATTTTGTTTTACTTTGATATCTCCTACTAATGAGTTCAAGAATATTGTGGGTTTAACTCTTCATGACTTTTCATGAAGATTCAATGAACTATTCCTGTAAGTAGAGCTTTAAAATTAAATGTGGATAGAAGTTAAATGACTTTGACAAGTGGTTATGGGGAAGTTGTAGCATCCCTGTGGAAAGAACTGTTGCGGTTCATGAACTATTCATGAAATATGAATTCCCAAACCTTTTAACATAATACGTTCTTAACAGACTTTCAAAAAGTTTATCATGGTTAATTACATATCTAAAGTAAGTGGGTCAACTGCTTGGGGTCATAGGCCATATGGCCAAGAACATAGTAGCAATTAATATGCAACTATGAAAGCAAAAGAAATCTAGTTTGTGTTGATACATGGTTTTCCATTCAAACATTTATTTTAAAGGTTCCAAGATTATTGTATTTTAATTACAGGAAGACTATGATTGTACAATCTCAGATGGTACAATCTGTTATTTACCTGATTGTCTCTTTCCTTTATTTTGTAAGAAACCTTCTAGCATCTATTTACTGACATGCGTTTAAGTAATCATAATATAGTTAACATCAAACTATATGATTGGTTGATTTTCCAGGTACTTAGACTTATCAGCCACTCGAAAACGATCTTACATGTTATGGAGGTTGTTTGAATAAGTAGATTGTCTAAATAGGAATTCATGTTCTAGATGTTCTAGATCTGGTGTAATCGAAATAATCCGTCGGAAAAAATATGTGGGTTTCACTACTCTGTATAGACTATGAATTTTAAGTACTTTATCCTTCTACATATGTAATTCAAGAACATTTCATGAAATAAAGAAATTCTTCATTACTCTATTATTTAGCTTTTCTGGTAACCAACAGTCTTAATATGTGTCCATTTGTCAAAGTATTCAGTTTTTAAAAAAATACTCATTTACCTTTAAATTTGTTCCTTAATTATTCTTAATGAATTCATTAATTTCCAGAACTGTTCAAGAATTCATGATGAATATTAATACAATGTACTCCTACATATTCTGATTAGTTCCATGATTTTTTTTACGTTTGTAAAATACTTGATACCTTCATGAAGTGCATCACACCTCACTTCATGAATAAAACATCATGAATTGATATTTAGAAACTAGCAAGGATAACTGATGCATAATTCATGCTGGTAGTGAATTCTATTTGGCAGGATTGTTGCACAAGTATCTATAAGTTATAATACTTTTTAGAAGTATCCCAAAAGGCAGACATGAGTGGTTATTTCAAAGGGCTGAATCTACAACGCATATACACACTGATTTGCTACAAAGATAGTCACTGGTCGATATCTCCCCCGCGATATTCACCCGTCCTGACCATTTTGCCAGATGGGACGCACTGGTCATTCACAGATTAATGGCTAATATCGAATAAGTGGGAAGGTGTTGCCGGCGGAACTGTTAATCAGATTTATTTATATATATTTCACGCAAATCCTGCTGACAGTCTCTCAGTGTTTTGGGTGCTTTATCTTACCTGTGCAGAAGATTCCGAAACTGGGTCATTTGGAGTCAAAAAGTAGGTAACTAGGAAAACTCTTAGAAAACATTGTGAATACTCTAAATGCTACGTAGGAAATATTTAATGAACATTTTAGAAGTCATGCGTTTATCCTAATCTGTTTCAGAATATATTCTTAATTTAATCTTAAATGTGTTTGAAACTGGATCATGTAGGTTAAAAAGTAGGTTTCAAAGGCAAGTCTCAGAGAAATTCGAACATTGTAGCCATGTATCTTGGTCAGAATGTTTGTATGAAACCTCAGATGAGTCTAATCTAGGTCATGTTATGTCAAAATGTAGATCACCAGAAAAATAATCTTAGAAGAACTTTGCGAATATTCCAGATACCGCATTTTTCAACCCATATTAATGGAACTTGTACATACCCTTTTTTCGTTTCTTTTTTATTTATGCATGAAATCTTAGCTGGGCAGTTGTGTATTTACATTGTTCAAACATTATCAAATTAAATAAATGTATGTAATGATAATTGTGTTTTATGCCATGATGCTTTCAACATTAACCTTACTCTGGTGAACAACATAGGACCTTGGTACTTTTGTTGTATTTTTTATTATTCAAAAACAAATCTGTTCTTAAGTGGATGTGCGCAAATCCATTTAGAGAGAGAGAGGCATATTTACTTCGAGTATGGGCGCTGTGGTCCAGTGTTAACGCATATGGCTGTGGAATCACAGGTTGCGGATTCGATCCCCGCTGAAGGCAATAATACTGGTTCAACACAAGAACCGTTGAGAAAGTTAAATAGTTTTTAAATCGGCGAACAATAAATCCCTTACGCATGATGACTTGTCAGTCAGTAACAACATAAGCAACATTTTACCTACAGGAAGTTAACATTATTTACTTTCACAGTCAGAAACAACAACAAAAACAACTTATCTTAATACATCATATTACCTGACCTTCAATTTACATTAGACGCGAGTCAATAGATTCATAATTTAGTTGTAGTTGGCCAAAATTCTGGTGTGTACGACTTATCGATATATATTATCAGGGATTAAAATGAATCTATGAATAGGGTCCATATGGTGCAAATGTCTTGTATGACCAACATATCTGCTATTTGATAGATAGATAGATAGATAGATAGATAGATAGAATGCAAAAAGCAACCAATGTTTATATATCGACTATATTACATTTATATCAGTAATTATGTATACATTTTAGAGTAATATACACGTATTTTATGATCAGTCAGGAAATTATATATGGAACATACTTTGGTAATACAGTAGTAATTGTCGTTATGTATCGCAGGGGCCTCCGTGGCCGAGAGGGTAAAGTCGCTGACTTTTACATTCACTCAGCCCCTCAGCGTGTGGGTTCGAATCCCGGCGGGGTTATTCGGATTTTCATGTGAGGAAGCCTTCCAACTGGCTTTTGGTAGGTCGGTGGTTCTACCCAGATGCCTCCCTACATTCAGGGTCTTCATCAAACTGTAATTAGCTGGACGTCGCTATATGACTGAAATACTGTCGAAGCGACGGTAAACTCAAATAGTCAAGTTATGTATGGCAACACCACTTATGTCTGCAATATCCATCTTTACTTAATTGTAGAAATGATAGAAAATGCACAACGAAGCTTTACATAATTCAATATTCATAGTCATCGTATTCTAAATACTTTAATAATTTTAGCAAGAAAATTAATTGTTAAAAAATCTAGATATGAGAGAGTCTGAAAGGATTCCAGAACTCTATCAAAAACTGTGCCTCATGTGGGATGACACTCTGTTCCAGAAAAAAAATCTAACTTTTTAATTTCAAATATTTGAATATTTAGCATATGAGTTTCACTTTTCTCACACTATAGCTCGTTTACAGTTGGTTATTGACTGAGAAGTTGATTTAAAACCACATTTATCTATACCCATCTTAAGACGCATGGTCACCCAATGCAACAATTGTAAAATAAAATAGGTGAGTTCTGCATCACTGGCAATAACGTTACGAACGGCATTGAACCTATATCTAATAACATCAATATTTAGAAATTCTATTTTAATGTGCCGTCACGTATATGAATGATCATATTCAATCTTCGTGCATGGGCTCACTTTACAGGCTGAACTTACGAAGACACTACCCGGAACTTGCGAAATAGCTGCGTTGCGATACGTGTCACGTGGTACAGCAAGCACCTGCTTCAGGGATACTGTAACATATTTAATATATTATATTTCTTACAAAATTGACGTTTACCTATACTTGCCGAATTTATTTGTCAGGAAACAAAGACTTCATTAATATCAACGAAGGAGGGTATAAAAAAAAACGTTTTTTTATTCCTACCGTTAATCTGTGAACGAGAAGTCAACATTAGTGGACCCGTAATTTTTGATATCGTTTTTCTTCCGATTTGGCGCTATCCCCTATGGACATAGGCGTGGCAATCAGTACCACAAATAGCGCGTGATAGAATATTTCAGAAAGGGAGATTATCTACGTTTAACTATTGAACTTAAAGTCTGTACCATTACTTCCCTGTTTTCGTGTATCCTGTCATTTTCCAAAAATTAAATGTATGTCAAGGTGCATGTAGATAAAATATTGATTGAATTTACACAACAAACATGGCGACGGGATTGTCGACCAAATCAAAATCATCGGAGGAATGTTTTGAATTTACCTGCAGTGTGTGTTCCGGGAAAAGCCGAGTCAGCGAGGCTGTGAAGTATTGTCAGATCTGTCAGAAATACTTGTGTACTTCCTGTCTTGAAACCCACAATGAGTACATGGAGGATCATGCCATGGTCGACCCAACCGACAGTAAAATAGTTGTCATGCCGACGGATAACTGTGAGCGGCACGTGACGGAAAAGGTGAAGATGTGGTGTAAGGGTCACAATGAGGCCCTGTGTACAATTTGTGCCTTCATGGAGCACAGGTGAGTGAAAGTGAAAGTTGCGCAAAGTTACTACGCCATGCAATTGACTTTGACTTTTCCATTTTTTTTACATCGATAAAACTGCTAAAGCTTTCCCTCTTACTGTAGAAAACAAAAGGGCCTTGTGTATGCCAAGCAGAACGTATCTCCGCCCCTTGGATTCACCTGGTTATTGATTTTTGCTCAGTTCTCAGTTAACCTTCGTGCCTAGTCGGACTTTAAAAAAATCATTATTCCTATAAAGGGTGTCAGCGGAGCGTTTTGGGAAGGTTTTGAATATTAATGACATTCGAAGATTTTATATAATTCCTACATGAAATACCGCAATTAAAATGGCTAAATGTTGTTAAAAGCCACACGTTCGTAGACCATGATGACAAGGACAAATATCACGCTCCGTTTGACAGTAACTAAGCCACACTGCTTTTGCTGTGTTTTATTAATTCAAGACACAAAATCACTCTTGCTTAAACACCCCGAGTTTAAGTGCCACCTATTTCGTTTGAAACTACATAAATGGTTGTTTATTTAAACTCATTCACTATTTCCTTGCAAGATTACACAGCGTGACATGTACCTGCAGTCAATTCATAGTTCCGCGAGTTAAAAACCTGTGCACTTGATTCCTCTCGCTAAGGAGGCGTGGTTTATATTCGTCAGCCGAAGCGCCGTTCTATTTGACAGGCGATAAGGTTGAATGGAATATCGGTTTATTGTTGAAGTGTAAAGTGGAGAAAAGTTAAAATCAATCGCACGGCGTAGTATCAATAAAATCTAATCTATCAGCATATACCAAACATCTATAAATTAACACTTATAAGAAAATAGAATGTATAACGAAACTTTTCATTTTATTAAAATATCGGATAATTGTATGTATCTATCCAGAAGATAACATATAAAAGTGCAAACGGAATTCATGTAAAATAATTTAAACATCTGTTTAACCGTACATAATATTATAAATTATTTTCACAATGAGGTTTACTTTTACGTGGATTCCGTTACCTCACCTTCAGATGTTGTCTATTTGAAACATAAAACATAAGAAAATGTCTAGCGAATACAAATCGTTACTCTTTTATATTTGCAGATCGTGTACAGATATCATTGACATTTCTACTGACATTTCCAATGTGTTTAGATACGATGATTTACGAAAAAGTAAGACCGCGTTGAAAAAGGCTAAAAAGCGAATAACTTTGCTGAAGAAAGCTGACAACAAAAGTAAAGAAAACGCCTTTATTGAAAGGAATAAAGTTATAGGCATGGTTGAGGAACACCAGAGAAAATTGATCAGCATGATCGAAGCTCTTGGAAAGGCGTCAAAAGAGGAGATTTATATCTATTATACGAACGTCCAAAGTGAGCTGGAGGACAATATGAATAAGTTAAATCGTATAGAAGAGCACATCCTCTCATGCCTTAATGAAATAGAAGCAAACACTAAAAACAAGGCCCAGCTGTTTGTGACTTTGAAGAAAGGAGAGAAAATAGTAAACAAAGCAGAAAAACTAACCGCGACAAACATTACACAGGATAAGAATTTCGAAATGGATTCTAACATTGGGTGTTACTTGTCCAGTTTTCAGTCTTTAGGATCCGCCAAAAGTTTAACACCAAGCCTAATAAAAGTTAAAGAAAAAAGTGAAATCGATGTAAGAACAACCAGTGATGAAAATAACTGTGACATTGATAGCACGTGTGTATTGTCGGATGGCTCAGTATTGCTGACAGATCGATATAACAATAAACTGAAGCGGCTGGACAGCTTAACCTACACCGTCACTGATCATTGTGACATACCAGAGACTCCCCGTGCGGTATGTTGTGTGGGGCAGAAGGATGTAGCCGTGAGTCAAATCAGTAATAAGATACAGTTTGTTTCTGTTGGTAAAAGAATGGCCCGTACCAGAAGTTTTGCAGTGAAACATTCATGTCTGGGGATAGCTTTTCGTGATGGGGAGCTGTATGTTAATGATGGGGTTGGAAAGATACACGTGTACAACGTATCCGGGACGCCCACCAGAACCATTATCGGAACTGTAACTGGAAACACGCATGGTTATATCGAACATATTGCAATCGGCGGAGATAGACTTTACATTACTGGAGGTAAAAACGGACTTCTGTGTACAGACATTCATGGTAAAAAACTCTACAGATATAAAGATACAAAACTCTTAGATTGTTACGGGGTAAGTGTCGATGGATGTGGAGGAGTGTTCCTGTCTGGAGTCACGACACATAATGTGGTCCAACTGGGGGCTGACGGGAAGGAGCTGGGCGAGATCCTGACTAAGGCAGATGGCCTTGAACATCCCCAGTCTGTGTGTTATGATCCAAGTAAAAAACGACTGATAGTAACAAATAATGATTGTAACAAAATCATTGTTTGTGATCTTGTTTGAATTTGAAAGACACCCTGATGACAACCCATTATATGCATATATTTTGACATAATTATATGCATAGCGCAAACGTTTGATGAAACAGATATATTAATACGTCACTAATAGCATAACGATGACAATACTGATAAAATATTTATAAAATTAATTATGTTTGCAAATATGATATGTGAGGTTACTTGCTGATATATATTTCTAAGTACGAGAGCATAGGTGGTACATCTTTAGTCGTAAGGCAGTGCGAGATAGATGAAATTCCATTATCTAAGTCATGTTTAATTGTTAAATAGAACAGGTCTTTACAGTAAGTATCCTATGCACTATGTCTCCTTGGTGTATTGGATTGCCTTAGAAGATGTTGCAGTATTCCTCAGTTTATCAACATTGTTTAAATTATATCTCTTTTATAACATTTTTGTATTTTTCTTCCCTTTTCACCGACTGGTTCGAAATTCATTCACAATACGTTTTCTAATATTTCTTATTAACAACAGACCATATACAATCTATTATGGAAATGGTAAACAATGTGTCTTGCCAGGGTTATTATGATAAAAAAGTATAATTTAAAACTGTTTTATTTTCTACAGTAATATACTTTTACTTTAACTTCGATTCCTTTGATTTATACTATCCATGTAAGTAACTTAATATTTTTTTCTGCAATGTCTTGTTTTGGCTTATTTGGTCGCATGATACATTGGCACAATAAAGCCTCACTAAACAGAACACCAAAACATGTGTAGTTTAACATAGATGACTGCTTAATACCGGACAGTAAAGCTTTTATAGGATAGTTTTGTTTTGCTAATATCCTGAAATAGCAATCATCTGTCTATTAACCTTTTTATCTTACATAAATGATCCATTTAGTAGACTTGTACTGTATTTTATACATATTGTGCGATGTAACAAGCTCAAATATTTATCGTCGCTAGATGTTCAATTCATTTCGTACGTTTTTAAAGGGGATTCATCAGCGAAAGGTAGACCATGTGCAGTTTTAATAGTGGCAGTGTAGTACAACACCGTCTGTTTCACAGTGGTATACCCTTTGTGTTTCATTGCTGAGGATTACAAGTTCGAATCTATTTTATTTTTTATCACATTACAAGAAATAAATGATTACGATTTTAGTAAAGAATGAAAACACGTTTGTGTATATATCATAACATGAGAATTACGTGAAAATCTTATTTCTTGTTTTCGCCAAAGTAAAAAACATGACTATTTTGATTGTAGTCCTCTTTAAAGTAATAAAAGACAAGAAATAAAAAGTACTCTGAATGTAAAAGACAAAAAGACATGAGAAAGGAAAATTTTAGTAGAACCAAATATTGAAGTGCATGGGGTTTATTACTTTGTCAGAGCGAACAGTGACGTACTGCTACTATTGAAACTTTATGTCCACTACTTTCGCTGATAAATTCCCGTTAATCGAGAATGTAACGAAGATCTGTATACTGTATGCGCTCCTGACAGGTTTAAATAACATATAAAAGGAATCGGTTTATTAGTGAGCGCGAGCTATAGTAACAAGTTTGTTGTTATTTAATTGACTGCTACAGTACAGTGGAACCTCTCTAAACCGCACAATGCCCGAACCAGCTGAGATGTCCGGTTTTCAGAGGTGTGTTGATTACAGAGGGTTTTGCGTTTTGGGTGCTTTATTGTTATGAGTATAGTATGTAGATACCTGGCAATGACTGTTGATTCAAAATCATTTTTCCTAGTACAAACTTCAATTGATTTTTAAACTAACATTTCTGTTTCATAAATTTCTGAATGTGTTTATATGACAAAAATACGAATTAATTTCCTAACAGTTTGCTGCTTTTTTTACATTCCGGAAGTCGTTTTCAATTACTTTCCCAAGAAAAATCTCTCATAGATGATGATTCCATTGGGGACAGTGCGCCATGGTGATACACTTTCTTATCAGCACATAAACTAAACCTTAGTAATTTTCAATATGGTCCAGGGGATAGGGGAAAGCCATGTCAGCAGGATGTATATCTACTTTTGATATAAAACTTCTTATCACATATATTTTATCTTTTGTATACAGATTTACAGTTGCATTTCTTGTTATTAATACACGTCTCTTGTCATTCTCCAAAAAAGAAATGTAGGTCAATGTAGTAGACAACAAAAATGGCGATATGAGCGTCGCCCGGATTGACAGATAAAGAGGTTTTGGTGAATAGGAAATATCTGATGATTTGTGTCAGTAAAAATTGATGGTGATATTGTATGCCCATATTTTGTAGTAAAGTGAGTGACAATTATATGGGCATACAATATCAAAGGTAATACAGAGAGAAATCATACTATGACATCCACATTATCGAACATGTGAAGACAAGATAAAAGTATACGTTCATATGCAGCCAAACCATAGTCGAATACATCCGGCTAATTTATTCCGTTTCACAACATGAGATGAAACCATGGTTAAATAGGCAAGCAAACCGTCGTAATACAGTAGTTAATGATTAATTTATCGACCAATAAAAACACTATTTTTAAATGCAACACTCTTCGGCATGGAGGCTTGAAAGTCATGTAAAGAATAACAAAAATGACTACGTCCGGCATCTGTATAAAACGGTATATATGATTGGTTTAAAAACGTGATGCGACCAATGATATAGAGTAATTTGACACATCCTATAACGACCAAATTCAATCGTAATATCCAATGGCTTATAGATGATCTATTGATCGGCCGTGGGCCTTCGCCGATGTAGTCAAACACTCTATTGTAGATATCTTATAGCCGTCCGTAGAGGACGTTATCATTATAAATGGTTGGAAGTTCAGAACAAAGTTGATCCCGGAAACATATTTAAATTTTAGTTGGCAATATCTTTCTTCGTCTGCGGTGCATCAAGGTGTAATCACGCATATAAGAGATGATTTAGAAGATATTCAGAGAGAGAGAGAAAGTAAATTTAGATGACAATTTGTGAAATAAAAATTATATATATAACTCATTGTTTCGTTATAAATAAATTATAAAATGTGTGATGCTTACTATAATTTTGTTTGAAAAAAAGCAGATAATCACACATCTGGACTACAAACATTATCGAGATTATTTATAGCACCCAATATATTAATCAATATTCCTTCCATTTATTGGATGAATGTTTTGAATATATCTGCCAAGATATCCTGAACTAGATTCAAACAAAGAAAAGTGACGAGTCTTTATCAAATGCTTATTAGTTCACAGGGTGAATTGTATGCAAAGCAAACTAATCGGCGTGTGATGACATATCAGCAAATGTCACTAAACCACATTAATGCAGATACTCCCCGAAGAATTGTATTTTCATTTTTTTTTAATAAATGATATTTTCTTTATTTTTTTCCAATAAAATGTGGTGAAAAACATCACTGAAGCTCAAAGGAAAATCATTCTACCAAAACTAAGCTGTGTTTGATACTGAATATATCTTAGATATGCCTTTAGTGTGCAAATTATCTGGCATCAATCACTCATATTTTGAGATTCAGCTTAAGTATTCAACAATTCATTTTGAAGACAAATCTGTCAACATTTCTCAGACGAAGAGTAAGCATATACAATTAATCGGAGAGTATCTACACGTACAAATGTGAAACCTATTTATGAACGCATACATATGAATGGTAACAAATACAAATACAAAAGTGATAAGTGGTGAAAAAGATGTATGAGACGAATTGCGAGAAGAAAACATAAAGCAACAAACCATCTTATGGAAACCCTTCTCGAAACAAGCGAAATAACCCAAGCAAACAAAGTATTAACAATTGATTGTCGGTGTCATGTCTCCCGTTTTGATTATTGTAGTTTACCTTCTGTCATTCCGAATAAATTTGAAGATCTAAATTCATAAATAAATAATTCTTTTCTTTGAAGAATATATTAATTTTTGGCTGAGAAGCAAGGAAATAATCAATGTTCATATGTTATTTCAGGCATACGTCTTTAAACACAAAACCATCTTTAAATGTATTTGGTGAGTGAACCGTGCATACTGTTTTCAAATGAGAATTAAAAATACATGTATAGGAAAGACTAAATCTAAAAATTTACATGTATTCAATATTCTTTAAATATATTATTTAAAATATTGTTTTTCAACTTTATATTATTTCTAATGAGAAATTTAACGCTCGAGAAAAATTAAGTAATAACTAAGTGATACAGGGAAAGCATTTTGCATGATTACAATCGACAATGACATACAACTTCATGTAAGTATTTAACAGTTTTATGTTAGTCACGTTAACGTAAATTATGACGTCATCATATATTATTATCATACACCTGTTATGTTATATGGCACTTTTCAGAACATATATATGAACATAACCAATAAAATCAGTCAACTTGATTTGAGATTTTCTTAACAACACCTCCATCTAGGAACCACTTGTCATCTTTAGGAATAAAGTTGCTGCACTCCAAAATGGACGAATCTTCCACCTTGAATCAGAAAATTAGAGTACGAAATAGAATTGTAAAACATAACGCACATAATGTTGAAACAACTGACTTATTAAACAGAGAAACCCCTGTAAAAGCCAGTGGAAAATATTGTGTAGGCACACATCAGATAACTTAATTTTGTAAACCTTCGAAAAAGTATTGAAAAATCACAGAGGAATATTATCCTTATTTTAAACTAATTATTTCTCTTATAAATTGTGACCTAAAACTCAGTCAGTGTACATGTAGCAGATAAATAACGAACATTGCATAGTTCTTTTCAGGAGGAACTTTTTTATTTTACATATTACTTTCTTATTTTGACTTATTTAATCAATCATTTTGATGGTAACGTAATGTCTTATCGAAAGAAACACTTTACTGTTACATACTCTCGGTAGAAAGGGAGATATTTGAAAACGTGACTTTGCAAGAATTAATTGGACAATTTGTTACGTGCTTTGTGAGATTTAGACTTGTTGCCAATATTTGTTTTATATATTTTTGATGCAAACTGTGAAGCCTCTGTGTTTATAGTATGCTTGTCAAAGTTGAGCCGTGTTCGAAAAATAGTTTTAGTTAATTTTGCATATTGTCCAATTATGAAAAAATCGTTCATACGATAAAAGGATGATCTTTTCTTTTAAGGAAAGTATTCTTACTTCTGAGACGATTCACAAATCTTTCGAAAATGCATTTTAAATAAAGGGAAGAATGTGCAGAGTATAATCATATAAGATCTGAAAATATAGTGTATAAAAACAGTCAATTATTGAATCGTTTGATGATTTGTTGATGTTGGTCTTAAAGTATTTATCAGTTTCTTCGATGTATGTAAAAGATGTACGTGACAAATGAAGCCTCACCTTCTTCAGCGGGGTATAGCGGGGATGGTGGTGATCAATAATCGGGTTGTTGTCTGTCCGATTGTAGGCACACAGGAAAGCCCAGCGCCGATCTTCACTCATGTTAGCACTGCTACAGTGTAGCAGGTTACAGTGGAAGAACAAAGCATCCCCTGTGGATAACAATACACTGCATTGTATGATACCACACATGCGGGCATGTCACACATACATCAGCGTTCAAATCAGTTACGTAGAAATTCAGGGTAATGATGAAAAGTATTAGGTATACATTGTACAAATATGGTAAAAATATTATTCAATATCATAAAATCAATGTAACACAAGTATTTAAGAATGGCTTCCAACCCAGTATTGACGATATAGAAAGTGGTTACATTATCTATGTTCATTACCTGGTTGCATCTCCACAAACTCCTGTGGGCACACCTTGGCTATCTCCTCCACTCGTTCCACATTGGCGCCAATCTGCATACCAACCTTCCCGTGCTCGATCCTCCCACACTTGTGAGACCCCGGTAGTACCTGGCAACACAGAGTAAGTGTAAGTATGTTGCAGATAATTGTATAATAAGCATTTAAACCAAGATAATAGAATGTCTTAGGCAAGGTGGATAATATAAATGACATTCGGAGAAATCTTTTCTACGTCAATCCTTTATTTTTTTATATGTAATGATACTCGAGATATGTAAATTGCGGACCCAAATACGCTTAACTAAACAAGATGTAAACATATATTTCAATATCATTCTTAGTTTAGTGTTCAATTTACTTCAAACTCGTTATACTCAATTAGATTTCTGCGTCAAATCTGTGAATTACATCAATATCTCTGTGCACTTCAACGTACCTGAAGGCAGCTGTTACTACGTGTACACTTGTCCACGGCAATGAATACCGTTATCATGTTGGGGAACAGACATCCGTTGTGGTACCAATATCTACAAATATGAATCATAACATGAAATGTAACGTTTGGTTTGAGATTTGACATTTCAAAACCAAAATACCAAATTTTGTTATGTATACTCTCGCTGTATAAAAACGTTATATATTTTATCTCTAATTTTAAACTGATTTTATACTAACTTCAGTACTTTAGACATAATGACTTAAAGAACCAAGTGACCTTTTTCTCCAACTCACTGGCTTGACCCTTTCATAAATAGTGATTCGAAAATATTTCGGGGCGTTTTTATGTCTTTTACAAGTTTTTGATATGGCATTTACTGGACGGGGAGGGCAATTACTGTATTATTTTTTTATATTAAATACAACATAATGCAAAAAAAGGATAAAGCAGTTTTGGTGAAACAGATTAATGGAGACAGACATGCAGACAAATGAGTCTTACCAATGTACCATAAAGTTCTATATAGTACATACTTAATATTATTTATATAAAAACACAAACTAAAAATGTAACTCATAACTCATTGTTTAGAGACTTTAAATAAAATAATATGATAATAGAAAATAGAAAAAAATAGAGTGCTAACACCCGCTCCTTGTTCAGTCTTTGAAACAGGAACTTAAATGTCGGTACAGAAAAGAAATGTTGACAAAATTTCATCAAGAATGAAATAAACTTTATTTATACATACATTACAATTAAATAAAATTTATCATTCTGAACAGCTTGAATGATATTTCCAATAGTTGCTTACCAAAAACACGAAGTCATATGAACTAGATTTCGACGTTTTACTTCTTTGTTTAGTCAGTTTTGATTTATTTCAAATAACCCTCAAACTGAAATGAATTAGTAACCCATAATCTTGATGCCAAACATGTTTCCCTCCGATCTTTGCCGGCTTCTGCATCAGTTTAGTGTGATAATGGTATACATCTCCTTCGATTAGCTGCAGTATGACAAAACATATGTTAAAGAAATTGGATCCACAGGTTCATTAGAAATCAAATACAGATTAAATTGAGTAAATACGGTGCATCTAAAGTTTTAAATATTCATATAAATGTTTATCCAGCTTTAAAGAAATAAATAAGAATGCTTTGACACGTTTAAGAATAATAAAAGGAATAAAATATACTTACGTCATAAAAATATCTTATTGTAAACGACTGTAAGAGATTGATCCAGCCGTTATAAT
Source organism: Solen grandis (assembly GCA_021229015.1). Classification (NCBI taxonomy): domain Eukaryota; kingdom Metazoa; phylum Mollusca; class Bivalvia; order Adapedonta; family Solenidae; genus Solen; species Solen grandis. Next base: position 7,369,996 of record CM037788.1, on the reverse strand, counting down.
ATCTGATTTTAATATCTGAACGTTTTTGTATCGAACCAACTGTGTTATCGAACACGAAATGGTGGCTGGAACCTATATGTCGTTCGTTTTTTTTCTAATAATTACTTTCTATTTGTTCACATGCTCACCTTTTCGTGAAAGAAAGCCTTCTAGTTGGTTTTCGGCAAGTCGGTAGTTCAAATTTGGTGCCTCGATCTGTGCACATGGGGTATTCCTTTACCTGTTTTAGCTGGATATCGCTATGTGAATCAAAGACTGTCGCGGCGATGGTATACTCTAAAAGATAGCATCAGCAATCTCACCTTTTCACAGGTGTTGACCATTTTCTTGCTCCTGGCCACCATCCCTGTTACGTCCTCCCCAGGGTGGTTCCACAGTATCATATAGGCTTCCTTCCCGTCATCATCAGGTACCTTTCCCGATATATCATTGAAGCCAAAATAACATTTAAAGCACACAGCATATTTACTGGTATATAGATTCTATCTTGAACTATATTTCACAGAAAGAAAAAAAATCAATAATATTAACGTTTTATGCAGGCAATGCTAGATATAACCTAAATTGTCACCAATTGATTTTATTCTGTACTCAATAATTTTTGTTGTAAAGTGAAAAGAGAATTGGAATAAATTGCAAACATCAATAAATAGTAAACCGTTTATACTATAAAATGTATGAACCATTCATTTTCAAAGAACGATACTTCTTTGAAAATGTAGCTACGAGTTTCCAGACTCAGTAAAGTTCCAACTACATCTTTAGTTGGATTTGGAGATTGAACACACTTGTTTTCAACAGAAAAGCAATATTGTCCTTCAGACATTGCCCTGAGACTAATTAATCTCCGTGATGTTATTTGTAAGTTTTAGTGAATTATTACGATTCAAATATTTGTTTATAAAAGTAGAAGGTTTGCAATGCTTTATATTTCAAATAGGTCCGGATGACACGGTGTAAATTCAGCGGTCAGGTAATCACGGAGTGGCAGGTCCGAATCCCTGATGCGGACAAACATTTTTTTTCTATTGCAAAATTATTCCCACTACTCTCTTTTTTTCTTTTATCATTTGCAGTGTGAGTGGATATACGAATAATATATTTTGATTTTAATTGATTCGATGATTTGTTTACATTAAATTATTAATTGCTAAATCCTACATGCAGTCGAGCATTGAGTAAACCAGCTAAAATTAAAAAAAAGAGTTAAAATCGCTTCAGCTTCGAACATTAGCATATTATCATTGAGTTAGCAGGACGTGTGATACACATGTGCTATATGTTCTACTTCGGGAACCGACAATTGGCGAAGAAAGGTCACTTTATATTTAGATGTCTCAGGTCAATATTTCCAGAAAATACAAACAGTCCAAAACCATGTGAAAGATAATCATTTTTTACAGGTGCCAAAGACATGTATGCATAGGTTTGGTATCATTCTCTGTAAAGTTTCATTCAAAGAACGGAAATCACACACAAATCAGCATGATAAGGGGGCAATAATTCCGCAAAGGGTCAGGGAAATTTTAAAATGCAAATTGAAAATCATAATAGGACCAAAATGCCTCATATTGTACTTACATGAAACGAATGTTAAGAATTTTTAACTGCTAGGTCTTTTAAAAAACCATATATTAAACTATGATGAGTTATAAAAATGGCCACTCAGACTAAAAATCATTTGAATATGCCAACTATATCTAGTTTTCCTATCAATCATTACCACGAAATTCATCAAGATAAAAAGAAAACACTTTCTTCAATAAACTTTATTCATATAATCCCAGAAGAGTATACAAATTGAAGCAGAATACCAAATTAGACACGATACTGATCGTTCCTATCAAAATCCGAATAATGTGATGGAAATGAAGTCCAGACAAACTGATGCGAACTCTGATGAAATAATCATTTGAGTTAAATCGCCTACATAATGAAAGATTGCTAGCAAAATAATCCCTTACCCCATATCCATGTTTCTCAAACTTCCCAACTGTTAATGCATTTTCGATGTGCTTGATTTCTTCCTTTGAAAACATATCTCTGAAATAAAATATATTAACTAGAATTTGCTGTTTCCAGAGATGGTGTTGTGACACAAAAGATTCACGCCCTGAAACAAGACCAACTGGCACCAGTATTAGACCCTGTCTGACTGGGTTACACCGGAATAGGCCAAAGTCACATAGTTGATCAACGTTTTAAGACATTGAAATATACATTTGGGACATATGACGTAATGCCACATGTGAATCCGGCATTTTTTAATGAAAATCGGTTAAGTGTCACATAATGTATCGTAAGGGTAAAGTGGCCATTTTTACTTCAAATGTGTAACTTGTTTAAGACCGAGTATACATGTATGTTAATCTCTCACTCATTCTTGAGTCCCGTTTCAATTATAACTTTGCTAATGGCAGGAATAGAGTTTCTTTTTCTGTCCAGGTGAATGTTTCGCTGAAAATTTAACATTTAAAGTTGCGAATTTGAATTTTGACCCCTACAACATACAACATCGAAAAAACATAATTTTGTATCGATAATTTTAATAAAAGACATGGAAAATACGATTTTACAACTACCAAAAGATTTCCTTTACAGTTTATACTTACTTAACGTACAAAAATCCGTCTTCATTAAAATCTTTCTTCATCTCATCATTAACCTCGAAACCCTCAGGTTTGAAATTATGTACTGAAACAAATTCACAAGAATTTTGGAAACAGTGGCTATAAATGTTGAATATCCTTGTATAAAGTAATCGAGGTATCATCTAACTTAAAGCAGCTCGTTTATGTGTGTATTACGTTTATCAGTACCCACTAACAGACTCATGGTCACCCAATGCAAAAATCCGTGATTGTAAAAAGTGGATAGTTTCCACATCTCAGGCGATTACGCCACAGAAGGTGTTGCAACTATATTAAGAATTATAAAACCTATATTTAGATTTTCTAATTTCATTTGCCGTCACTTGCCTGGTCACATTCACTGTTCGCTAATGCGCTAACTCCAAAGGTTGAACTTACGAAGTCGCTACATTAATCTGGTGCGGAACATGTAACGTGGTACAGTGCGGCTCGCGTTCAAGTTGGCACACGGAACGCACGTTACACGCACGTTACACGGACACGGAACGCACTTTACACGCACGTTACACGGTGCACGTACGTTACACGTTTGGTTCATATACACGATACACGGTCCACACGATACGAACGATGCACGATGCAAACGCTGCCGGCTTATTCGGTCAACTCGGTTGTTTTCGTCCATAGACTACTTCTCTATGCGTCATTAGTTAATAAGAGAACTAAAGAAGGAATCAAGAGACAAGCGATCGTATTAAATTCTCGTTTTAGATTTATAATAACTACATGTAATTGCTAGTAAACTTTATATTTCATGTTTGTTCTTTTAGATACGTCGAAGATCTGAAAGAAATGATTACTTTTTTATTCTTATATGATCACGTTCATGTACAATGTATGGATGCATACTCCATTCAATGCGTATGATCTATTTTTCACACTATCATTAAAGTTTGGGAACAAATTCCATATATAATCAATAAATGAAACATCAAAGGAGTTACCTTTTTATTTAATTAATTACCGATCTGGCCATTTACCGAAACAAATCTGAACACAGAATTAAAAAAATCGTATCGTATTGTTGGTAATCTATAATTTTAGCCACATATACTAGCTGTAGTTGTTTTCGTCCATAGACACTTATCAATCTTTTTTTTCTAATTCATTTAATAAGAAAACGAATAGAATTGACGATTATACGAATCTGTGTATACAATGTATGATTACTCATTATTGGAAGACAGACAAAACAACCAACCCCAAATGATTTTCAAAAGACGGATAAAAACATTCAATAGTTTTAGGAGTGGAAAAATCGAGCCCATTTTATCTTTATAATTACCTGTATCATCACCAGGATATGTATGGAAAAGCGAGTATTTAAAGTTATGCTTTCGGCAATTAATTCCTAATTTCCTATCAGTTTATCGAATAAATTCAAAAAAACGGAATCGATCAATAAGTTCATCTTATTGAGTTTTTCCTTAGATAGATGAAAGCGAGTAGTTATAATTATGCTTTTGGCAATTAATTCCTAATCATTTATCAGTTTATCGAATCAATTTAAAAACGCAATTCATTTAAATAAGTTTATCCTATCGAGTGCTTCCTTAGGTAGATGAAAGGTTTAAGTTTTGGATGTATTCGTTGCGGTTATAACGTGAAAATTAAATTTAATTAGTTAATAATGAGCATGATAGTTGAAGTTTTAAATTCATTGTATATATATCACATCTAGGCTAATGAGAGAGAGAGAGAGAGAGAGATGGCGGAGAGAGAGAATTACACATAAGTCGTCAAACGTTAAGTTACATGTACCAGGCCAAGGTGACGATTTACGTATAATCCGAGTCCAGCTACCCAGTCTGACACCTAACTTCCTCAAAGTACTCTTGGTCTTGGGTGTCAAAATTAAATATTTCCTGTGCATAGATTGTGTATCGTGTCAAACTGGAATACACAGTGCCACCAGCACGATAGAGTATAAATTCCGAGCCAGCAAATTTTGAGTTACATTTTTTTTACCTGTAAACGGAATAAATAGTGGTTATAATATTCGTGAGGACTGAGGAGACCTAGGAAATCGGTAAGTCGTATTTTATTATTAATTTTTATAAAGTTGAAGCAATGTGCATTATGAAATATGGTATATCCAACAGCATAAGTTGTATCATTTCACAGCAGATGCACATGTAAGCAGTTGTTTTTTCATGCATAAAGCAGGAAGCAAACACACATGATAATATGTGTTTTTTACCTCGATCAAGACTCATTACCATCAGGGTTCTAGTACAATAAGCCGAATGATTTTACACCGTGACATGTTACAGTTTAGAAATCTATATGTTTATGTGTTATGTCCTTATCCTTCTCGGACAGCAGTTTTTAACAGCTGAACGGTTAACACGTTACACACGATATAAACGATGCTACACGGGCCACACGTTGAGAATGTTACACGGTTACACGGTACACGCACGCACGTTACACGCACATTACACGGACACGGAACGCACGTTACACGTACGTTACACGCTAAAAATGCCAACTTGAACGCGAGCCGCACTGTACCGCATGCACGATCTTCGGGAATACCGTATTATATATTTAACCGATTTCGTCGGAGTGGTGTTTACGAAAATAGCGTTTTCCAGTGTTATGTGACCTACACTTGCTGGGTGTATCTGTAAAGAAACTAAGCCTTCACACTTTCTTTTAATTCTATCGCTGAACTGTAAACAAGCTGCTTCAATACTTCCTTCGTGTGACATTGTTTCCCATTACGAATGGTAGAGCAAACTAAAAAATAACCCTGATCTAAAAAAAACTTAAATCGCTATGCCCCAGATCATAACGTTCATTCAACCTTTGTCACCGACACTAAGCTTCAACAGTCACTTGACCTAGATTCATTAGGACACAAATGTGACCTTGAACCACGTAGAGTTTAAATGACCCGAATAACGGACTGGAACTTCACCACAGAGCCTCATTTGCTTCTATGAGTACACACATGTAGAAAATAATTGTATTCATACAAGAATTCAAATAAAATAATAAATGTCTTTGTTCAAAGATTAAACATGCATCATGAAAATCCGACAATGTTTATAATGTGCTTAATTGTTTGCTATGCTTGGGCTTAGCTATTTTTGCATTTAAGATATGAGTAAGAGACCAGTTACTCCATGATCGAAGATTTGCTTAGCGAGAGGAGACAGAGAGAATAACACAAATACATTTTTCTCCCCTCTCCATCAATGTTAACTAAAATAATATCAAATTTATCATACTAAAATCACGTAATACACTATGTAGATTATAATGTGTATACTAAAATACCAATTGCTGGTCCATAAAGCCTAAACTACGTTCATAAATCAAAACATTAAACTGGAGTATTCTGATGTTCTTTACATGTTATTTCATATCATCACACTAACTTTGCAAATCGCATGCTGTATATTCGCAGGCGTGATAAAGCGTCACAAAACAACAGTTGTGGTTAATTTCAAATGAAAGAATGGATTCATCTAGTGTTAGTCAAACGCAACTCCATCCTTGTACTCCAATGAAATATAAATACGAGTAATGTATACTTAGATATATTTATTTATATGAAATGTTAAAATAATATTCAACTTGCGTACGTAAAGCGTGTTTTTGATAATCATATTTGATACATTTAACCATGTACATTTTAGTATAAGAGCTTAAATGTTAACAACAACAACAAAAACAACACCAACAATGATCCAAACGTGAATACCTTTCAATGCCATTTTGAACAGCGATCAACGTACTAGACACGACTCGAGGCGGCCCCTTCTGTCTTCGTTGATATATATGCTGTGTTGATTCGTTCAGCGAGCATTATCTTTCTCCGTTACATAATAGTTACATAGAAATATACACATGCGTGCATTCATACAGGTAGAGTTTACTACAAATGATAAACAGCTGACAGAAAGGGTCCCGCATAATTATTTAATACTTGTGTATGTTTCCTGGTGGGCAGCTTTTTATAGAAGTACAGTGTATTTGTATCATATTTTCCGTTTACCTAAACACAAGTTTGCAAGTCGTGATAAGACAATATTCTCTTTTTCTTATAAGTTTGTTGCATTACCAAGAACATGCTGATGTTTTCCCTGAAATCACATGGTCCTTTACATGTTAAATAGAACAGGTCCTAACAGTAAGTATCCTATGCACTATGTCTACTTGGTGTATTGGAATGCCTTAGAAAATGTTGCAGTATTCCTCAGTTTATCAACATTGTTTAAATTATATCTCTTTTATTACATTTTTGTCTTTTTTCCCCTTTTCACTGACTGGTTCGAAATTCATTCACAATACGTTTTCTAATATTTTATTATTAACAACAGACCATATACAATCTATTATGGAAAAGGTAAACAATGCGTCTCGGCCATGGTTATTATGATTATGATAAAAACAAAAAGTATATTTTTAAAACTGTTTTTCCTTTTTACATACTTTAACTTTGATTTCTTTGATTTATACTATCCATGTAAGTAAGTTAATATTTTTTTCTGAAATGTCTTGTTTTGGCTGATTTGGTCGCATGATACATTAGCACAATAAAGCCTCACTAAACAGAACACCAAAATATGCGTAGTTTAACATAGATGACTGCTTAATACCGGACAGAAAAGCTTTTAAAGGATAGTTTTGTCTCGCTTATATCCTGAAATAGCAGTCACCTGTATTAACCTCTCTATCTAACATAAATGATCCATTTAGCAGACTTGTACTGTATTTTATACAAATTGTGCGATGTAGCAAGCTCTAATATTTATCTTCGCTAGATGTTCAATTCATTCCGTACATTTTTAAGGGGATTCATCAGCGAAAGGTAGACCATGTGAAGTTTTAATAGTGGCAGTGTAGTACAACACCGTCTGTGGCACAGTGGTATACCCTTTGCGTTTCATTGCTGAGGATTACAGGTTAAAATCTATTTTATTTTTTATCACATTTCTAGAAATAAATGATTACGATTTTAGAACAGAATGAAAACAGGTCTAAGTATATATCATACCATGAGAATAACGTGAAAATCTTATTTCTTATTTTCGCCAAAGCAAAGACATGAATATTTTGATTATAGTCCTCCGTAAAGTAATACAAGACAAGAAATAAGAAGTACTCTAAATGTAAAAGACACAAAGACATGAGAAAGGAAAATTTATTAAACTTTAGTAGAACCAAATATTGAAGTGCATGGGGTTTATTACTTTGTCAGAGCGAACAGTGACGTACTGCTACTATTGAAACTTTATGTACACTACTTTCGCTGATAAATTCCCGTAATCGAGAATCTAACGAAGATCTGTATACTGACTGTTTAATGTATGCACTTGTGACAGATTTAAATAACATATAACTAGGAGTCAGTCAATTATTGTGCGCGAGCTATAGTAACAAGTTTGTTGTTCTAATTGACTTCTACCGCATCGCATGTCTATTTTTGTGACAACATGCATGGTTGTTGTTTTGTATACATGTACAGTGGAACCTCTCTAAACCGCACAATGTCCGGACCAACTGAGATGTCCAGTTGTACAGTTCACAGAGGGTTTTGCGCTTTGGGTGTTTTATTTTTTGTTATGTGTATTGTATGTAGGTATATGTTATTGGATGTTTTTTAAAAATCATTTTACCTTATATAAACTACAATTGATTATTAAACCAACATTTCTGTTTCGTCATACCTTTCTGAATGTGATTATGTGACATAAAAATACGATTTAATTTCTTTACAGTTTATTTTTTACATTCCGGAAGTCGTTTTTAATCATAATCCCAAAACATCTCTTAGGTGCGTTATCCCATGAAAAGGGGGGCGGGGACGCAACATGGTGTCACAAATTTTTACTCACATAAGCACATAAACTAAACCTTAGTGAGGGTAAGGTGCAGGTAAAGGGGAAAAGCCATGTCAGCTTGATGTTTATATATTTCTACTTTTGATAACATAACTACTTATCATATATCTTTTGTAAAAACATAATAAGATTTAGATTCTTGCATTTCTTGTTATCAATACACGTCTATTGTCATTTTCCAAAATGAAATGTAAGTCAATGAGGTAGACAACAAAATGGCGAGCGGAGCGTCGCCGCGATCGAAAAGTAAGGAGGTTTTGGAGAACGGGGAATATCTGATGATTTGTGTCAGTAAAATTGATGGTCTATATTTTTGTGGTAAAATATGGACCTACAATATCAAAAGTAAAACAGTGAGAAATATGAATAAAAATGCAATGAAATACACATGATTGAACATGCGAAGACAAGATAAATGTATACTTTGAAGTTCATCTGCAGTCAAACTAGCTATTGTAGATATCTGATAGCCGTCCGTAGATGACTAATGGTAAATGGTTGGAGGTCAAGAACAAAGTTGATCTCGGAAACATATTTAGATTACAGTTGGTAATATCTTTATTCGTCTTCGGTGCATGAAGGTGCAATCACGCAGACAAGTATAGATTTAGCAGATATGCAGTGAGAGAGAGAGAGAGAGAGAGAGAGAGGGGGGTGAGTTAAAAATAGATTTAGACGATAATTTGTAAAGGCACATTTAGGCTATATTAGTGGTATCATGATGGTTTTAAGTATAATAGATATAGACTTATTATGTGTCTCTGTTTTGTTATAAATAAATTACAAAATGTGTGATGCTGACTTTATTTTTGTTAGAAAAAAGCATATTATCACTCACCTGGACTACAAACAGTATCGAGATTATATGATTATATATAGCATCCGATATACTGATCAATATTCCTTCCCTTTATTGGTTGAATGTATTGAGCAGAAGCAAATCAATATATCTGACATGATATCCTAAACTAGATTTAAACAAAGTAAAGTGATCAGCTTTTAATAAATGCTTGTTAGTACAAAGGATAGATTGTTGGTAATAAAAACTGATTGACAAGTGATGTAATATCTAAAGTATTTATTACTGTATCTAAAGGAAGTGCATGAAAAATGTGGCCTCACCTTCTTCAGCGGGGTAAAGCGGGGATGGTGGTGATCAACAATTGAGTGGTTGTTCGTCCAATTGTGGGCACACAAGAAAGCCAAGCACTGATCTTTATTCATGTTAGCGCTGCTTCAGTGAAGCAGGTTACAGTGGAAGAACAAAGCGTCACCAGTAGATAACAATAAACTAAATTGTATGATAGCACACTTGTAAGAATGCCACACACATATAAGCATTGCAAATCAAATACATGTACGTAGAAATTAGGGCAGTGATGAAAAGTATTAGATATACATTGTACAAATGGTAAAGAATTGTTCAATATAATAAAATAAATGTAACACAAATATTGGAAGAATGGCTTCCAATTCAGTATTGACGTTAAAGAAAATGGTAATATTATATATGGTCATTACCTGGTTGCATCTTTACGAAATCCATGTTCGATCCTCCCACAGTTGTGAGACCCCGACAGTACCTGTCAGTATGTTGCCGATTAGTGTATTATAAGATGTTTTAGGCAAGCAGGATAAATAAATGACATTCAGAGGACTCCCTTCATCACTCTTCTTTGTCCATCCTATAGTTTTAGATTTAACAATATTCGAGATGATTCAAATCCACTAAGTTAAGCAAGATATAAACATGTACATGTATTACAATATCATTCTTAAATTAGTATTTGAGCAACTATTCAGTTTACTATTAACTCGTCACACTCAACTTTATTTGTATGAGTCAAGACTAAATTACATCAACATATATTTTGGTACACGTCTACGTACCTGAAGACAGCTGTTACTTCAGGTAAACTTGTCCAAGGCGATGAATACCGCCATCATGTTGGGGATTAGACACCCGTTTTGATACCATTACCTACAAATGTGATTTATAACATGAAATGTAACGTTTGGTTTGAAATTTGACATTAAAAAAGATACATACGAGTTTTGGCCGAAATAATTTTATGTATGAATGTATGTTACTTTCGCTGAATGAAAACGTTAACTATTTTTCCCTAATTTTAAACTTACTCTATATTTAACTTCTGTACTTTAGACATAATGATTAATAGAACCATGTGACCGTTTTCTCCAACACACAGGCTTGACAATTTCACAAAAATGATTCGAAATATTTCAGGGAATTTTTATGTCTTTTACTAGGTTTTAATATGGCATATACTAGACGGGGAAGACTATTGATTTTTATATTCAGTACAACATAATGCAAAAAAGGATAAAAACAGTTTTGGTGAAATATCAGCTTAACATGTACACATTAAAGGAGACAGACAGGCAGACTTATACTTATTTGAGTCCCACAAATATACCATAAAATGCTATATAATACATGCTTAAATACTATTTATATACAAACATAAATAACATTAAATGTACAACATCACTCAGTTAAGAGATAAAAGATAGGAAAATAATAGAAAGCTAGCACACGCCTCTTGTTAAGTCTTAGTAAAAGGAACTTAATGCCGGTACAGAATAAAAATCATTACACACAAAATTTTATCATGAATGAACTATACTTCATTTATACATACATAACAATTTAATCAAATTCATAATTCTGAATAGCTTGAATGATTTTTTTTCTAAAACTATTGTTTGGAATTTGTAACTCGATATCTTTTTGCAGAAAAACGCGTAATAAATGTTAATGCTGACGCTTACCAAAAACGCAGTCAGATGAAATAGATTCCAATGTTAAACTATTTTGCTATGTCAATTTCGATTTATTTCAAATATACCTCAAACTAGAATGAATCAGTTACCCATAATTTGCCTGACATGTTTCCTTCCGATCTTTGCCGACTTCTGCATCAGCTTGGTGTGATAATGGTATACCTCTTCCTCGATCAGCTGCAGTATGATAAGACAGGTTCATTATTATTCATCAGATACATGTTAAACTGTGTAAATACCTTGCAGCTAATGTTTTGATAAATATTCATATAAATGTTTATCAAGCTGTAAACAAGAAAATAAGAATGTCCTGATACTTTCAGAATAAAAAGGAGTACACTAGTACGTCATTATGTGCGTACATGGATCTTATTTTAAACGACTGTAAGAGATCAATCCAGCCGTTACAATATCTGATTTTAATATCTGATCATTTTTGTACCGAACCAACTGCGTCACCGAACACGAAATTGTGACTGGAACCTATATTAAGTTCGTTTATGTTCAAATAATTACTTTCTAGTTATTCACATGCTCACCTTTTTGTGTAAGATAGCCTTCCAGCTAGTTTTCGACAAGTCAGTGGTTCAACCAGGATGCCTCCTTACACACGGGATATTCCTTTACCTGTTTTTATCTGGATGTTACTATGTGACTGAAAATCTGTGGCGGCGACGTTTAAACTCTATAACAACATCATTAACAATCTCACCTTCTCACATGTGTCGACCGCTTTCTTGCTTCTGGCCACGTCCCTGTCACGTATCATAAAGGCTTCCTTCCCGTCGACGTAAGGTACTTTCCCGTTACATCCTAAAACCAAAATAACATTTAAAGTACACAAACATCTTACCGGTACACATGTATATAGATTATAACTATATTTTACACGAAAGAAAAATATACAATCAATAATATCAACGTTTAATGCAAGCAATGGAACATATAACCTAAAAACGTCAACGATTCATTTTATTCTGTACTTAGCAATTTCCGCTGTAAAGTGAACAGAGCATTGGAATAAGCTGCAAACATCTATAAATAGTAAACCAAATAAAATGTATTAACCATTCATATTAAAAAACAATAACTGTTGAAAAGGTGACGAGTTTCTCAACAAGATAAAATTCAAGTTTTTTTTATAGATAAGCAATAAAAACAGCCCAAAACTATGCCGAGGATATGTATGCATAGAATTGATTTCATTCTTTCTTATGACATAATTTTTCAAGGGGTCAGGAAAGTTTTGAAATGCTAATTGAATTTCATAAAATCATCTAAATGACGCATATTGTACTTACATGAAACGTATGTTAAGATTTTATGACTGCTAGGTCTTTAAAATCCATATAACTAGGATGAGTTATAAAAATGACAACTCAGAATAAAAATCATTTGAATGTGGAGACTGCATGCATGTCTAGATTTGGTACAAATCATTACCACGAAAAATAAACTCTTACTTTCATAAACTGTATTCATAAAATCACAGAAGATCAAACAAAAAGTCCAGACAAATTGTTGCAAACTGTCCCTTAAAGTAAAACAAAAGGGCCAAGATTGCCCTGAAGTCGCCCACCTGAGAACCATTGCCTATTCTACCTGTACAAGTTACTTTATTGTAGCATAGTCATACTGAATACATTATCCGTATTGAAATACAGTAAGATCATTTGATTTCCACACAACAACAGTACCTTTGGGGGAAGTATGAAGGCCATAGCTTAAATAAAAAAGTAGGTCACTGGGTCATGGTCAGGGTAATCCAATGTCATTCAAAATCCCACATTCAAAAGTGTACCAGTGGTTCAAATTGAAGGCCGTAGCTTAAAAAATATCAAAAGTAGGTAACTGGGTAATGATCAAGGTTATTCAAGGTCAAAGTTAAATTTCAGAAACATAATTGTACCTGTGCTTCCAAATTAAAAATCATAGCTCCCTATTTAAGTTTATGTCAAAACAAGTGAACAAGTTTTTTTTTCTTTTGTTTTCTTTTTAAATGTTTCCCTATATAAGTCTATTTAAAATCAAGAGATTCATTTGGCGGTGAAAATTTTGAACTGTGGTTCATGATTTGAGCAAATGCATAGTGGTCCAATAGGTCATGTTACAAATATGACATGAGATCAAAATTTGAATGTTTTTTTTCCGTTGAGGTGAACGTTTAGCTGATAGTTTGACATAAAATGTTGCGAATTTGAATCTTGACCAAAACAACATTCAACGTCGAAAAAACACCTTTTTGTAACAAGGTAACAGAAATTAGAAATTTACAGATATCAATAAAGTGCTTTGATAATTTATAATTACTAAACGAAAAAAAAGCTGCCTTTATTAAAATCTTTCTTTATCAGTCATTTGACTTAGATTCATTAGAACCCAGATGTGACCTTGCACCACATAGAATTTTAAATGACCCGAATAACGGACTGGACATCACCGCGGAGCCTCACTTGCTACTACATGTACTAGTATACATGTGTAGAGAATAATTGTATTCGTACATGGTTTTAAAAAAATGATATATTGCATATTTTTAAAACGCTTTGTTCACATATTATCAATTTTCATGAAAATTCGATAATGTATATAACGTGTTTAATTGTAATCTATCCTAAGACTTAACTGTGTTTGTATACTGTATACAAATATGAAGAACTACTTAGCAAGAGAAAGAGAGAGAGAGAGAGAGGTGTCACTCAATGACATATATGTAATATTGTCACCTCTCTCCATGACTGTTAACCAATAGAAAATCAAATTTGTATATTTTATTATACTGAAAACACATGAAGTTAAACACTGTATAGGTTATTTTGAATATACTTGTAAACTGATTGATGGTCCGCAAAGCACCAATTTCATTAATAAAATAAAACATTAGACTGGAGTTATGTACGACGTTGTCTTTTTTTACATGTTTATTTAAGTTTGAAACTTCATATCATCATACTGGAATTGCAAATCCAATGCTGTATGCGCAGGCGTAATCAAGCAAGTTTAGGTTGACTGCACCTTAAGTAATGGGTTTCTCAAGTGTAACTCAACCGCAACTTCTATTCGAGTATTTAAATGAATTTTAATATGAATAATTGTAATATATAATATGAAAATGTATTCAACTGGTGGACGTTGGGTATGTTTTTGATAATTATCTATGAAAATGCATTTATCAATGTTAATTTAAGTTCAATATTTCAAATATAAACAACAACAAGAACAGACTAACGTGAATACCTTTCAAGGTTATTTTGAACAGCAATCAACTTAGACACAACACGATCTCGCTGATATGTATACGCTGTGTTCACATTTCTTTTGATAACAGTAGGCATTATCTCTCTCCGTTACACGTACGTGCATTCACACACGTAGAGTTTACTACAGTCGTTTTATCACCTTATAAATTGTTTTCTGAGGGTCTGTGGTTTATAGAAATACAACGTAGTTTTTATTGTATACTCCGTTTACCGATACACAACTCTGCAAATGCAGTTAGTTAGTCGGTGAAGACACTTGTATTATACATCTCCAAGTGGACTTCCTGATTTGATATTTTACCCGAATTCGCATTGTCTCAGGCTCGGTAAGTAAAGCGGAGGTTTTACAATAGGCACGTTATCAGACGCCAAGGAATCCTTACTATCCTCACACCCTTAAAGAAAACGCAAGCAAAAAGACCCCTGATCAAGTTTTGCTAGCACGCTTCTAAAATTTCTTTGACATTTGTTATCAATAAGGCAGATGTATTAAAACTTAACTAATTTGAATACTTGTAAACAATTCATATGTTTAATTTCAACAATGTATCTTTTTTTTCTTTTTTTGGCCGATGAGGAAAATATAATGCAATGTCCATTTATTCCGATCTAGAACCAATAGTGTCCATGTTAAAAGAAATCAGTTCAATATTTGCCAAGGTACCAAGGTAAAACCGATGTAGTATACCGGTAAATTACAGTGGATCGATTTCATTGAATGATCGTGCGTACAGAGTTTATATCATATATTATGTTAATTCATTCTTTTATTAACATTTGAACAAGCTAGAGTTTATGTAAATAAAATTAAAAAATACATGTTCGATTTTTTTCGGGAAATATATATTTTGACAACAATAATTATTAAATAATCAATGTTGATTTTTCTTCAGAGATTGAAATGTATTTATATATTTTTTTATTTATGTACAGTTAACAGCTAAATATATTTTCTTTACTGGTAAAAACTGCTCGAGTACCCGAGTATCCATCTGGTAGAGAAACAAAATTAACATCGATAAAACTTATATACTTACAAGACTTATATCCAATTGAAACATACAAGGTTTTCCTACATTGTAGCATCAAGGCGAAGACATGCGGCATGGTATCAGACCCAGACACGTTTTAGTGACACCTGGTCAATTAATCTTGGAACTACCTTGTATATTACAATTTATGCTGAGCGCCAAGAAGGAAATTAATTACCAGTTCCATTTTCAACGACATTGGTATGTTGCGGTTACGCATTTAACGCTAAGCAACCGAAGACGGAATCTGCATTATGTCTGAGTTCCTGCACGATTAAAATATGATATAACATAACGTTAGTTTTAAATAAAAGCGCTAAATTATGCTAAATTCAGACACCAAGGTTGTCTTTCATTCAACCATAAGCAATTAAAGTAAATTAATTCAACTTGATTGAAATGTATTATGTATAAAATAAGACAGGATGGAGATAATGCGGTAAATTAAGTCATGTTTTAAATTATTAACGTGTTTACTTCTCAAATTTGCGTTTTGCGAATGCCTGAAATTCTCATGCAGTGGTTTTTTAAATAACATTTCTTTCATTTAAAACAAATTAGACCTATTATAATAATCCCACAATAAGGGTAATAAGAAGCACGATCGAGGGATGGACACTTCAACATTAGATGATGATGGTGTTAATTATGTCATGCTTCGCGGGCGAAATTACTTACTTCTTTCGCGTTTTAAAAGGCTTTAAATTCCCATGAAGTGGATTTAAAATATGCAATGTTTAAAAACAAAAAGGTGTTTTTTTTTTGTTTTTTTTTTCGGCGTAGCTTTCTAACCACACTTTTGTTCTTCTTAGGGATGATGACTTGAGGCTGTGCCAAATGAGAATTATGATGATTTCATGGGTAGATAATGCTATACTCTCGGAAATAAAGTTGAGATGACAACAAGCTGAAACATATACTTCGTATTCTCGGAATTTTAATTAGGTATTCAGTTTGAATTGCAGTTTCTTTGATAAATATAAAGTTATTTTATTCAAACACTTCTCTTTCATGCACACTGAGACTTGTTTCGGGCCGAACGTTATAAAAACCTTCAGTATATTATAGTCTGTTTCACCATCTCCGTATGACTGAAAATTTCAATGATGTTTACTCCGCCGATTACTATGGTGGGGACGCTTAAATACCGAGTTTTTATCGATGTTTATTTTGATTTTCTAGGACGATTGCTTCACGTGTAATGATTCGTAAATCTTAATTATAACCGTTCTACATTATCAATTACTTTACTCCCCATCTACGCCGCAAATCTTTCTTTTTTTTAAAAGATGTTTCTTGTTTTAAATCACATAGCATTTCTTTCGTTTGTGTATGTATAATATAGGTATATTACTAGGAAGATTTGTAGCTAACAAGGAAACTGTTTTATCTGATATTATTTATATTTTGTTATTTGCCAGGCGAAAATTAAATGATAACGTGATTGAGATCGCGAGAAAGACACTTACTTCCAATATTAGAATTGATATACATGTAGCTTTCTAGTATTTAGGAATTATTGTTAATATTATTTATTTTTATGCAAATTCAGTAGAATATGCATGAGATCTCTAGCTCTGTGTCGACCAAAGATTGTGTATACAATCAAACGGGAAGAGCAAAAATGAAGGGAAAGGAAAACTCATTACTGCTGAAATGCTAAAAAAAACACAAAAAACATTATTCGTTGGGCGCATACTTCTTTTTTTACCTTAGCATATTGTATGTCCATATCTCAAATTCAGTTACTTAGATGGTCGTGGTGTAAATGTCGTTACGATAAATTTCAAACTATTACTATCAAAATAATTTCATTAAATCAATAAACTGATAAAGTAAGACTCAGCCTTACTGGGTTAACATTCAAATTCAGTTAAAGTTCCAAATTTAATATAAGGTGTCCCAACCCTTGATTTCCATGTCGTTCTAAATTTAAAAGCGTTTTTGTTGTTTATTTGTTCAATTGTAGGTCCCTCTTGCTTGGAAAGTAAGAAAAATGGCCAAGTAATCGTTGGTTTGTGTAAAGATTTGTTATTTATAAAGCATTATTTTATGTTTGTTTTTGTTTTTTGGCATGTCCCACACTACTGTTTTACTGTTTTATCATCATATAAAAAAATACCAAATTTCTTGAGTTCAGCTACCTATGAGACACCGGTTCATGTATACATTTTTACATTATCATGTTCCAAACCTTCGCATCAGTTACGTGAAAACTTTTTATATGGCAAAATAAATTACGAGATAACGATATAGATATACATAAAAAATTCTAAAATAACAAAAAAAGCATAAATTTCCATAAAGTTACAACACAGTTTGACACAATCCATGTGTTTAAAAGTATTTCATTGATATATATATATATATATATATAATTATATTGTTGTGTGTGTGTGTTGTGGTGTTTTAAGTGTATTTGGTTACATTAAACTGCGTGTACATCACTGATATAACAAATGCAAAACATGCAAGATATTTCCAATTGTTTAATTTTCGCATTAAATACGTTTACATCAGATGCGTTAACAATGAAACAGACAGCGTCATCTTACCAAATTTTAAGTTTGATTGTATTCGTGTTTATACATGACATATATATAACGATATATGAATTATATAATTACATGTACGTCACAGTTCCAGCGAATGTTTCATGGGGTACAATAATTTATTGTAAACACTTTATATTTGATATATCAGGGTTGCTGAAAAACTTTTAAGGTAACTTAAACATTTAAAATGTTTCTTACGTATTTTTTGTAATATTTCGGTTTTAGCAACTATAACTTTTCATATTTTACTTGGAAGTGGTAGATTCCATTAATGTTCTTAAAAAAATCAAGTCATTACTTTTTTCTGATTGCATAGGTAAACATGATTTTGTTAACGTATCTGTTTTTCATAAATGATGATGAAAATAATATATATATTTGCAAACGCAATTGCTGTTGTTGTCGGGTTTTGTTTTACGGAATATTGACATAAAAATGCATCTCGGGACGATAATAATAAACAGTAGAACTTCAATAAAGTGTTCTAGAGATTGAAATGTGGCTTGAAAAAAAATAACTGTTTGTAAAATGTTACAAATAAATGCTTTAGTCTAAATCAGTGTTGTTTATTTTGCTGGTCAAAGATAGCAAGAAGTAGAGCAGAATATCAGAGGTAGTATAGAGAACGAAAGAAAGAAAGAAACAATGAACGATCCATCTTATCTTGAAAATTAGTGTCTTTATTTGGTGAACCTACTCCTCATGGCAAGACAGAAAGACAGTAAAAACTTAATGAGAATGACTTGGTATATTTTGCTATAGAAAGATAGTAATAAAACGTAATTGGGGCTTTTGTTTGATAAGTTATAAACAGGCAGATTCCTAGTTCATACATACATTAAAATGTATTTGAATTGTTTGTTTTCAGAAGTTGCGTTACTTAAAACAGTTTCATTGTAATGAATTAATTTATGGATTTCATGGACAACATTTTTTTGTTTAAATGCATACAAATCATAACATCAAGTCACTGGCAGACATCTTGAAATATATGTGTATGATAATACATACATTTATGCAATGTGGCAAAAACAGTGTGAGACATATAAATAGATTAACAGGTGGATATAATTATGGTTATAGTCGTTGTTTTTAAACATTTCCAATTACATATTACTAAGAGCTATAATTTTCATCAGATACGTTAACCGTCGCGTAGATGGGGTTAAAGCAGTTTTGTTATTTCTAGTATTGATATATCTCAATCTTTTGATACAAATCAAATACGATATTCGTGATTGATACTACAATTCGTTTGTTGTAGAAATAAGGTAATATTTTAATGGTATTAAGCTATCATTTACGCTCAATATTTTATTCCGTTTAACGTTTATCTGATAATAAGAATTATACATGTTTAATAGTTGAGAAGTTTTGACACTTTAAAGTTGATTACGAATCACCCACTATAGCTTTCATGTTACTCATGAGTTGGTATAACAATAAAGCATGAGAAAACTTTAAACGGCTTAACTTCATTTTTTCACTTATTCAAAACTGAAGTTGGAACTTTAAGTGAGTTTCAATGTTAAATCATACCTTAAACAAACTAATTAAATAAAGAAAGAAAGAAACTGATGACGTATCGTCTTAATTTACAAGATAATGGCAATCTCTGAAAGTTGCTTTTAAGTCTTGAATTTTGGAGGCAGGGTTGTTACAAAATTGAAATTATGTATTTTAATTATGTAAGACTAAGAATGTAGAGGCTCCGACAATTCGGCCATCAGAACAGGTTGCAAAAATAAAAGAAGAAATTATTTCCAATGTCTTTTTTTGATGAAAATTGATTTTATATACATCACCTTTGTGACGAACTTAACAAACACATGGGGATAGAAGAAGAAAACAAAATCAATTCAGCAAGGGAGAGTATCTACGTTTAACTAAATATCTTATCCCTCTACCATTTGGTTCCCGTTTTTCTAATACACACGTTTCTTGTTATTTTCCAAAAATGAATATAGGTCAAGGCTTTGAATTCAAAACAAACATGGCGACCGGAGTGCAACCCGGATCAAAATTGTCTGAGGAATGTATTGATTACACCTGCTGTTTTTGTTCCAGGAAAGGCTGTGTCAGGGAGCCTTTGAAGTATTGTCAGGTCTGTCAGAAATACTTGTGTACTTCCTGTCTTGAAACCCACAATGAGTACATGGAGGAGCATGCAATGGTTGACCCAACCGACAGTAAAACAATTGTCATGCCGACGGATAACTGTAAGCGGCATGTGACGGAAAAGGTGAAGATGTGGTGTAAGGGTCACAATGAGGCCCTGTGTACAATTTGTGCATTCATGGATCACAGGTGAGTGCAAGAGAAAGTTGTCCCTTTCGCCAATCGGGAAAATACGCTATCCGTACACAATCCAAGGTTTAGCGCGGCTACATATTCATTTATTAGTCATATATGTATGTAGCTTTCACAAGTAACTTAAACATTTTTTTCAGCACAGGTGTATGATTCATTCGAACTTTTTAATGGTTTTGTGATAATTACATTTTATAAATATATTCGCACCGATGGTTTCGTGATATTATCCGTATAGCAAATCCGGCTCTATTATGTGGATACCGCTTAAGATCGGGCCATATTAGTATGAAAAAATACCAATTAGTTTAAAAGTCTATTACCTAACAAATTTCAAGCGGAAAATTTTTGTTTTTGTTGCTTTTTTATATTTTAAAAACTCTAATCGATACCTCGTAAGAGCCAAATAAACCACGTCTGTTAGGACCCTACAAGGATATCAGCTATCGCAGTATCTGCGCGCCGACCGTTTGAGTTCACGTCATTTTCATATGAAAAAATAATCAAAGCAATTAAAAGACAGCGTCCTAACACGTGTGCGAAAATTACCTTGAGATGCAATTTTTTTTAAAATTAAATCGTTATGGCTCTGTTTTGTGAATACACCATGTTAGAATTGGATCACCAACCGTTCTTGTAAAAGTCATATTAGTATACAAATACACCAACATGTACTTTAAATTACCACAACCTGAGTGCAAATTTTATGCGAAAATATTATGCCTGATGCATTTTTTTTTCAAATTTAACATCGATACTGTTCCGCTACGTCTTTATTTTGCGAATACGACATCTGAGGTGGTGCGTGTCAAGCGTTTTAGTTTAAGTCATATGAAATTTATCAATAATTTATTGAATTTTTTTTAGAAAATTGTATATGCTTGATATTTTTTCATCCGAAGTAATTTATAAATGGAAATCAATAAATTTGCAAAACTACAAGATTACGAGGGTTGTCCCAAAGCTCCGTGACCCTGACGTTATTCAAGCAATGACCATGAAAAAATTAAAAACATCCGTGACTTTACAGCCGTTATTTTCGAATGTCAAACTCGTATCTTTGAGTAAAATACCAAACAAACAATGAGGTATAAATTCTGTACGAATCTTGAAATCATTTTAATTCAATCGCGGAGTTCCTTAGAAGCAACAATATTATACTTGATGTAACATTACATTTAATGAAAGTAAAATGTTAACTAGGTTATATCTAAACAGTAAAGATGGAACACATCACACATTTTACCTGTATAAATAACAAACGCAATAATGTCCGGGTGTAAATATATACGGGGGTGTTTTATCGTCCCTGTTAAACTTATGGAGTAGGCGGTTATGTCAGCCCTGAAAAAAAAAGATCACGAACGTATGCCAAATTTTGTGTTTGGGATTATATCCGGGTGGATGGGGGATTTGTCCTACACTCTGTATAAGCCTCGGACTAAGATATGTTTTGTGTGAGCGGTAGTGCAATATGTACAGATGTCTATATTTTCCTTAAAACGTAGTGTAATTCTACATTTTTATCATAATTATGGATGTTTAAGAATGCAAACCTAGGTTTAGTTTAAGTATAGTAATTAAGTACTCTGTACCATACTAAGATGAATAATGATAAATTATTATTCTTTGAATTTCAGTTAAAATTTCAGCATTAAATTTAAAAAGATATGTAAATTATTCATACAAATTTGAATGATTAAAACGTTTTCCTTCAGATCCTTAGATATCGTATTCCAACAAAAGAGCCGTACTGATGCTGTATCGATACCAAAATGAAAAGAAAATCCTCAAAGACATAAAATGTTCGCTTGAAAGTTACACACAGGTTATAGTAATTTAAATGTATCGGTATTTTTTTTATATCGATATGACTTGAATTAGAACGGTTGACCCGATGTACTGACATGGCTTACATTCTTATTAGGGTCTTACCAAGGTTAGTATTGGTGTGTTTTTTTTTTATTTATTCGCTTACTAGAGCCGGATTCAGTACCGCATAATAATATCGTACGCAGCTGTACCCAAATATCTCTCAAAGATGAGCAGTCAATCAACTGCGCCAGAGTTTGATCCAATCCTCTGTGCCGGATTGGCTGTGTCGGTGTGTATCGAAGAAGTTGGGAAAAGGTATTGAGCAACAAATCATAATAATTTCGAATGAAATTTACACAGATGTTGTAAATGTTTATTCCAAAGCTACTGATGAAATTTATACCAATATGACTTGTTATAAAACGGTCGATGTGCAAATTAAGGATGGCGTATTTTTTATTACTTAAATTAATAATACCATTTGTATAAACAAATAACACCAAGCTAACATAATTTATAATTTAATCTATTGAATGATTTAAATATTGTGCAATTGTTAATCAACATTTAACAAAATTGAAACATATAAACAAAATCTATTCATATATTCATCTCAATTAAAACATTTGAAATTTCGAGTAATTGTTAATGGCAAGTATCAGGTTATCAGTATAGTTTCATAATAAGGATTAATATAACGTGATTTTCAATAACATAACTTTTAGGCATCGTATGTTTGAAAAACAAATTGCGCATAAGAAAACGTCTTCCGAATACAATTCATTTAACTTTTCATGCACTTTTTTGCAGGTCGTGTACAGATATTATTGACATTTCTACTGACGTGAGCACTGTGTTTAGATACGATGATTTACGCAAAAGTGAGGACGCGTTGAAAAAAGCTAAATTGCGAGTAACTTTGCTGAAAGAAAATGAAAACATTATTAAAATAAACACATTTATTGAGAAGAATAAAGTCATAGACATGATTGAGAAACACCAGAGAAAATTGATCAGCATGATCGAAACTCTTGGAAAAGCATCAATAGAGGAGATCAACAACTGGTACACGGACGTCAAAAGTGAGATTGAAAATAATCTGATTGCTCTGGATAATATCGAAAAGCAAATAAAATCATGCCTTGATGAAATTGAAGCTAACGCTAGAAATGAGGCCCAGTTGGTTGTGACTATAAAGAAAGGAGAACAAGTAGTAGACAAAGCTGAAACATTGACCACGACCAATGTTACACATGATAAAAAATATCAAATGGAAAATGGCGTCGAAAGTTACTTGTCTAATCTTCAGTCATTACTTGAAAACAGCGGCAATGATCCTAACATGAGAATAGTTCAAACGGGAGGATCGGGTATGTTAATATACGCTGCATTTTTCTTTTTTTTTTTTGTTAATGCTAATGACAGATAGGAAACTATAGTTTCATTTCGCTCTCTCATTCTGCCAGTATATGCCAAATCAAATAGTGACGCATCCATTCATATGCAAAGTGAACAAAGGAAACATTATCTAATCCAAGCTTTCTTTTCTTTTTTTTTTGCGTTAGAATAATGATTTTGAGAACTTAAAAGTCCTGATTTGAAAAACTGCTTTAGGCTAATGTTGATCACTGAATTAGATGGTTACAGTCCCGGTGTTGATGAGATACACATTTTTATGCAGGATGCTGCAGCAAAGACAAGGAGAGGGGAAGTGGCCGTCCGCCGTCACCGTTGCAGCAACAGCAGGCTCCTACAGTGCAGTCAGTGGGGCAAACAACCTATGTAAGTTATTGTTTAAAGATAAATCAATGAATGATTAGAACAATACATAACATTCATAATTATAATGATGGTGTGAGAAAATGGGAACCAATAAATTCATGGCGCAAATTATACCATAAGAGGTATAAAAGAAAGTGTATGTAGTAGTTACAAAAACTTGGCACGAAGCGCTCGATATAGGAAATTATAAATGTTAAAAACAACCCCCCACAATATATATATATATATCCAAACTAAGTTTTTAGAGAAGGAATTATACAAGGCATGAGTTTCACAGAGTGCAATAATTAATTCGCTATCAATGAATTCTATTTAGCCTTTTATAGCCCTACCCACCCACCTCCTCATATCGTTCGCACATTTCGGTCGGATAAATTATCACAGAGTTATGATCGTTTGTATTTTTGACGAATTCGTGTCTGGACTTCATCTCCAAACCCCGGCTTGAATTTGATGAAACTTCACAGGATTTATCAGTTTTATTTCTAGTTGTGCACATAGTCGACACAAAGTTATGGCATTTTGTATTTTAGCTATATGTATATATAATGTGTATGCATTCTTGTCGCATTTTTTCTTGAAAATCCCGGACTTGAATTGGATGAAAATTAATTGAAAGATTAATGATGTATTGGGGTTTACCGTCGGTGTGATAGTATTTCAATCATATAGCGACGTCCAGCTACTTAAAGTTGGAGGAAGACCCCGAGTACACAAAGGTACCCGGGTAGAACCACCGACTTACCGCAAGCCAGCTGGAAGGCTTCCTCACATGAAAAATCCGAAGTCCCTACCGGGATTCGAACCCACAGCGGTGAGGGGCTGAGAGACTTGAATTGGATGAAAATTAATTGAAAGATTAAGCTAGACTTACCTTGATATGGAGAAGGTTGATCCGACACAAAACTCCCCAAGGGCTAATACAGATTACGGACGCAGCGACCAACGGCTCAGTTAACCAAATTTTAAAGAAAATGTTATGAAGATAATGTTGGTAAGGAGTTAAAATAGGGGAGGTACTTGGGAAGTTTTGTGCCGGATGAAATTACGATCAACCATCACCTTACCAAGGTAAGTCTAGCTTAATCTTTCATTTTCATCTCATCCAGCTTATAAACGGCCTTAAGGACCTCACTGATTTGTCTAGAGATTGATTGCTTACCAACATTGCGGAAATATTCGTCATAACAATTATATTGAAATGTATAGGTTCATTGTCCGGCAAAGTGGCATAAAAAGTAACAAAAAATATCATATATAAATCAATAACATTTAGTAAGCTTGTTAAGATATATATTATTTTGCAAATTATTGTTGCCTACAATGATTTATTTATTGTAGAATGCTGATTTGATTATACCAAGTAACGGTACCCCTCTCTGGTAAGCAGAGGAAACTGAAACTGATCTAGTACTATGCGGCTTAAATGTCTGTGGAATATCGGAATTTCTCATAATAATCTGTATCAATCGTGTTACTGTTTGTTTGGACACTATTTTATGTCGTTAAAAAGTAGTAATTATTAGATGTTCCCCTTGTCGAAGTGGTTCAGTTCGTTCAATGTATTCCTTGATTGTTTTCAATATACAGAGTTTTCCATTTGGTAAGCATGGTCTAAAGTAATCGGCTGCAAACGAATGCCAGGTCTTATTTGTTTCAATCTACTTGAAATAGTTATGAAAATATTATCAAAACCAGTTATAATATCATTTGAGTTCCGGTTGACGCTAAAGATGGCGGACGTGTAATTTTTGTAAGTGAAACGGATGAGCCAAAAGAAGACTTCTTAAGACCTAAAACATATCTTATTGGTAAAATGAATGAATGAAAAAATAAAACTAAAAAAAAGGGAAATTTTAATTCTATTGCATCGCTCGGTAATACGAAAAATAATACCCCACCCACCAATAAAGAAACATGAAATAAACATAAAAGAAGAAGTGTGAGACAATGTCTGTCAATAAAAAGTCTCAGACAAACTCCCAAACTTCAAAACAATCAAAACATACAAATGTGAATGAGGAACATGCTTTGAAAGAAACTGTGAACGCTGCAGATAATGTACCAAAGACGAGGTCAGAAAGTGTGACAGAAGTGACTCAACCAAAAATTAAAGAGGCGTTTGAAAATGTACGCAATGATGACCAAGACAATGCCCCTGCTACCAGTGCAGATATCACAAAGGTGCTTAATAAATTAGAAAACATGCAAAAAGACAATTTGACAATAAATAAACAACTAGATAGCATACAAAAGTCACTAAACACAAAAATTGATAATGTTGACAACAAACTTAACAAATTATCTCAAGAAACAAAAGCAGATATTGAAGAAAAAAAAAGACAAAAAAAAACGGAACTAGCTTTAACTTTAATGAAGAACAATTAGAGGACCATAAGAGAGAAATTGAGGAAATGTTAAAAAAACAAGAAGAAAGAAATGACCAGAAAATTCAGGAGTTCCTAATAAGAGAAGCAAGCCTTAAAAATGAAATACAGAAGCTACAGGAGAGAAACCTAGATATGGAGAGACACTCCAGGAAAAACAATTTACTTCTATATGGTCTTCCAGAAACCACCCATGAGAACATATATAAAACTATTAAATCTTTCTTCAAAAATGACCTTAAAATTGCAACTGAAGATGTAGATCATATGATTTTTGCAAATGCCCATCCACTCCCCTCGAAAGGATCAGGCCCCAAACCCATAATTGTGAGGTTTACGCGCTGGACAGACCGTGAAGTTGTACTCACCCAAGTGTACTCTGGTATACTTCCTAAAGGAAAATTTGTACAAACTGACTTACCACCAACCATGAAAGCTGAAAAGCACCGGTTAATGCAAGAGGCATATAAACTGAGAAATGGTGAAGAAAAATACAGAACCAGGATTATTGAAAGTGGTATCAAACTGTATTTGCAAGTCAGGAAAACTGCATCAGAGCCCTGGGTTAATTACACAGTATAAATTTACTCTGGACTGAAGATATAAATATGTCTGTTTCACTTTGTATGTTGACATTTTGTTTGGTGAATATGTTTTTGGTTTACAGCTGTTGGTTACCCCATAAAAACTCTAGGTGAAGTATTTCTCCCCCTCTCTTAGTACTTTTTATTACTTTTCAAATGTAATAACATTCATCATCTCAAAATTTATCTTCAGATAGGATTAACACATAATAAATATTCTACTGAAAAGATTCAATCATTCACATTTGGATTCATTGATTAAAAAAATCCATAGCCTGTTCTTTTTTCCTGTGAAATAACAAATGTTAAAACTATACTATTAATATGGAAGTTTAGTCCATTGCTTTGTATCCTAAAATGCATAAAAAAATAACTATACAGTTTTGTTTTGTTTTGTTTTCTTCTTCATGTACTGCTCCAAAAGAGATGTTCATTTTTGTGTTTATGTCAAACCTTTACATGGTATTTTTGTTTCCAGAAAAAATATTTGCATAGACTTTTATTCCATTTACTTTTCAGCCTATGATGCATACATTAATTAACAACACAGTGTTTTTTGATGTTTGTTACTCATGTATTCTTCCAAAAGACACATTTATTTTTGTGTTTAATACTGTTTATAGTAAAATCTTCACAAGGACTTTACAATGATTATAAAATTATTTTTCCATCAACTTTCTATCCTAAAATACACTAAAAAAACACACAGTGTATGTCTTTTTGTTATTCATGTAGTGCTCCAAAAGAAACAGGTTATTTTGTGTCTATAGTGAAACCTTTACAAGGACTTTTATTTCATTTAAGTATATCCCTATTATGTGTATATATATATAAAATTAACAACACAGTGTATGTGAATTGTTTCTCATGTATTGTTCCTAAAACACTTGTGTGTGTGTGTTTATGCAAAAAAAACTATAAATGGATTTACATGTACTTACCATCACATATAATGCATATTGGAAGACAGAAGGGAAGGAGAAAGAAACACACACACACAGTGTACAACACAGTGTATGTTGATTCAATTTTGTTACCAGTATATTGTTCCAAAAGACACATTGTGTTTTTATAGAAAAGAAATATAGATATATTATATTCACAATCCATATTATTTATATATGAGCTTTTATCTTTAAAAAGTATTACTTTTTCATTACTTCGACATCATGTACAAAGTGACAAAATAAAGTCAGTTTACTGACTGTAGGTGACTCATGTTCAACATATTGTTTTCATTCCTCGGGAAATCCCTAATTCTAATTTTACAATCGGATGACGTCATATGGTACATATAAAATCTTCAGTATTTAATTGTCTTTTAAACTTTAAGTTAAAAAAACTATTAACAACTTAAATACCTCTATTAGGAATGTCATCCAAGTCACTTGTGTTTAGTATCAGGCGGACGATTGTTGAATAAGTAATCCTTATTTCCAAACGAATATTGGTAAAACACAAACACGTGTTAATTTGTTTTTGAAAGGGTTTGGGGTAAAACAGTATCACAGTTGTATTATTATCATCGTTGTCGTCTTTTATATGACTGCAACCGGTCATTTGTTTGTCCTTTTTGTTTGTTGATATTTATGTATGCTGTGAATTTCTGTAACTTTCTCCCTTTTGTTTTGTGTATGTTTGTGATTAACCACCATGTAAATAATTTTTCAAATTTCTATATAATGGTTCCAAACAACGTTATGTGACTTTCAGATGCCAGATATTTGATTTTGTTTATTAAAGAAAACTTAATAAAATATGTCAAGGTACTCAAGAATGAATAGAGACGATATCATAATAGGTTCTTTTAATTGTCAAGGATTAGGAGGGAGGGAAAAAAGGAAAGATGTTTTAAATTTCTTGAAACAAAAACAATATGGTATATTTTGTCTACAAGATACACATTTTACTGAGAAAGAGGAAAAATATATTAGAACTCAATGGGGATATGAATGTATATTTAACAGCTTTAACAGCCAGTCTAGGGGACAGCAATACTTTTTAATAATAATTTTCAATATAAGGTTTTAAATGTAAAGAAAGATATAAGTGGTAACAAAATTTTTATTGATATTGAAATTCAAGGTAAAATCATATCTCTGATTAATATATATGGTCCTAACAAAGATAATCCTGCATTCTTTGAAGAAATTAGAAATAACCTAGTATCCTGTAATAGTGATTACATCATATGGACTGGTGACTTTAACTTGGTAATGAACTATGAAAAAGACACAAAAAACTATATTCATTCAAATAATCCTAGAGCAAGAGAAAAAGTTTTAAATATATGTGCAGAGTTTAATCTCATTGATATTTGGAGGGAACTAATATAGAATCTAATAGATATACATGGAGGACAAATAATGGAAACAAACATGCAAGACTTGATTTTTTTCTTATATCTCAAAATTTATTCTGCAATATTTCAGATGCAAAAATTGAATATGGGTATAAAAGTGATCATTCTATTATCAGTATTACACTTAGAGGACAAGAAAAAGAAAGAGACAAACCCTTTTGGAAATTTAATAATTCGTTACTGAAAGACCCTCAGTTTTCACAAGAAATTAAAAACATAATATATGAAACAAAATTACAGAGTTCAGAACCAAATCAAAACTTAGATATAAGTAATAATACGAACTTAAAATTAAACATAAATGATCAAACTTTTTTTTGAAGTACTTTTAATGAATATTAGAGGGAAAACTATATCCTACTCTTGTTATAAAAAGAAACAAAAAAAAAAAAAAATTAAAAAAGGAATCAAATAAAAAAAATAATGGAGAAAAAAAATGAGCTAAAAGAAATCAGAGAAAATAAACTAGAGGGTCTAATGATCCGATCCAGAGCACAGTGGTTAGATAAAGGGGAAAAATTACTAAATATTTTTGTAATCTTGAAAACCGTAACTATATCAGTAAACATATGCCTAATATTATAAAACAAAATGGTAGTAAAAAGAATTGAAATTGTTAATGAAACTAAAGCTTTTTACGCAAAACTGTACTCAGAACGTGAAACTAAAAATATAAATTTGCAAGAACACATTAAACATACAAATGTGAATAGATTAAATGAAACAAATAGGAATAAATTAGAAGGTAAAATAACAAAAAATGAAGCATCAATTTCCTTAAAAAATATGAAAAATAATAAAAGCCCTGGATCGGATGGATTTACGGTAGAGTTTTTTAAATTTTTCTGGTCAGAATTAGGAGATTTTTTTATTAGGTCAATTAATCACAGCTTCAATACTGGGGAATTATCAAGTACTCAAAAGGAAGGGATTATTACATGTGAAAAAGATAAACAACTACTAAAAAATTGGAGACCCATATCACTGTTAAATGTAACCTACAAAATAGCCTCTGCATGTATTGCAAATAGAATAAAAACGTTACTACCTTATTTAATAAATACTGATCAAACGGGATTCATTCAGGGGAGGTACATTTGGGAAAATACTCGTAAGTTATATGATTTAATGCAATATACTGAAGAAAATAATATACCAGGCTTATTATTACTTATTGACTTTGAAATAGCATTTGATTCCATTTCATGGTCCTTCCTTAAAAAAACATTCAATTTTTTTAACTTAGGTAACTCAATCACACAATGGGTA
>CM037788.1:7292894-7339230 GCA_021229015.1 Solen grandis | reverse complement strand
CTAGCATATTGATTGTGTGTTTAGCTATTTGATAGCTTTGTATGCAGTGTAGCAATACCCCGACGACCGTCACCTTGTCGTCATTAAAGGCATCAAAACCAAAACAAAACTGTCAACATTGGCTCCGCTTAAAAAAAAAAAAAAAAAGTATTTCTTCGTCTATTTTCTTTGGAATATGTGACGATCTAAAAAGATAAAAAAAAGCTTTCCAGGGAATATGTTATCTCCAGCAGCAGCTGCACTATGCGGTACATGGACGGTAGTGGATAGAGCACTGGATTCTCACCAGTAACGGCTCGGTTCGATTCCCGTCTAGGGCAGCATGTAAGATTGTAGGTGATCATCAGATCAGGCAGGTGGGGTTCCTCCGCGTTTTCCGGTTTCCTTCCACATCAAGACAGCCATACGCTATATACCACCCCTCTCACACTCATCCCCGTCCCCATATACATTCTTTTTTGGGTTGGTAGGTTTAACGTTTCGCTAATAGTCAACCCCCACGGTTTCAATCATTTGGAGTCTACATGAGACACATATAGTACTACCACGCCGCAGTATCATGCCCTAGACATGTAACATGATAGTACCTCCAATAACATTATCCTGAAACCAAGCCAAGAAGTCCTTGAACTACCCTTTTATTCTGAGCGCCAAGCAAAGGAAGCTAAACCAGTGCTATTTTTACGAATTTAATATCCGCGGCCAGGGATCTAACGACATCTCGCTGCCAAGGCAGACGCTCTAAATTAACCCCTTTGTCAACGGTGAAGTTTGTACCGTGCCGACTTTTAATAAAGATGATTATGTTTAATTTTGTTATTAACAATATAATAATCGATGATGTTTGTCAAACATATATAAGTGGACAATCAATAAGTGAAATAATAAATGGCAAATCTAGATGTTTCCTCTTTATTATGTGATAGCTAGTTTTCATTTTTTTATATAAACTTGAAATTATTATATTGTTATAAATAGGATCAAATAAATGTTTCGAGTTTAAAGAAACAATTTGATATGACGTGCAGAATGCAATTGTTTGGTACGAATTTAAAGCAGCTCATTCACAGTTCATCGGTAGAAATTAAGATTTTTCTACTCTCCCGCGCTAATGTTGGTAAGTCTATTATCTGACAAATAAGCTGGGAAAGTGGGCCGGGGTCACTTTGCACACTATCCCCGAAGCAGGCGCTTGCGATACCACGTGGCTTCCGCAACATGGCGATAAAATTCACCAGTTCGTAAGTTCAGCTTGTGAAGTGAGCAAATGCGCGAAGATTGAATGTAATCAGTTAAGTGACGGCAAATGAAAATAGAAAATCTAAATATAAGTTTACCAATACTGAATATAAGTT
Source organism: Solen grandis (assembly GCA_021229015.1). Lineage (NCBI taxonomy): Eukaryota > Metazoa > Mollusca > Bivalvia > Adapedonta > Solenidae > Solen > Solen grandis. The sequence continues at coordinate 7,337,875 of CM037788.1, read as the reverse complement.
CAATGCCGTTCCTAACGCTATTGTCTGTTATGGGGAAACCACCGTTTTTTGTTTTGTTTTTAAATCACGGATGGTTGCATTTGGTAACTATGCGTCTGTAGATAGGTTTTGATAGAGGTAATGCACACAGACAGTTTTCAATCAACTTCTAAGTCAACGGCCATCTGTGAACGAACTGCTTTAATTAATTCTTTACTCCTTGGGTATCAATTTAAACTAAAATCGTTATTAATATGACATAAATTGTTATGGTACACTCTTAGGACAAAATTATAGAAAGAAAAGGCTGTGTGAAGTTGGCTCGACATACGACATACAACATACGACATTCAACTCTCACTATTCACGACATTGGACATTCAGATTTTGAATGTCGCACGCGACATTCACGACATTGGACATTCAGATTTTGAATGTCGCACGCGACATTCACGACATTGGACATTCAGATTTTGAATGTCGCAGCACGACATTCACGACATTGGACATTCAGATTTTGAATGTCGCGGCACGACATTCACGACATTGGACATTCAGATTTTGAATGTCGCACGCGACATTCACGACATTGAACATTCAGATTTTGAATGTCGCAGCACGACATTCACGACATTGGACATTCAGATTTTGAATGTCGCGGCACGACATTCACGACATTGGACATTCAGATTTTGAATGTCGCACGCGACATTCACGACATTGGACATTCAGATTTTGAATGTCGCACGCGACATTCACGACATTGGACATTCAGATTTTGAATGTCGCGTGCGACATTCTAAATCTTAATGTCCAATGTCGTGAATAGTGAGAGTTGAATGTCGTATGTTGTATGTCGTATGTCGAGCCAACTTCACACAGCCGAAAGAAAATGAAAATATTAGCATAAATTTTCCCAAAATGTTACATCTCGTTCGATTTTCCTCTATACTCAAAAGTTATTGCTTTGGATGACAGTCGTTCATTCGATTTCTACCAGAGGGCGTTCTGTATTATGATGCATTCAAAACATTCGGGAAAAACTGTCAAGAAGTTAATACTGATCTGAAGGATGCTGTAGAAAGGCTTAGCATGTTCTGGAGGAATGGCAAGTATATATTTAAACTTGTGGCTGGATGTATATGTTATCTGTTCCTGCGCCGTTTATATTTGGTCGAGTTATAGTCAAAACGTACCAAAGTCAAAACGTACCCGAATGGAGTCAAAACGTACCCACCTGTTGGTAAAAATGTACCCACCTAATTGGTCAAAACGTGCCGAAGTTAAATTATTTTTATGACTGAAATGTGTTTTTAAAGTACAATTTATACGTTTAAATGTAATGTTCATCATTTAAATTTTATATTATTTCATGAATGCCATCAGAAGTATTCCACATGTTTCAATAATAAAAATATTTCATTCATTCAAACTATCATTTTCCAGACCTACAAGCTGGGAAACATGAATTCATTGTAAGTGTGAACAGCATAATCACCTCGCAATTAATGTTACCATCTTACACACCTTTAAATTATTCATGCTAACTCGGCCCAATTACCAACTCGGCCTGGACCAAGTCGGCTTACTAGTCAATTCGGCCTGGTCCAACTCGGCCTCTTTATCATCCCGGATTATCCAGTTCTCTCCAGTATAGGAAGCTAAATTGCAAGAAATTATGAACAAAACAATCCTATGCCTTTATATGTCAATACATTCCCTCCAAATGTAATAAATTGCCAATGGTAACTGAAAACGAATTCAGACACTGAAGGCCAGTTTTTTTCAGATGTATGGGAAGGGGCCTTAATATCATATTTTGGGGTAAATATCACCATTATTTATTTATTTTATTTTTATTATTTTTTTTGGGGGGGGGGGGGGGGAGAAAAAATCTTGGAGTAAGATGCAAAGGGAAACCCCAGGGAAACCTGCATGAATTTCAATATGTTTTTCAGAGGGGAATGGCCCCTGATAAAAAAAAAGCAAAAAAAAAAAGCAAAAAAAAAAAGCCCTGCACTGAGTAAATGTTGGCAGAATTTTTATGAAATAGCTTTATTTCTAAATCCAGCATTCTATCAGGTTTGACCTCGATTGAGGTTAAGGTCGTTTGATACCAAATATTCTCAAGTTACTAGCCAGCTGCTAATTGTAATTATAATAGACGGAATGTGCTTCAAAAATAATAGAGTTGTGAGACCTATATGAAAACAATAGCGTTGTGAGATCTAACTAAACAAGGTCTCTCTGAGGCTAGACGCTGAAGACTGGCTTTCTGAGGCGTCATCGCGCTGTCAAGGCATGCTCCCTGAAGTTCTGTGCGCTGTGGAGACCGGCGCTGTGAAGACTCTCTGATGCCTACGCCCTTTGAAGGACATTACTGTGAAAACCAGCTCTTTGGGACTATACTATGGTCTCACTAGCGTAACATTAGAATATGTACACTTACACAATGATCAGACAATGATTTGAGTATGAAAGAATCACTATACAATCGTAATCATTACATACAAACGGAGGCTGCTTTATGTATGAAAAATGAACTCCAGAGATGCCACATTCAAGTAATTAAGGCTCTCTGCATCCTTAAGCTTCCTGAAGCCTACGCGCTGTGAGGCTTGGTGGTGAAGACCAGCCCTGAAACGCCACCGTCGTTCTGAAGACTCCTATTTACCCGGTGGTAAATATAGGCTTTCAAACCCCTAAGGTTTAAGCGGTCTTAACACCCCATAGTCAATAAAGCGAGGCTTCCAAGTCTATGGAGGTTAGACATGTCTTCTAAGCACCCATAGACACAGAAGGAATACAACATGTAACCCGAGTCGCACGGCGCTGATTTTTATTCCCAACATCTCAACCTTTGAAGAGGGACTCCCGAGAGAAGGAAAGGAAAACATCAGTGTTTTAATAACCCAAAGTTCCAAGGCTGTAACCCTCAAAAGTCCCAAAAAACTTTTACTAAGAGCTGTACCGGTCTTATGATAAGATACCTGTAATGGTTCTGCTACATTTCGTACTACTTAACCTCTACCAAAATAACCAAAGAACCCTAATAAAAAATTAGGAAACCTTGGTTATCGCCGTGAAAGCCATGAGGTCCAAAATGTAGCGGAACTATTACAGGGAATTTACCATACACATGGGCAGATTAGGCGCAGCAACCTCAATTTTCAGGTAACTTATTTGAAAAAAAAATCACTTATCACATCGCAAAACACGTAATATTGTTTTTAAAGTCGTACATTATGACAGACTGAAAGCTATCCGTACGTCACTGTGGCTAATCATATGGTCAGACTTTTTATTTATATGGCATAAAATTACCTTTTACCTCTGACATATAAGCCTTATTTTGACACATTGGAAAACAGAGCAAACCCAGATCAGGAGCTGCCTGATCAGGGTCTCCTCTGTTTCCTCATACAATAGCTCAGATTCTACACACTGTCACAAAGAAAAAATCATTTTTTTTCTTAAATCATTAAAAATTAGGTTAATTGATATTCATCAAATAATAAATTTGTTCATGAGGTAAAGGGTTGAAATTATTTTTTTTCAGAACAACAGCACACTGCTTGTCTGTCGAAGGCGTTGAATGAAAAAAAGTGTACCTGAGAAAGTATTGAAGTTGGTGTTTGCTCACCACATTTTTTAGCCGTTAACAAAAGCGGCAGACATCACATTAGATGAATACTCAGCAGCTGATTCTGAATGTCCATTCTGCAAAAGCAAGGAAGGAAATATACAAAGTGGATGTACTTCATTTGATAGTACTGGAGAGTGTAGAACATTGTATGTGTCTGAGGAACAGCTAGATTTAAGCTAAAGTTCACCTGAAGTAAGCCATTTGAAGAAAGGACCATTTTACGCCACCCCAGCATCCATATTCATTAACTAGCAATATTAGATGCAGCTTCTTCCTCATTCTTGCACCGGTCGCGGTAGCAATGTGGTAGAGTGTCCGCCCTGGAATCAGGAAGTTGTGGGTTCAATCCACGGCCGCAAACATATACCAAAGCCGTAAAAGATGTTCCGATATACCTGGATCCCTTGCTTTGCACTCAGCATATGAGGGTAGTTCCAGGACTGGTTGACCAGTGTCTGGATATTGTGACTGGCTGTGGTATCATGCCACATGTCTATGGCGTGATACTGCAGTGTGGCAGCACTATACCTGTCCAGGGCTCTCTCTCTGTTTGAGGGGAACAGTACATCTACCTTCAGGAGGAAGAATTTTCGAGTCGTTTTCCCCTGAAGGGGGAATATTTTATTTAAGATGTACAAAATTGTTCCTGTCCAGTAGCTTTATTGGTAAAAAATAAAATGGAAATCAACTAGGATACAGTACAGTACTGGCTGGATTTCAAAGTTATTTGACACATATGTTTCTTAGGTCACTCTCTACTTAGATTTTGATCCGTTGAAAAACATGGCCACCAGGGGACAAACCCCATTTTCCTTATATGTATATAGTACAAATTTGAATATTATTCTTGTCCTAAAGGACTCACTCGATTTATGGCTGGCAGAGGTCAGAGCCTATTTTCCACAATATCATAAAATATTTGCTGTTTCTTTTCCTCCCACTAATACCTGGTTCTCAGGTGAGCGACCCAGGGCCATCATGGCCCTCTTGTTCTTATTGAATAATTAAACATGTTATCTAGTTCCACAAGTTATTTATAAGCCAGATATGTTCTAAGAACATTTTTGCTATCACATACTGGAATTATATTCCCTGCAAATGGACGTTTACGGGGATATACTGGAGTCAGCCTGTTGATCAATCATTCTGTCATTTGGTTGGTTGATCTGTTTGAAAGTTTGCAGCAAAATCTACAGCATCAGTTTTGAACATATTTCATTGACACTAGGCATGTGTGTTCATGTGGGTGGATATTCCATTTGGTATGTGCATGTAGCAAGGCAAGTTCTGTCCAATATTTCCATGGGAGAGATTATTACTCTTTTCCCTTTTACAAAACATTAAGTGGGGGTATTCATCACTTTCAGTGAAGGATATCCTTACACAGAACTGACATTGAAAAAAATCAAACAAGCAAGTGACTAAATTGAGTTGATACATTTACCGGTAAAATTCCCCGCAATACGACATTCACGACATTGAACATTCATATTTTGAATATCATTGGACTTCAGATTTTGAATTCGCACGACATTCACGACTTGGCATTTTTTAACGCGGCACGACATTCGCGACATTGGACATTCAGATTTTGAATGTCGCAGCACGACATTCGCGACATTGGACATTCAGATTTTGAATATCGCGGCACGACATTCGCGACATTGGACATTCAGATTTTGAATGTCGCACGCGACATTCACGACATTGGACATTCAGATTTTGAATGTCGCGGCACGACATTCACGACATTGGACATTCAGATTTTGAATGTCGCGACACGACATTCGCGACATTGGACATTCAGATTTTGAATGTCGCACGCGACATTCACGACATTGGACATTCAGATTTTGAATGTCGCGGCACGACATTCACGACATTGGACATTCAGATTTTGAATGTCGCAGCACGACATTCCCGACATTGGACATTCAGATTTTGAATATCGCGGCACGACATTCGCGACATTGGACATTCAGATTTTGAATGCCGCACGCGACATTCACGACATTGGACATTCAGATTTTGAATGCCGCGGCACGACATTCACGACATTGGACATTCAGATTTTGAATGTCGCACGCGACATTCACGACATTGGACATTCAGATTTTGAATGTCGCGGCACGACATTCACGACATTGGACATTCAGATTTTGAATGTCGCACGCGACATTCACGACATTGGACATTCAGATTTTGAATGTCGCGGCACGACATTCGCGACATTGGACATTCAGATTTTGAATGTCGCACGCGACATTCACGACATTGAACATTCAGATTTTGAATGTCGCGGCACGACAATCGCGACATTGGACATTCAGATTTTGAATGTCGCACGCGACATTCACGACATTGGACATTCAGATTTTGAATGTCGCGGCACGACATTCACGACATTGGATGAAATCTGAATGTCCAATGTCGCGAATGTCGTGCCGCGACATTCAAAATCTGAATGTCCAATTTCGTGAATAGTGAGAGTTGAATGTCGTATGTTGTATGTCGTATGTCGAGCCAACTTCACACAGCCGTTCTAGTTGTCATTTGGTGAGCAATCCAGTGCCTTTACAGCGTTGGATACCCACGGATCCTATTACATCTGTCAGCCATGGGATAATTGGCTACTAGCACTTAATCATTATAAGGATATTCGTAAGAGATACGTCGACCAATCATAATGCTGCTTACATAAATGAGTACTCTTCAATTGGAGATCTTAAATCTTTAAGTCAGTAAAAGTTTGTCGAAGTGCCGTAAGTATGAGAGTTTCTATTGATCCAAAAATCCACACTACCTAGTGGGGCTGCGAATAATGGTGCGGCTTTTCAAATAATCAATAACGAGCAAATGTTAACTAATAATCCCAAGGATTAATTCCTCAAGTAGTGTTACAGAACATTATTAATGCTTATCTTGCTGTTAAACAAAATTGAAGAAGTACTTTATTCCTTGTATTGTTGCAACTAGACAAGGGATAGTGACTGTATTATACAATGTGCATTACGATTCATTGATATGCAAGGTTAAAAGCTATCCTTTGATTGTAGATGGTAAACTTGACAAAACGGAGATCTTATTGATTTGGATGATGCTAAACTTTGATAACTTTGAACTTGATCATACTGTAGAAAACAAGAGGCCCAAGGGCCATAGACGCTCACCAGAGCACATCTGCATTTTAAAATGAAACAATTGTTTTCTGTAACAAGGAATGTTTAACTGTGACTATTTTATGTGGTTCCTTTTGAGAGTGTCAATATGAGTCTATATGAAGGAAAAGGTTAAATCAGTAACAGTTTTTAATCTGGAAAGAGCAGCCAAAACAACTATGAGTAGCCTAGAAGTAATTTTCTACCTAAATGTCCCACATACTCTCGACACCATAGTAATTCCATCCCTATACACTCTATGGAGCAGTGCGGTTGTGATTCACAAGCGCTAACATTTTCAGAAAATACAGTGTTATCATGCAACTTAAAATACACTGGACAATCGACGGTCATGTAATCTCATTCATTTCAACCAGTTAATAAATTCTTGGGTTATCTTTTTGTTTTGGTGGATCACGGAATCAGAAACACACTAAATCGGGAAAAATATTGTGTATTGAAGAGTAGATGGGGCCAAATTTCGGCCCCAAATTGGCCTTTGCACAGAAGAAGAATTTTGATGTTTTCTATATAGAGTATATAAGGGAATTAGCCAACCCCCTATGGACCTCATATTTTTAGGAATTAACTTTATTTTAGCCATATTGGTATACATTCATGAGGTGACCATTTGGGCCAAAGGAAATTAAATTCTCACAGCTGGCTTCATAAAAAAAGTATTTTGATGTTTTCTATATGGAGTATATAAGGAAATTAGCCAACCCCCTTGGGGCCTTATTTGTCAAGGGGTCTACTTTATTTTAGCAATTATGGTAGACATTCATGAGGTGACTATTTGTGCCAAAGGAAAATAAATTCTGACCATTTGTTTCCGAGGATATGATTTCCAAAGTTTTCAATTATTTTTTCTATTTGTTGCCATGGCAACCAGAGTTCTTCATGGATCAACTTTATTTGAGCAATTTTTGTAGAGGCCCACCCAAGGATCATACATGCCAAGTTTTATCAAATTCTGTCCAGCGGTTTCAGAGGAGATGATTTTCAAAGTTTTCAATTATTTTTTCTATTTGTTGCCATGGCAACCAGAGTTCTTCATGGATCAACTTTATTTGAGCAATTTTTGTAGAGGCCCACCCAAGGATCATACATGTCAAGTTTTAACAAATTCTGTCCAGCGGTTTCAGAGGAGATGTCTTTTAAAGCAAATTGTTGACGACGGACGATGGACGACGACGGACGACGGACGAAGGGTGATCCCAATAGCTCACCCTGAGCACTTCGGAAGGCATATGGTTTAAGGGAGAAAGCTTTGAAATACAGTGGGGGTCTTACAAAAGTATAAAACTGAATTAGAAGACATTGTTGAAAGAACAACAGATATTAGAGAATATCGACTGGATTTGACATGTGGTGAAGAGTTATTAAGAATTATTGCCAGTGAGCAAGAATGGGAGGAATAGAACCGCCCACTAGCAGTTGAAGACCAGTTTTGATATTAACAGGTTTTCTCTGTTTGGAAATCTATCAATTGATTTGTCTGCAGTAACTAAAGGCTCTATTGTCAGCATGTCTTGAGTAAAAAAAATCATTTTTTATGTTGGTAAAAACCAGTTCAAGTTGAACATTTTCAACATTAATGTCTCTTTTACCCCTACTTGTATTGGGGATATACTTCATTTTTGCCAGGTTTGTCTGTCTGTATGTCACAAAATTTTATAACACGCATACATCTTCCAAACAATTTGGCAACTTCTACAGGTAGATATACTTTTCCTGATGGCCAAGTGGTTAGAGCATCCGCCTCAGGAGCAGGACCCCCGGCCGCGAGACACAAGATAGTCGTAAAAAATGGTACTGGTATAGCCCCCTTGCTCGGCATATAAGGGTACTTCCAGGACTGGATGGCCCGGTGTCAGGATTTGTGGTGTCATGCCACATGTCTACGGCATTTTACTGCAGTGCGGCAGCACTATATCGGTCTCAAGTCTCAGGTCTACAAATGACTGAAATACTGTTGGTAGGACGTAAAACCCAACAAGTAAACAAACAAGAAGGTATACTAGCATGTGAAATCAAGTGCCCAACTGAAAGACAAATGTTGTCACAAAACAACCTTCTGCTTTAGTTTGTATTGAATATCAATGAAATTTTTAATAAAGATGCATTGAGCAAAATGTAAAGGGGGCATATTTTATGAAACTTGTTATGCATGCATAATAGGTAATTATGTCAAAGTCATTATTGTGTATAGTCTGCCAATTTCTGGACATCAGGTCAGCATCCTACTGTAAATTTGACTTTAAAAACAGACTTGGCAGTGATGCAGTTTCAACATATATTTTAGTGTTATGTGTGAAGTCTCATAAACCCTTAGTATTAACATTTTGATCAGTGAACCCAATGGTTCTTGTGGAGGGTTCACAGTGACCTGTATTGTTTTATACGTATAGGAGGGCCACTCTTGCATGATAAATATTACAGAAATAGTTGAGGGGCCTCCGTGGCCGAGAGGGCAAAGTCGCTGACTTTAACACTCACTCAGCCCTTGATTGCGTGGGTTCGAATCTCGGCAGGGTCATTCGGATTTTCATGTGAAGAAGCATTCCAGCTGGCTTGCAGTAGGTCGGTGGTTCTATCCGGAAGTCTCCATGCATTCGGGGTCTTCCTCTACCTGTAATTAGCTGGACGTCGCTATATGACTGAAATACTGTCAAAGCGACGGTAAACTCAAAACGTCAAGTCACAGAAATAGTTGAATTACCTTGATTTTAGCATTTAATTTGTATAGTTCTTGAAGTCTGGTAAGGTATTATATGCTGTGCAGAAAATGCGGAAAACCCTTTCATATTTCTGAATAAATCATATTTTAATGGAGTGTCGTACATACATTGAATGGCCACTCTCTGGTATGCAATGACATGTATCTTAAAGTCACCAATCGTGAGCACTCTGTGCTTAAGGTGGCCTTTGTTTGTTATCCACCACATATAATTATAAACCTTTGGGCTAATTTCATTAAAACTTGATAGGGGTGTTCCCGTTTTATACACAAGAATTAGATTGCAACAACATCATTGAGTGAAAAATGTAGTGAAAAATCTTCTACAAAATATTGGCTAGATTTGAATTTATTTAATGCATGTTCATTAGGTGACCTTCGACAAAGATTGCTTAAATCATACCTGTCTATTAAAAAAGGTCTCTACTAGAGTTACAAATATGTGTTTTAAAATATTTTTATGCTACATTACAGGCCAGATTTGACAGTGTTTTGGCTAATTTGCACTCTTTGTAATCTATCAAATTTGTTCAAATATAATTATAAGTTGATCCATAAACATAAACATTTCCTTGAGGCTGAGCAGAATTTTCTTCCTTGTATATGCTGAAAACTTGCCAAAACCACTGACAGATTTGTGGTCATAAATAAAGTTTCATATGGATTGTTGTTTTTATTTGTTTATTTTGTTACTCTGAAACCATAAAACTGAAATTGTAGTAATACAATGAAAAGAAATATACTCCGCAACAGAAGAAATGCCCCTCTTGTAGAAATGATGTAGCTCTGTCTTTGTGTTTAAACAAGTTCAATGTACATGTATTTATTACGCTGCAAACATGAAGAAGTTTCTTTCCCTATAATACTTATCAGTTTTACACATGCACGCGATCTTAACATGTTTCTTTGTTTATATATGTTACCCAGGCATTATTAGATGACATTTTGTAGTAATTCATGTTTCATGTCATATTTGTGAGTCATTGTTTATGTTGTACCTGTCACTTGTCTTGTTGTGTATATTTAGTGCATGTCAGTAGTGAGTGTGTTTATTTAGGATCAGTGTGGAGCATGAAGTGTCATTTTGTGAGTGCTGATCGGGTGTATGATGGGTAAATCAGTCAGGTGTAACGTTATTTTCTTCCTTTCCTTTCTAGTCTTTATTTCTCATACTGGTTTTCACTTTCTATGAGAGCAGATGTACATTTCATAACTTTACATCAGAAAATATAATTATTTTCTTTCATATAAGTCCACTGCCCGGTAAGTTAATTCTATTTGATTTATTTGTTTACGCAAATTCTATATTTAAATTATTATTGCTCTGTGAATTGATTTGAATTTATTGAAATAGCTGGATTTATTTCTTTTGTTCTTTGAATTTCTAAATTATTAATATGATTATTATTATTTGAGGTTAAATGGAATATTGAAACGAAAATATAAAGTACTAGAACCTGCAACCGGACTTGTTATTTCTAACCCCGGTAACAGTGGCGATCCCGGCAGGACACGAACCTGCAATCTCCTGATTCGCAGTCTAGGGAGAACAAGTAAACAGAGATATCTAGATATAATCATTGCTATGTGAAATATTTCAAATTTAAATAGACAAGGTATTCAGTCTGGCTTGCCATACGTCAATGGTTATATCTAGATATCTCTGTTTACTTGTTCTCCCTACACCTGTAATTAGCTAGCTGATATATTGTCACCACAACTTTGAACAGCAGCAGTAACAATAGTATGTATCTTCCCCAGTTGCAGAGTGGTTAGAGTGTCCGCCTTTTGGATGGGAGCTTGTGGGTCCGATCCCAGATAGCGGCATACCAGAGTTGTGAAAAGCTAAGCTCTCATCTTGGTGCTCAGTATGTATAGTTGGCCCAGTGTTAGGGCCCAGTGTCATGATATTGTGATTGGGTGTGGTATCATCCCAAGTGCAGTTTGGCAGCACTGTATCTGTATTTAGTCTCTAAATGACTGAAATACTGTCAGTGCAACGTTAAATACAACAAAACAAACACACTCACTACACGTGCACTATACAACATAAACAATGACTCACAAATGACTCACAAATATGACATGAAACATGAATTACTACAAAATGTCATCTAATAATGCCTGGGTAACATATACATGTACTTATAGCGGCTGTTTCGCCATGCTGATGGTTTCTATTGTTTCTTACCTTTATAGAGACAAACAATACTTCCTGTAAAAATGAACTCTTAGTTGTAGAGATTGCACAGCATTTACTCACCGAGTGGGTTCAAGTCCCAGCAGTGTCATTCGGATTTTCATGAGAGGAAGCCTTCCAGCTGGCTTGCGGTAGGTCGGTGGTTCTACCCAGATGCCTACGTGCATTCGGTGTCTGCCTCCACCTGTAATTAGCTGGACCTCACTATAAGACTGAAATAATGTCGCAGCGACGGTAAACTAATTCAATCAATCAATCAATCAATCAATCAGCTACTGAGTTTATATGCTCTTCTGGAGGCGTTTCATGTCTACCATTATATCGTATTTTTTTTTTTCAGAAATCGTCTGAAATGCTTTATTGGGATTGTATTGACCGGTGATGTTATAGTGACAAGATGACATACCGGACAACTGTGATGCGAATGGGGCTACTAATACTTTTTTTAGCTCAACTGTGCATTTGTGCTCAGGATGAGCTTTTATGACCGCCTTTTGTCCGTCGTCCGTCGTCAGCAATTGCTTGTGAACACTCTAGAGACCACATTTTTGTCCCAATCTTCATGAAAATTGGTCAAGATGTTTGTCTTCATGATATCTCGGATGAGTTCGAAATTGGGTCATATTGGGTCAAAAACTAGGTCACTAGGTCAGATCATATAAAATTTTAAAAAACCTTGTGAACACTCTTGAGGCCATAGATTTAGCCTAATCTTCATATTTGTTCAGGATGTTTGTCTACATGATATCTCGGATGAGTTCGAAATTGGGTCACGTGGGATCAAAAACTAGTTTACTAGCTCAAATCTTAGAAAAGCCTTGTGAAAAGAGACCACAGTTTCAGACATTTCTTTATAAATTTTGTAAAAGATGTTTGTCAAGATGATATCTTGGATAAGTTCAAAATTGGGTCACGTAGGGTCAAAAACTAGGTCACCAAGTTAAATCTTAGAAAAACCTTGTGAACACTCTAGAGGCCACATTTTTGGTCTTATCTTCATGAAACTTGGTTGGAATATCTCTTGCCATTAAATATTGGACAACTTCGAAGTTGGGTTATGTGGGGTCAAAAAGTAGGTCAATATGAAAAATTCAACATATGTTGCTCATTTATAATCAGGTGAGCGATTCAGGGCCATCATTGCCCTTTTGTCTAAAATTTGCCCTGGTGACCCACTTTTTGACCCCATGCGATCCGGTTTTAAACTCATTTGAGATTTAATGTAAACAAACATTCTGTACAAGTAACATGAAGGTTAGGCCAAAAATATGGCTTCTAGAATGGTTATAAGATTTACCCAGGTGACCTCCTTTTTGACTCCATGTCAACTCATCCGAAATGTCATGAAGTGAGGGTCAAAACTGTGGCCTCAAGTGTTTTCAAAAGGTTTTTCTATTATTTGAGCTAATGACCTAGTTTGTGACCCCACGTAACCCAATTTCGTACTCATTCAAGATATCATGTAGACAAAACTGATTTGACCTTTTTGACTCCATATAACCCAATTTCAAACTCTTCCGAGATATCATGTAAACAAACATCCTGACTAAGTTTCATGAATATTGGGCCAAAACTGTGGCCTCTAGAGTGTTCACAAGCAATTGTTGACGACGCACGACGGACGACGGACAAAAAGTGATCACAAAAGCTTACCCTGAGAGCACAAGTGCTCAGGTGAGCTGATTAACCGTGTGAACACTCTAGAGGCTACATTTTTGTCCCAGTCTTCATTAAACTTGATAAGAATGATGACTGCATGAAATCCCAGATGAGTGCAAATTTACGTAGGATCAAAATCTAGGTTACTTAGTCAAATGCTAGAAAAACATTGCAAACACTTTAGATGCCACATTTTATTTTTTTGAAATCATGCCTAACGGCAATCTTACTCAGGTGAGCAACACGGGGCCATCTTGGCCGTATTGTTTTAATTTTCACTGTTTTTGAAAAAAAAAAAAAGCAGAAAAGTAACATATTGTTTAAAGAGGTACTTTCTTTTTAAACTTAAATAATACACAAAACAAATCTAATCTATTTGATGTTTTTATGTTCCCCAATGGGTGAGCATTTTGAGCATAACTCAAAGTATATAAAAGCTATTAACTTGAAACTTAAGATGTTGGTAGATCTCATGAAGAAGCAGTGTAGTGCACAAGAATCATTACTCTGCACATCATATTTTTGGATTTATTGCCCTTGGTTAAATTTCATTTTTTTTTATCTGAAGCATAACCTATGAGACCTATAACCTGGAAACATCATATGTGGATAGACCTCATGGAGGAAAAGAGCAGTGCCCAATAACTGTAACTACGAATATACACATCATATTTTTTAGAGTTTTTTCTCTTTGTTGAATATTATACTTTATTTTGTCTGGGGCATGATTAATAACGTATAAAAATATTTTCAAGAAAGTTATTTTTCCGATGCATACTCATAGACGATAAGACCTATGAACATGAAACTTTATTGGTATAAAAGATATTGACATGAAACTTCATAGATGTATAGATCTTATTGAGGAAAAAAGTCACTACAATTACAAACCTCTCTACAATAAAACTGAAAACATATTGCAATCGATTGCGAAAATGGCAATTACGAATATCCAAATTTAATGCCCTCTAGCGGGCAAGATATACGTGCACCTGTTTGCGTAGGCGAGAAAAATTATCAATGAAAATACTATGAAGGAAATTGTGTGATTCTGTCGTTCGGCCCTCACAGCTGCAAGATTAATTTGATGAGGGAAATAATTAAAATTGTTCCAAACTACAAGCCACCCTTTCTCCTTTACTGTTCCAGTTTATACTTAGGCCCCAGAATAATTTCGTTTCCGATCTCCAGCAAATGAAAAGAGGGTCGGTAGGTCGGGATTTTTTTCTTTTCTTATTTTTATGTCACAGGTAGAAGGGGTTCAAAAAGACGAGTAGAAGGAATCTGGTTAATATTTATTCATCTAGGGAAGAGCGTCTGAAACAGTTCAGAATAAATGCATATATTTATAATGCTATGCATTTATTTACAACTTTGCTCTTCTTAAACAAATTAAATTATAAAGACATACATGATTATTATTATGTATCCAAATATCATATTATCATATTATCTAAAGAAGTGAACATACACCTATTACAGAAAAAGATGGAAAGATATAGAAGATAAGATATTAAGAAGAATATTATAATAAAATATCTTTACCCCCGATTCAGCAAAGCCACATACATATACCCCGGTAGATGAACCACAGGTAATCGATCAGGTAATCGATGCTGTCCCAATTGAATCAAGACCTCTAATGCCGTACCCAAACCACCCAGTGTTCAATATAATTGATCTTTACCACGCATACAACCAATCACACGACAAAACACATATACACAATTGACCATTGGTCAATTTAAACGAAATGATCACAACAATTGTGAGGTGTGAGATATGTTCCGCATTATAAACTACGGAAAGAACCCGTAACCTGAACTTTTCTCAACGAGAGCGTAAACACATCTCATCCGTGAAATACGCTCACAACAACCATCTGCGACATTTACATGAAAAGAAAGGTAAAAAAGGGAAATATTTTTAAAGGTGGAAAGGTAAAAAAAACTTAAGGCTCGGTCGTTAAAAAAGCGGGTAGGTCAGCTACCAGAAACAGAACTATTATTATTTTTTTTATTTTTATTTTATTTTTTTTTTTTTTGGGGGGGGGGGGGGGGGGGGGGCGGCTTAACGCAACACTAGGACTCTCAGTCTTTTGATTACTTTTCCTCCCCATTTCGTGGTCCGTAAACCTAATAATTAAGAATCAAATCAAAGCGGTTAGGCCTAACAAAACTAAGAAATGTAGAGATATAATTCTTGTGCTATCCACGTTTATAATTTCATAACAATACCTTAATTTAAAAATCGCAGGCATTATTGTTTCCTGTATTTCGCCATTTCTCAGTTAATGTCGATACACTCAAACCGACCCGGAATGCTGCAAGCATTCCTATACATAGCAACTTTTATGTGTGAAAGCTCAATTGGGAATAGGGCCGTTGATTTGACCCTTTATAAAGTTTTGCCCGGTACATCGCTCCTTGGGCAATCACAGTTCTACTGTGTACGTAAAGTGCCATAGATTTCAAATTGATAAGGCATTTATTACAAAACCATTACTTTCAATCCAGTTCAAAAATGCACATTACAACATTTTGCACACGTTATTCACGTAAGCAATTCAACCATGTATTTGTGTTTCAAATAATTTTATATACAATGTCACAGACTATGATAGAGCCCGATTCAAAATTTGAGACTATCAGTCTGCTATTGTTTTTGTCAAAGCACACAGAGCAAGGTTTTTTTAAGCCGTCTGACTGTGTGAGTACCTCACCCAGTTCCTCCCCGTCCTTCCCCAACAGGACAACATTGTCAGACTCAAGTCCAGTCACAAACAGGTTCATTTGGTCATCCGTACAGATCCCACACCCACTATCCAGATGTGTGCCCTGATACCTGTACATTTCTCTCCCATGTTTGTCTACGCATACCACTCCATTGTACTTGTCTGTTACGTACATCCTATCGGCGCAGTCATTGAATGCAATAAATCTACTGCATGTTAACATATCCTGTCCAGTTTGGCCTATCGTCCTCACCTGTTCCCCTGACTGGTTGTACACATACACCAGCTTCTGATCACCACTGCTCACAAACAGATTATTGTTACTAAAAGCAATACCAAGGCAGCGATAGTTCACTTTTATCTGTTTCCTCAGTTTCATTTTTTTACCAACAGCAACAAACTGAATCACTTGATTCTCTTTGAGACAGACAGCAACTTCATGCTGGCAGACGCAACATAACCCATAAGGCATACCAGGCAAATCACAACAGTCTGTCACACTAAAGCTTGTACCATCGAGTCTTTTCAACCTTTTGTTAGTCAGGTCTGCCAGTAACAAAGAACCGTCAGTCAGAAAACATGTGTCAAAAATGTTACAATCGAATTTGTCTGAGCGTATCTTTACAGATTTTATTTGTTTCTGGGTGACACTGTATAAGTGAGGCCGCTGTATCTGGAAGGAGCCAAGAGACCGAAGACCAGCCAAATAACTGTCGATGTCGTTGGGAAGAAATTTCATCTCATGGTTCCCTGTAGAATCTTGGAGTTTCGTATTTATTAGATTATCTGCCATTCTAAGAATATCATGTCCTTTCTTCAGTGTCACGAACAATTGTGATTTATTCTCTGTGTATGCATCGAGATCTTTCAAACATGCGCGGGCGTCAGATTCTAGTTTATTGTATTCATTGATCTTCTCAACTTGTTTTTCCTCTAACTCTTTGTACATTGCCTTCACTTCATTTTTGCTAGTCTCTCCCATCTCAACAATCTTGGCAACCAGCTTCCTCTGATGATCCTCTATCAAGGATAGTTGTCGATTCTTCTCTGAAACCAGTTTCTTCTTTTCTTCAAGGTTTTTGTTACAGCACTCCTCCAAAGTCTTAACAGTCACCTCCAATCTGACATTCACTTCCTGTAACGTTTCGCCCTCTATTAATTCATCGGCCTGCGATGGTATGTACTTCACTGTACTGCATAGCCTGTTACAATTATTTAATTAAAAATAATTAGTTTATTTTCAAAGCATACACTATAAATAAAATGGTTCTCAGACCATAATGTAAAAAGCTTGAAATCGTATAAAATTATCTTCAGTTGCCTTTTACATCAGTATCTATCAATACATATAACATTGATATTGTAGTTTATTATACCCCAAGAAGTTTATTGGGGCTATATTGGAGTCACGTCTGTAGACGAGATTTGTCCGCCCTAGTTTGCGGCTACCTTTGGTCGGATTTTGAAGAAATTTAAGACTGATAAGTTCCAAGACTAGTTGCGCATATTGTTGGAACTTCATGATTGCTTGATTTTGAAGGAGTTATGACCCTTTGTTGTATTTCCCAAGACTGTCTAATATGGTTACTCTGGTATCTGGGAGTATTCAACATCTTTAAAAATAATTCTTGTTTTACTCTATATTTTTACACGGGAAAATCTGCAAAGAAATCACCCAACCTATTGTATTTTGGATTTTGCAAACTGTTTCAATCTGATTTCTTGACAAGGGGTGAGATATTGTTTTACATTACAGCGACTGATTTTTTCAATTGAATCAGAATCTCCGATGCTGATGGAAGCACAATTGTACGCAATTTTAGTTGTTTTATACTGTCAGCAGCAGGTCTTTTGTATTTTTTAATCAAAAGCTTGCATTGTTGGTTTGCATAATTACTGTATCCGTTTTCTCTATACTTTAATTCAATCCTCTATAAATATGAAGAGTACAAATTTCAACAAACATAGACCATGAAGTATATACAGATATAATATAACATATCACAGCACAATAAACTACATACTGTATATGATGTAGTTAACACTCTAATAAAAACTTATAGTATTGTTAATCATATATAATTTTAAATCACTTATACAGGATCTAGATACGAAAGCGAAAATACTAGAACCAAAAGTGACAATAATATTATATATATATATATATATATATCACACACACACACACACACACACATATATATATATATATATATATATATACACACACACACATATATATATATATATATATATATATAATATATACACACACATATATATATATACATATATATATATACACAAACACACATATATACATACATACACTCATATACACAATTATACATTCAGTTTACGATTTGTCACAAAATCATATTAATAATATACATTCTTTTTTTTTTGCTTAAATGAACTACATGTACATTCAGTAAAGTTTGGGAGAGCAACGTACAGAACTTTCGTGTTAAAGGCCATTTTGTCTCATAATGATACATTTTTAAAGAAAGAAAATGACACTGACATTTAGCAAATGGCACATAATGTGCAAATATCTGCTGTGAAATAACAGTTATACACATTGAAAATGTTGATCAAATCTCGCCATTTAGAAAAATTGAATGATCTTTAGTAAAAGATTCTTTCTTATTTATGCATTGTAGTAATGTCAGGGCTGGGAATGAACTGCGTCTTACCAGTCATTTTGTAAACAAAGGCCGCCATCTTGAAAAGCAAAGAGTATATTTTTGTTCATTACCGTTTCGATAACAAAATACATATTATGAATACGCTCCTAATTTGTCCGCTTCATATGTTGTATGCAACATCTCTTAACAAATCTGTTACACACATTTTGTTGTTCTGTCCGAAGAATATACACTGCTCTTGGAAGATTAATCTGGGCCTTTAAAGCACCAAAGTGTTTATTTGTCGTTTTATAGTAAAATATATAACATAAATGTGGTTACTAATACATATAGAACATTTACTTCCTTGAGATAAAATTATGTATACGGAAGTTCATACCGCTTGACAATAAGTAATTTATAAATTGTTCCCTTGTGGCCTCGGCCCACCAACACGACATAGCAAACATAGTCATCAGATGTCGCCTATGAAACAATGACTCAAAGTATTCAGCATACGTGTAAAACTGTGTATATGTATATATACGTATAGATAGCCCTCTTGCGAGAACGGATAGGCTAAAACTCTTTTTGAAGCAGTTTTATTACATGGACAAATAGTGTTTGTTTTTACATACACTGAACAAAACTGTTGTTGGAAAGTAAGGAAGTTTGGAATAAAATGTATTAACCTCCCAAACAATCATTTTTAGTTTTGCTTAAAGGTATTGCCATAATCTTACCTGTGTTCCAATGATACACAGGTGTTACAAACCACCATGTCGTGATCTCCACAGAAGAGTTCCAGTAACCTCCCGTTGTGTGTTTTACACTGCTCTACGGGAAGTACGAATGTCTGGAATGAGGCCGGATCCCGGGATCCAGAAGGGTGTGCCTGTCCATGTATTCACTGTGTTGTTTCAGACAAGATTCACAGAAATACTTCCTACATTCTTTGCAGAATTTCTTTGCTTCCTTCGTTACGTTCCTCTTTGAACACACGGTGCAGGAATAATCAAATATTTCCTCAGAATAGGAAGTTGGCTCCTCCTGTGCGGTCGCCATTTTGAATTTGATATTATATATAAATGTATGAAAATATATTAGTTAGCATACGCGTTGGCACATGAACATGCTAAATTCATCTGTATTTCCAAACAGAAATGTGTTGCTACGTAGCTGACTATTTTGTCAGTATTTTAGACCGAAACATATGAAACTGTATTTCCTTTACATTTATCACACTTCCGGTTGATTGTTCGTTCGTTTTAAATTCGGTTACACTTGACTATTTTGAATTATTTTCCTTAAATCTGAAGTTAATAAATATGATTAACTTATAATACTTATGTTTTTATTAAATTATAATTTAAATCGCTGATTTTATTGATATAGCGTGTACAAATGTATTTATGAATGTGTTTGTTAAATCAAAACTAGAAAGATGTAATTATGATAAAAGGGGAAAATCATTTCTCTTCTTCTCTCTCTCTCTTAAAAGAGTTATTTTTATTAACCCTATTCTCCAGGTTAATATACGGTAAATGTATACTAACAGACTTCTTCTTAAGCTCACATAAAGTCAGATTACAAAATATTAGTGTAGTGTTTCCTCCAGTGAGTGGCGTTTCCTGCTGTGACTAAGTTGTTTCACTGATGACACATACCGGGATATTTTTAAAGCAGCTCATGCACAGTTGATCGGTAGTATACATATATAGTTTTAAGTTATAAACCTCAGTCAATGACCAGTCTGTGAACGAACTGCTTTAAAACAAAGCTGGTATAGACGGTTCGAAAGTTAGTATTTGTAAAGTGGAGACATATATGCAACTGCTGTGTAAGGTTCATTTGTTTTGTTTCCACTTTTTTAGTCACTAGAGACAGATACGAGGCATATATAGCCATACTGCAGCACTAGACAAATGGCGTGATACCATGCCTAATCACATTATCACCTTATTAGCTAAATGGTCTAGGAACTGTTTTTATATTTAATGCTAAGCAATGAAGGTATAACAGTACGTGTCATTTTTGCACGACTTCGGCACGTTGCGACCGGATGCGCCTAAAATGTCGTGATTTTTTGGGGATAAATTAATACTGAAGACTGTCGGCGGAAGCTCCGGTGTAATATTTTCAAGTTCCCCCAATTTCGAGTCCCCACCCCTCTCCCCCGTTAACTTAAAAAACATTTTCAAATTGCTCTCCCCGGGAGCATAAAAACGTTTTCAAGTGCACTCCCACGATTTAACTTGCTCACCAGGGAACTTAAAAACGTTTTCAAATGACAGCTCCCTCGAACCTTAACACTTACAACATAAAATAATGTACAGTTTAACCTGTATTAACGATCACCTGTACTAAGCGGTCAACCTGTATTTAGCGGTCAATTTTTATATTACTAGAATATAGCATTTTGTGCTATATTTAAACTTCGCTCAGTGGTCACCTCTGTTAAGTGACTTTCTCTTGCTCCCTTGACTGACCGCTTAAGACAGGTTTGACTGCAGTATGTATTATTATTGATATTTTTATTGGTATTTAATTTTGCCAAACTGAATTTATAAAACAATATGAGGTTCAGATAGGGCTGGTGAAGCTCCCCACCTCGGAAACTTGAAAACGTGTTCATATGACCCCCCTCCCCTTTTTTAGCTCACCTGAGCAAACCGTGCTCATGGTGAGCTATTGTGGTCGCCTTTTGTCCGTCGTCCGTGCGTGTGTGCGTCCGTCCGTCCGTGCGTACGGCGTCAACAATTTCCTTTGAACATCTCCTCCTAAACCGCTGAATGGATTTTTACCAAATTTCACAGAATTGATCCTTATGATGCCCTCTATCAAAATTGTTCAAATTATTTTAATTGGTTAAAAAGTAGGTCACAGGAGCTGAAAATAGATTTTAAAAATGCAATCTTTGAAAAATCTTCTTCTGTAAAACTGCAGAGCCTGAGCTTAGATATTTGGTGTGAGCATTGTCTAGTGACCTCTACCAAGTTCGTTAAAATAGATTTATATAGGAAAATCTAGAAAAATCTTCTTGTCAAAAACCACAAGGCTTGAGTTTAGATATTTAGTGTGCAACATGGCCTATTGGACATCTTTCAACTTTGTTGGGGTCAAAATTTGCACCGACCAAGGGGTCACTTGATTTTACATATAGAATTATATCGGGGGAAAAAAAACTAGAAAAATCGTCGTGTCAGAAACCGCATAGCCTGGAGTTTAGACATTTGGTGTGTAACATGTACCAAGTTTGCTCAAATCAGGCCCTGGGGTCAAAATTGGCCCGCCCCAGGGGTCACTTGATTTTACATAGACTATATAGGAGAGTCTTTAAAAGATCTTGTCAGCAACCACAAGATCATGGGTTTAGATATTGATTAACATGGCCTTGTGGACCTGAACCAAATTTTCAAATCATGGTTCTTGGATATAAATTAACTTGGATATAAATTTCTTATAACTTATACTTCAATGTGTCGTTAGCACATTGATGCACTTTTAGTGTTTGATGTTCCTTAATTGAACCAATATGATGTTAAACATGGAAATTCGAAAATGTTTTCAAATTTACCGGGTGTAACATGTAGATTCCTGGGTAGGGCATTTGAAAATGGGGGTGGTTGGGATCTCAATACCTTTTCAATATGTCCCACGCGGGAATATAAAACGTTTTAAAATTTTCGGTGAGGGAATTTAAAAACGATTTCTGTTCTCAGGAAGAGGGGGGCGGGGGATCTTAAATCGGGGGCCACTTGAAATCATAAGTTCATGCAAATTCCGGGGTAGGTCATTTGAAAATGGGGAAGGAATCTCAAACGTTTTCATTATGTCCTACCCGGTAATATAAAAACGTTTTCAAATGCCCTGGGGAGGTTTGAAAACGTGTAAATGTTCCCGGGTGGGGTGAGGGACTTTGAATATGGGGTCACTTGGAATCGTTACACCGGTCTTAAGCAGGAGTCACTACCACATTGAGTTATCACGTGACCATAACGTGTACCTCTTGCCAAACGACAAACATCATGATAATTGTTTACATGTTATTTCTGCATATCATTCGTATTAAAACAGTTCGCATGTATTTATAAAAATAAACATCGAAACACTTGATGAAATGAAACACTGGAATTATCATATAGCTGAAATAGAGCTATTCAACACATTTTGACAGAGAGTGTCAGATCTCTTGCATTGGAGATTGGATCGTCTTTAGTAGCTGAAAATTAAAAGCAAGCATCGTTAGATTGTCGCAGCCAACCGGGCTCAGTTGCGTATATAGGCAATGTGATTCTGTGCTAAAGTTTTTAAGGTACATGAAACTATGGATACTGAACGCAAATTTAACCTGGTTAATTCACTGAAGGGATACCAATAGACGTCATCACTTGATTCCATTTCAAAACAGCATGTTGGTCAAGCTTGTCGCTTTTTATGTAAATCCTGCCGACAGTCTCTTGATTGCTTTGATTTGAATAAGGGACACATACCATGTGAATATATAAAAGAGAGAGAGAGAGAGAGGGGGGGGGGGTGCACAGTCACTAGCGGCTTACTGAAACATGATTTTTTAGATTTATTTAATATTTCTGTTTCTGAAAACATTTGATACAATGGCTCAGCTAGATGACTGACAAGAGACCAAATCTTACTTTTTATCGTATCCCATATACACATTGAGAAGAGTAATGCGGAAAAATAATAAAACACACAAAGACAGAATATAACAGCAAACTCGTTTACCAAAAACTGAGATATTTTATGATGCAATCGACTGAAGACAGACACATATCGTAATGCAGTACTTGAATCGCGTTAATGTAGCTGAACATGAAATAATATTTACATTGTTCTCACAATCAAAGCCTCACACAACTTCGCTGAAACTACATCTTTTTACTGACTGAAGTTAGATACTGAAAAAAGCATTGTTTTCGCGAGGAGAGGGGGTAATTTTCGATGATTTTGCCTTAGGTCTCAGTGAAAAAAATTAACCCCACGAAAATTATTTTTTTCATCTAGTATCTTGAATGTATGTACCAATGGACTTGACTTGGATTACGATTCAGCGAAATGTCATGTCATCGAAATATGATAATTTTACTGTTTTAAATACATTTCGTTTATATTTTAAAGTAACCATCCTGTATTAGTCACATATTCATAATGAAATCACTCTTCTTCTTCTCCTCCTCCTCCTCCTCTTCTTCTTCTCTTCTTCTCTTCTTCTTCCTCCTCCTCTTCACCTCCGACCTCAATATCGTCTTCATCATCTTCATCTCGGATTTGCTGCTCGAACTCAGCCTCAAGTTCCTTCTCCTGTTGCGCTGCGCGAACTGCAGCTTCCTCTTCCGGTGAGGGATCGTCTGCCTCAGCGATTTCTGGTCCGCTCGGAAACTCTTCCATTGGCATGTCAGGAAGCGCCGGTTCGAAATCCCTTTCCAGGTTTTTCAGACCCCATCCGATGTAAATACTTTCAAAATATCTGAAATTGTAATATAATGAGGTTAGTCTAATCTAAACATTTACACGAACTACACTTTAACAATGTTTGATTACAATCTTATATTACAGTGATAAGTCAAGTAAGTGTGCTTGGATAGCGTAGTGATATCGCGCCTCGCTTCTAACCAATGCGTCCCGGGTTCGCTTCCTGGTCACGTACGTGAGATGGCACAGTAGCCGCCCGTCCAAATACGTGGGTTTTATCTAGTCCTCCGGTTTCCTCCCACAGTAATGACCATACACGCCATCATCATAGCCATCGAAAGTAATTGATATAAGTTGTGAGAACTTGTTTCGTAATCGATGTAAAAATAAAGTTTAAACATTTTTTAAACGTATTCGTTTATAGTCGATTCCTGATTAATATCTAAGTTGTGGATGTATCATACATTACTTACCACATTGTAAGTGTTATTATGGCAATTTGAAACTTCATTTTTTATATACTTAACAAGTACGTGCAGTTTTGAGCATATTTGTACACTGAAAATTAATTTTAAGTCTCCAGTAATCGATCCATATAAATACAGGTCATGTTTCTCAAGGACAAAACATTTATGGTATATTAATGATATATTGATTATATAACGCATTCGTGTAATTTTTTAAGTGTATTACATTCATCATGCATGTTTTAACAAACGGTACTATTTACATATGTCGATAATTATCATGTGTTTCATATGATGTCCCCTTTTCTAGTTGTAAATATGTTATATATAACTATGTCAATTACAGATGAAACTGAAAATTATTCTTACTTCCCCCTCTCTGCACCAAACGTACACGCCCCCGTCCACACGTTTGACTGAAGGACGGCAATTCCATACTCAGGAACGAACTTGGAACTCGAGCTAGCGATCCAGGGTGGACTGTTTCCGACGTCTGAAAATAGAAACAAAAATCACTTTCCTCTAAGTCCTGAAACTCGAAAATAAAGCTATATTTTGACCAAAACCTTCCGGGATCTTATGTCCGTTTGCAACGTCAGATACATGTATGATTCTGAGAGAGTTTCTTGTCACAATCATTGCTATTTGGTAATGCCAGTTTTTTTATCTTATCTATTCATATTTTTTGTCACAAATTTGTCTAATTTTGTAGCTTAGCCGATTTTTGAACCGGAAGTACGCAAGACTACACAAGGAAAAAACTACATGTAGTTCTTTATGTACTCCAAAATTACTAAAATTGAGAGCAAACAAAGCGGACAATACCTTTCTCACAGTATATAAACGATTCTACTTCCGGTTTTCGCAAGAAAGGTACAAGTTAAAATATATAGGCTCCCAAGAAAAGTACAGTGATCGGAAGTATAAGTGCTTGTAATCGGAAAAACAGGGTATACATTGAATTGTAAATTCTTGCAAGACATGGTACAGTGATTTCGTTTTATACTATTTTTTTATCTATAAATGTCAGTCTAGAAACCATTGGGTGATGCTAAATGCGTTTACAAACGCCTGTGGTTTATTTCGATACTTTAGTTATTAATAACCTGACTATGATCAAAAAAATTTAATTTACTTTTTCCATGGACAGAAAACAATGTGCAAGCCCGCATCGGGATGCACCCGCCCCCCCCCGGAAAATTTTAAATCAAATGCAAATGGTGACGTCTGGTGCCTTTTTCTGAATCCTGTTCTTGTATGAAAATACTCAAAACAAATTTAATTTACTTTTTCCAAAAAGTATCTATACCTACGTATTCCTCTGGACCCAATTGCCTAAAAATATCAACATTTTCAAACAAGAGGCTTAATTCACGTATCTCCTTCCGGAAATGCCTACGTAAACAATCGATACAAGCAATGTTTATTAATTTGACCGACATACTTTCGTCTTCCGCCAAAGGACTAAGCAGTGGTGGACCAACTTCCGGTTCCGGTTCATCCGGTTCGTTCCTTTCCTCTTCGTCCTCTTCCTCTTCTTCCTCATTAAATGCTTCCTTTGTCTGTACAGGGTTCCACCACGTTGTCCGACCCTGCATTGTATTTATATGTCCGCTTTTATTCATACCTCTTTTCGTTTTTCATAAACATACTTAGATTCAAGCATTTCAATGTAGCATATAGACAGACAGACAGACAGACAGACAGATAAATAGTTTATTAAAGTGTCTTCAAACATTAAAAACAAAAAAAATAAACTTAATAATATCAAATATATTTGAAACATATTTATACAAGAGTTTTAAACAAATATTAAAACAACATAAAAGACAAATCCTCACATACATGTGTACCAATATAAAAGGACCTTATTTTTTTTTTTTTTTTTTTTTTTTTTTTTTTTTTTTTTTAAAGATTGAAACCTATTCTAAATTCAAATAAAAATCTTCCGTCTGTAAAACATTTTGGAGACTGAGGTTCCAAGTGAAAATTGCATGTGTTTAGACTGCATTAAAAATTTTAATTTATCATCTATATAAGTAATAACATGTGTGTGTGTGTGTGTGTGTGTGTTTGTTGTTTCCTCGCCCAGGTAAGAGAGAAAAAATGGGTATAGAAAACCCTTTTTTTTTTTTTTTTGCAAAAGAGGAAAGTAATAAATAATAATAATAAACAGTTTTGGGAGAGTACAGAAAAATTTCAGAAGAAAGCCGCATATCATAACTTTAAATGTTATCGCTAGGTTTACCGACAGTATTTCAGACATTTGGAGACGATGTCTACTTGAGACAGATATAGTGCTGCCACACTGCAGTATCACGCCGTAGACATGTGGCATGATACCACACCCAGTCACATTATCCTGACTCCGGGCTGTCCAGTCCTGGAACTACCCCTATATGCTGAGCGCCAAGCAAGGGAGCTATAACAGTACCATTTTTTACGACTTTGGTATGTCGCGGCCGGCCATCGAACCCAAGATCCCCCGCTTCCGAGGCGGACGCTCTAACCACTCGGCCACCGGGGACAGTGTATAGATAAATATGCAGTTTATCAATCCAGTAAAATTCATATATTGTATTTCATTTCATTGAATACATGCACATTTATGTAAATTACGAATTATTTCGGAAAATGTTTGTATTACATGTACTCCATAATTTCTGTCAACGGTTTACCTCCCATTTGCTATACAAGTAAACGAGGATGATATAAAATGTTGACTTTTATTTAACTCTTATTTAATCTCTGGTGGTACCTGTGGCAAGATGGCCGGTGCATGATGGACCCAGGCCTGTAGCCCCATGTCCGCCAAATCTCTGATGGCGATCCCCTCAAACTCTGTATCCGCTATCATATTTCCCCTTCCTGCTCCTGCAAACGATATATATTTATTATTTAAGAACAAAACCATAAATATATTCTTACCGAGTACATCAGTCAGTTTTGTCTGCAAGAGACACAAAGTACAGTGCTGTCTCCATGCCATATCACGTCGTAGACAAGTGGCATAATTCCACACTCAGTTACATTATCTCTGCAATTGGCCACAAATTTTGGGTAACTTCCAAATCAAAATAATTTTATAACATATCAATAGAATGTGAATAAAACAATCATAGACCGTGTATAATTAAAAATTGAATTTAAAGAAATCATTCAAATATAATACAATTTCACGTTTTAATGTACAGTCAACTCTCTTTACAACAGCTGTGTTTGTTTCAGCGAATTTGCTATTAATTAAAGAAATTGTCAGATGTAAAGAATAGAGACATAGAAATATCATGCCCTTTAGTTTGCAAGACTACTGCTGTTATAAAGAGGATGCTGTTATAATGAATGTCGTTATAAAGAGGTTTCACTGTATTATAATCAACCACTTTATGTGTTTGCAATGTACTTATGTCGTCGACCATGAAATCATTATTACCTGTTTCCTCCAAGGCTTCCTCTCCTCTTCGCCCTCGTCATCAAACCGGAAGTATCCTAAAGGAGAGATGTGCGTACTGGCGCAAATCCGGGCAATTCTGCGTGCGCAGGTAGTTTTTCTCTGTCCCAGGAAATGGTGGGTAGCACACCACCTTAAACAAGAGAGAATGGGTATTACATCAAAAAACCTAATCAAAATGAAGCAAGTAATTAAATAAATTTATGAAGAAACTCATTTCAGCTCATGTCGACAGATATCCAGTTCAAAGTCCGGTTTTCATTCAACTGTGGTGTCCATATCATGATTGTATATAAATAATACACTGTCTTAGCATATTTAAGTAGCTCATTTACAGATGATCGGTAGGAATTTAAAAAAAAATGAATGCTCTGCTCTTCTTCGTTTATGTTGGTGAAGTCCTTATTTCCTGACAAATAAACTCGGCAAGTGTAGGTCACTTTGCACGGGAAAACGATATTTCAGTAACTTTAGCGAAATCGGTTAAATACAGTTACGGTATCCTCGAAGCAGGTGCTGGTGGGTACTTCTTGACACGAGTAGTATAGGTATTGAATGTGTCTAGCTCACTGGCGGGTCTAACACACTTCAAAACCCAGACGCGCTAATCCGCGCGTCTGGCTTATCATGTGTAAACCCCCAAAAAGCAGTCACATTCAATACCTATACTACTATTAGTTAAAAAAAATCAAAAAAATCACACTAATGTAAAATCAAAAA
The DNA here is from genome assembly GCA_021229015.1 of Solen grandis. NCBI lineage: Eukaryota > Metazoa > Mollusca > Bivalvia > Adapedonta > Solenidae > Solen > Solen grandis. The sequence continues at coordinate 7,309,061 of CM037788.1, read as the reverse complement.
AAATTACACTAATGTAAAATTTAAAAAAAACAACAATGAAAAAAATAAAGAAAATTATGTTTTTTCCTGAACCATTTTTTACCACTCTGAATATGGAGGAGGAGGGTTTTCTAACGTATTATAAAAATTCAATATTATACAGTTTTTATATTTTTGGATATTATCTCCATTGCCTCTTTTCTCCCCTGTTCTATTAATTTTTGCCTTTCTTCTTCTGAATAGTTTTTTGGAACGCAGAGTTTTTTGTTAATTGTTTAAGCTCATTATATTTTTCTAATTCATCTAATATAAGTTTAAATTCTTGTTCAGATATCTCTCCATCTGTTAAAGCTTTAGAGATTAAAATTTTTTATACTATTTAATTTACTGTTAGCAATAGTTTTAATATTATCATGTTTTTTAATTTTTTTTCATAAATTTACGTCTAACAATTTTTACAGAGGCTCCAACTCCTCCACATACAAGAGCTACAATTTCTAACGGAAATAGAATAGGAACAATTAAACCAATAGTTCCTATAATTATACTAGCAGACATAAAGCTGTGTCTACTCCATCTGTTATATTTATTCCTCTTTTATATTTTTTATATAATGCTTTACGAGTATCTCTCTCATTAATTAATGTTTTCTCAATCTCTGAGATTTTTTGTAATCTATAATTTTGACTTGGTTCATGAAGTTCTACTTCCAACTGCTCTGCAGCTGTTCCATAGTCTGGCTGTGAATCTAGTATTTTACTATTTAAATCAGGGTATAAATTTGGGGCCGTTGGTTGCTTCATTTTTAAGTATATTATTTGAATTCAAACAATAACGAGGCAACAGTATTAACTACAGTTGTATTATCTACCAGACTAACAAAATTAATAACACTTCCAGCCTCAACTAAAAAAGGGCGTTCAAAAAGTATCATGTTTTGCTGTTGTTGTTTTTTAAAGTAATATCACACACACTTAAAATCTCTCCATCAAACCAACACACCAACTCGCACTTCACCACTTGTCCTTTTACTCGACAGCCAATACCAGTAATATAACCACGCCTTATCACAACATAACCAACATCTTTTTCTCTACCGGCATTTCCAAATGAAAACACCTTACTTTTATTAAAGAACCTTTTATTTTCAGCACTTATTGTAATGTTTTTTAAGGATTCTCTATTCTTTTTACCACAAGGTCTATTTTGTTAAAGTGTTAAGTAATTCTCTATCTAAATTTGACTTTAAATTATTAAATAATTTACTTTCTAAATTTGAGTTTAATTATTAAAATATGAATCTATCTTATATTATCTAGTATATACTTTTTAGAACCGAATATATTCATTTTTATAGAATAAAATTTCAGCTATGGAACACACTAAGGAATAATTTCTAAAACACAACTCATTGGTAATCCATGATTATCTATTTTTTGTCCTTTTCATCACGAACACTTATATTTAATTCAGAAATATGTCCCATTAGTTAATTTTTTATACTCTGGATTACTAAAGTTTATATTAAACAATATCTCCAATTGATTACTCTCAACAGGAATAACACCAGAAATTTACTAGGTGTACCATTAAAAAAATTATAAAAAACTATTTATTTGTTCAAGGTGAACATAAAAATTGTTTATAAGGGAACTAAATCTATTGATTGTTCACCATGGCATGGGAGGTTAAGAAGAGGTGAATTTTCCAAATAATGACTCTCTTTAAATCCTAACATTTTTCTTAATTCTTTGGTTATTTTTAAAATCCATAGGTTATATCACTAATGAACTTATTGTTGGGTATTCTTCTGCTTTTAAACAAGCAATACCATTTTTTTCATCAACAGTTAATGTTATTCTGTTGTCAAAATTTTTAAATACATCAACTATTTGTTGAAAATTATAAAAACCATCTGAAATTATTTTTTTGGGTGGTGGGGATTTACGAATGTTAGTATCAATCATTGTCCAATTAAATTATACCAACCCATAGTATAAGTAAAACCTCTCAATCCAATTTTCTTATCTCCATGTTTATTATTATATATTGTTGTAGGTTTATAGGTTCATTAATATTAGAAATTATATGATTCATTTTTATTGATAAAAAATAAATTTTATATTAATTTAGTGGAACAAAGTTCCGCAGTTCCCTATATGATTTCTAAAACACAACTCATTGGTAATCCATGTTTATTTATTTTTTTCCCCCATTCATCACAAACACTTATAGTTAATTCAGAAATATTTCCTATAGTTAATTTTTTATACTCTGAATTATCAAAATAATATTAACAATATCTCCAAATTGATTACTCTCAACAGGAACAACTCCTAAGATTTTTACTAGGTGCTCCATTATGAAAATTATAGTACTATTTATTTGTTCAAGGTGAATATATAATTGTTTATAATTACTAATAATATTAGCTTTTATTTTTCTTTTTCCATTTTTTCTCTTTCTCTTTCTATTCTTTCTTTTCTATTCTTTCTCTTTCTATTCTTTCTCTTTCTCTTTCTCTTCTCTTTCTCTTTCTATTCTTTCTCTTTCATCTTTTTTTTTCTTTCTTTTCTCTTTCTATTCTTTCTCTTTCTATTCTTTCTCTTTCTCTTTCTCTTTCTCTTTCTATTCTTTCTATTCTTTCTCTTTCAAACTCTTTTAATATTTCTCTTTCTCTTTCTCTTTTTCTTTCTCTTTCTATTCTTTCTTTTTCTCTTTCTCTTTCTCTTTCAATATCTTCTAATATTTCTCTTTCTTTTTCTCTTTCAAACTCTTTTTATTTCCTCTCTTATTCTCTTTCTCATTTCCTCATCCTCTGTTAGTTTTAAATTTTCTTCATGCAATTCTATATAATTTTTAAAATGTTTCTAATAAAAATTTTCTAAATCACCTACATCTCTTTTTTTTAAATGTTTGAGTGGAGAATTTGAAAAACCCTTTATTTGAATATTTTCTATATTATACCATCCTATAGTATAATTAAAACTTTTTAATCTAATTTTCTTATCTCCATGTTTATTATCTATATATTGTTGTAAGTGTATAGGTTTATCAATATTAGAAATTATATGATACATTTTTTACGATAAAAAATGATCCCTGAAGCTTTTAAATATAATGAAGATGTTAATTATTTACATGGAGGAGTGTTTAAAAAAAAGGATATTAAACATTATAAAACAAGAAATAATAATTTCATCAGATGGAAACGGAATGAAAAGTTTTAATGTAGATTTCCTAATATATTTGAAAAATATTTTTATTTCATAAAGTTACATCAGAAGAAATAGTAAAAAGGTGGGAAAGTGATTGGATGTTATTTTGGCAGAATCAATTAAACTTTGCTATTTGGTGTTCAACTACAGGATGTGGAGTTGACATAAAAAATCATATAAATGCGGGTAGTGTTTCACAGCCGGACAAGGGAACCGCTATGGACGGAGTCCAGCTGCAAAGCATAGCGAAGCACAAAGTCCGAGGAAATTTAAAAGGTTCTTTATTCTTATTCCATATTTATTATCAAACAAGAAGAATATTAAAAGAATTATCTATTTCTCTTCCACAAAATAAAGTTGGAATGCTTTTAATAATAATTTATGATAGAGAAGCTTATGAAAAAATTTGTAGTGAGTTTAATGTAGATCCTAATACAGATTGGAGACATAAAGAAGGTCTTGGAATTTTTATATACAACAAGTCATACAGCTTGGGAAAGAAACAGTTTTAGAAGAGATAATTCTTCAAACATATAAAAAGCAGCACTTCTCAAACTTTAGATTTATCAAAAATGACATTTGGTCCTGAAGTACCTGGAGGAAGACATTGTGGTATTTCAAAATGTGAATATCTCCCACCTAAAAAAGTTCATATTGATTATCTCCAACAACCAGATGAAATTAAAAACATATGGACAACTTTTATTCTTGATGAGTCAAAAGGTTTTTACAAGAGCAGGAGTTTAAAGAATTAATGAGTCTATAAGAATTATTGTTGGGCTATTCTTGGAGCACAATCTCAAACTAAAACAGATATTTTAGGAACAGGAATGGCATTTGATGCTCAAAAACAATTTTAGCAAATGTTCAAGATGCAGTTGACAGTCCAATTGATATACCTACTCAAATAAAAAATATGAAAGTGTATTAAAATATGCAAGAAGCAAAGTTGATTATGTTTATGGAATAGGATTATATATGTCTCCTAGTGATATGGAATTAAGATTGGAACAATACAAGATTATAAAATGAAATTGTAGTAGCAGAAGAAGAAGAAATTCAAACACTTGGAATAAAATAATGATGTAAATGTTTCTCATGTTGAACCTACTACTACACAACCCACAGATATAAGTGGTACACCAACAAAAAAATCTTTACAGAAATAATTTAAACCAATTGTTTCCCAGCCGGACTATGGAACAGCTGCGGAGCACTCTATCCGTAGAAAACCTAGTGAACCAATAAAACCTAGTGATCTCATTGAAACAACGGATGAACATGAAGATGAAAAATATCTATTAATAGGAAGTATTACAGCAGGACTTTTAGCTTTATTATTTTACGAGTATGTTCTCTACGGCTGTGAAACACTAACGGGTAACAGCTGTATATTCATTCCTATAACTAAATTAATAAAGCCCATAAATTTTACCAAACCATGCAACTATGTTCCCTGTTGTTTTCAGTAACCATCCAACAATAGCTCCAATAATTCCAGGTAATGCTTCTACCGCTTTTCCTGCAAGTTTTGCTAATAGTTTAGCAATATTTGATAATTGTTTTTTTATCCAATCTCTTAATTTCCTCCTTTCCAGGAGGTTTAGGTGTTACAGTTCCACCACCCCAGGAATAAAAGTTAACAAAACACCAATAATCATTCCAAAAGAGTTAAAAACTAAAATTGTTATCCCTTGTTCTCTAAATAAAGTTTTTATTCTTTCTGCTGTATTGTCTCTTTTATTCTATTTATTTGAGTTCTTAGTTTATCTCTATTTGTTTCAAGTACTTCTAATCTTGAAGTTCTCTCTATCTCTAAATCACTTATTCTTTTAGTGATTCTTTCTATTTGGAATTCATCATTATCTTCCTTAGCTCTTTCTAATTTATTTTTTTCTCTTGCTAAGTCTTTATTTGTTTCAGCAAGTTTAGCCAAGTTATTTGCAAGCGCTTCTTTTACAGTAGTCATTGCTTTAAGGACTCCATCCATTTCTCTTTTTTCTATAATTGTTTGTGTTCCTTGTTCTGTAAACGATGTTTCTACTATTTCTTTTACCAAAGTTTCAGCCTCTTCAGCTGTATTAGGTAAATCAATCATTTCTATAGTATTAATGTTATTTTCTATATTATTAATCTTATCTCGTTCCTCAATTAATTGAGCCAACTCTTTTCTACCATGACTAACCCTTGTAGAATAAGATTGAAAATCATCTACTCCTAAAACCCTTCGAACAAAATCAATACGATATTTCCTCTGAAGTGTGTCAAGTGAATAATATTTTAATGTTTCATTATAATTGTTTGTTTATAATATGATATAGGATATTCTTTATTACCATCTAAAACATTATAACAAGGTCTGTTGAATTTATCCTTTTTTATTAAGGTATTAATTTCCCTCATAGGTTCTTGGTTTCTTTCATAAAACAAGTTCGTCATATGTTTCAATAAATATTCAGGGTTTGTTCCTGTATCAACATTATTATAAACATTATCAATAGCACTACTTTGACTTTGTTCATCATTATCATCTATAAGAGGAGTTTCCTCATCATAATCATCATAATCATCTTCATCATATACAGGATTTTCAAAATCATATCCTCCTTCTGCCATTTTAAACATTAAAAAAATGTTTCACAGCTGGAACTTTGTTCCATTTTTCCCTCTAAAAAATGGCAGCTTACGGAGAAAAACTAAACCATACAGAAGAATAAGAGAACCTAGAGGTATTAGAGGTATTCGTCAAAGTGTTGTAATAAGCAATAATCCTTCAACTATTGATCAAATCAACAATTGTTAGTAAGATTTCCTAATCTAAGTGGTAATGATGTTATTGTTCCTGGAAACAACAAGATTAGCATTTGAAATTGAAATCAAAAGTGATAGTGATGCAAATGCAACAATATATCCAAACATAGGAAGATCAATAATTAAGAAACTGTAATAAAAATATCAGGAAATGAAGTAATGTCAATTGATGATAGTGATATATATCATTGTTTATTGATTTATGGAAGTCTACTACAGAAACGTGAAAATATGGCATACCAAGGAATTGGTAAAATAAACATGTTAAGACATAGAGTTGGAGCTGGTAATGCTTCCTCAGATACACAAGATGAAGCTATTGTAAAAGCTTATGGAAATAGATTTTGTATTCCTCTAGATTTTGAATTTATTAGAATCACATATGCCTTTTTATCAAGCGGGTCTAGGAGATTTGACTTGAATATGAACTTACATTTAATGATTATAATAATGTAGTTAAATCTAGTGATAATAATGCTTCTTATGTTATTAAGAATATTTGTTTAGAATTTGAAAGTGTTTCTGATGTTGAATTAGCTAGAATAATTAGAAATAGATTTAGTGGTAAGATGGTTATTTTATATGATAGAATACTTAGACATAGGAAAATAACAAAAAAAAAAATCTGATACACTTTGGAATATTAATCTAAATGTTCCGGTAGAAGTATGAAAGTATTCTAATGTTATTTGAAGATCCGGATAGAGCATCAACAGAACATTATTTTAATCCTGAAATAACAAAAGTAGAAATAACAATGAAGGAGTTCCAAATCAACTATACAGTCAAGGAATGAGAGCTTATCAACAGTGGGTGAGATAATAAATTCTTTGCTTTTAATTCAAAAGATGATAAAGAAATTAGTAAAATGATAAAAAAATTAAATTTTACCTATACAACATTAGAAAAATATCTAACAACCAATTATGCATTATGGTTAGATTTACGTTCAACGGATGATAACTCTCTACATGGTTCAGGGAGAAGAATTGAAAAATGCATCAGAAGGTATAAACTATACAAATAACAAAAGACGCAGGATCGGATGAGCCAATAAATCTTTATCTGTTTGTTATACAAGATGCACAAATTAATTTTGAAGATGGAAGATTTAAAGAAATTGTGTATTAGTGTTTCATAGTGTTATACAGCTGGACTTCATCCACAGCTGGAACAAAGTTCCATTAAAAATGGAGTTACCTATATCCACACTGTGCAATTATCTGTGGACAAACTGGATGTGGAAAAACAGAATTTGTTTTAGATCTTTTAGAAATGATTATAGAGGTGTATTTGAATTATTTATTATTCTTTGTCCTACTATTCAATGGAATAAGCTTATAAAAATAGACAATGGATTGGTGATATTAGAAATCCAAAAACAAAGAATTTAATATATGTTAATCCTATTGTTAATGGAGAAGAAAAAAATACAAGAATTATTAAGAATATTCTTTAATAAATATCAAGGAAAACCAACACTATATATTATAGATGACTGTAGTGCAACTAAACAATTAACAAAGAAAAAAGATATGTTATCAGAGTTAGCTTTTTCAGGTAGACATGCAGAACAAAGTGTATGGGTTATTTCACAAAGATATAATTCAGTTTTAAAAGATCTTAGGGAACAAACAAAATGGTTATGTATTTTTTATACTAAAGATAGAGACAGTTTTGAAAACTGTTTAAGAGAAAAACGATGTAATACCTACATTAGAAGAAGAGAAAGAATTAAAGAAGATTGAAAAAAAAGAAACATAGTAAATTAATTTTGAAAACTGATCAACCTACTAATTATTATGTGGTTGATTAATATGTTTACCTTAAGGTATACATAGTAATGCTTAAGTAATGTAAAAGTAATGCTTATATATACCTTAAGTTATACATAATAATGCTTAAAAAATGTTAACAATCCTCTATCAAACAACATCGGTGATAACAAATATTTATTTCTTATCAATATTGCTCTGCAGCTGTTCCTAGTTGGATATGGAATATTTTAAAATAAATTTACTTATAAGTAAATTAAAAAATTAATATATAAAATGGATGCCAAAGAATTTCTTAATCAAAATAGTGTTTCACAATGCTCCGCAGCCGGACAAGGGAACCGCTGTTCTGCACAAAGTCCACAGCCAGACAAAGTTCGTAATGCTACGCAGCCGGACTTTATCCGTAGCACTATAGATGAAACAAAACGTGAAGATTATCAGCTATTGTTGCTGGTGGAGGAAGTAAACAATATCTTGGTAAAGACTTACAAATGTCAGACATTGATAAAATAACACCAGAACAAATAAACAAAATTATACTGTAGATATGAAGCTAGATTAGGAGCAAGTATGACTAAGACAATAGGTAATTCTTTTATTAATTTATATGTTATGGGTGTATCAAAATATTTTAATGTTGTTAATCCACCAAAACTAATACAAGATTTAGAAGAAGATCCATTTATCAATCATGCTTTAAATAACACTTGTTGTGAATTGTATTATAGATATGGATGTATCTTGCTCCTTTTACTACTATGATAACAATGCTAGTCATATTGACTTCGGGCAAAGCCGGCTACGGAACGGCTGTATAACACGCGGAGCACTTTACTACACAGTTGAAAATACACCAGTTGAAAATACACCAGTTGAAAAAAGTGAAAATATCACTAATAAAAATGAATGAAGAAACCCCTGAAGGCTACACTAGTTCCGAAGTTAAAATAAAAATAAAAAATCCAAAACGAGTATCTGCTGGTAAGAAAGGTGCAGAAGTAAAAAAAATGAAAGCTGAATTAAAAAGAAAAGAAATGGAAAAAATGAAGAAAGAAAACATTCAATTAAAATCTATTACAAAAGAGGACGGACAAAGTCGGCTACGGAACGGCTGTATAACACTACGGAACACAATAATGAAGTTAAAGAAGTTCAACATAGTGGACAAAGTTCACAGTTGGATTTCATCCGTGTAAATATATACAAAAATTATATACCTTTATGTTTAGTCGGAGTTTTTGGATTAGGTTTATATATATTTAATTCTAAACAAGTAATGTTTCACAGCGTTCCGTAAACCCATACAGAAAGAAATTAAACCACAAGAAAAAGTTGATCCACAAGAAAAAGTTGATCCATTTGATCTTTAATTCCGTAGCTTAACACAAATTTGTTTTCTAAAAAATGGCGGATGAAAACAAATTGTTAATACAGCTTATCATGCAGGAGTAGTTTCTGTTTTAACAATTGGTTATGCAGAAATAATTAAAAAGGTTTTAAGAAAACCTGCTCCTAGAGTAGATTTAAATTTTAGTGATGTTTCAATGTTAACTATTGATATTCTTCTAGCTACTTATACAAGAAATATGTTAGTTAAACAAGGTATTATTCCTGCTGATATTATGAAGTAGTGGAACTTTTTGTTCCATATAAAATGGCAAGTGCAATAGCAATGATGATTGGTGGAGCAGTGGTTAATGCATTTTCATTTTCAGGGTAGTAATTATTTATTTTCTCATATTGGTAAAAAGGATGCTGATGAAGAGAAAAAAAGACATGATAGAGCAATGGAACAATTACAAGCTGCACGTGATGATGGAATAAAGAAAGATTAGAAAGACAAGATTTTTTAAATGAACAATTACAAAAAGAAACAACACTCTAAACAAACCTTTAAGATTTTGATGAACAAGAAAAAATATTATTTGCAAGGGTGGTGATAAAAGATAATGTTCCCCCCGGGACTTTTCAAGGGGGTTCCTTTGTAAAGAACCTCTTTTAAGGGTTTTTATACCCCTTCAAGATAAAAAAAATGGGAAGTTTTTATTTATTTTGGGGGGGAATGACTTAAAATGGATTTTTTTCAGGGGAATACTAAATGGTAATATTTTATTCCTTTTCAATATATTTTTTTCATCAAAGGGACTACTTTTTTTTTAAAATTCTTAAATAAATTTTCATGTTTATCGGGTTTTAATGTTTTCATCTTTTTTTTTTGTTTGTTTCATTAAAAAAAAATTTTTATAATCATAAAACTTTTTCTTTTATTTTGTTTTCCTTTTCCTTTTTTTCTTAGTTTCTTTAATTTTTTAAAAACTTTTAAACCTTCAATGGTTTTTAATAATTTTAAAAGAAAAGTTTACTTTTAAAAAACTATTCTTAAATATAACCATTTTTTCATTTTTAAAAAACCCCATTACTTTTTTTTTTTTTCTGAATAAAGTGGATGTTTTTGGTGCCATTTTTCCAAAAATTATTTTTATTTTTTCTAATTTTTAAAAACATCTTTTGTTTTATTGATAAAAAGTACTTCAGTTTTTTTTTTCGATTAATGGAAACCCCAAATTAAAAAACCCATTTCTGTAGATAAAAATTATTTTCTTTTTTTTTTTCCCCAACGGGTTTTTTTTTTTACTGTAGCAATTGTTTTTTTTTTTTTGAAAAATGGTATTTTTGGTTTTTTATTCTTTTTTTAAAAAGTTTGCATTTTACCCTGGTGTTTAAAATGTAAAATAAAATGTAATTTTTTTTTTTGTGAAAAAGAAAATTTGTTTTTTTCCTTTCTTATACCCATTCCTTGGTAAAATCCCTAAAGAAAAAAAATCTAAAAATTTTCTTTATTAAGTTTTTAAGGAATAATTTTTTTTTTATCAAAAATTTTTAAAAAAGGTTGCCATTATTTAAATTTCCTTTAGGGTAACTTTAAAACGCGATGTTTACTCTATTTTTTTAAAATCTTTGGGAATTTTCTTTACCCCATTCAAACATTTTTTTAAAAGTTTGTTTGATTATTTAAAAACCAAAATTTTTTTTTTGGTAAATTCCCCAATCCATTCTAAAAAAATCTTTTATAAAAGTTTTTTCTTTTAAAATTTTTGGTTTAATTTTTAAAAATTTTTTTTAATGGTGGTTTAAGTTTTTTATAAATTATCGTTTAAAAAAAATTTTTTTTTTGTTAAAATTTTAGGTTTAAAATTTATTTTCATCTTTTTTTAAATTTACTTCGACATCAACAAATCCACTGGTGTAACCTCTAAAAAAATTTTTTTTTGTTTTTTGTTTTTTACAGTTTTTAATTTAAAAATCCTTTTCTCGCCAAAAATTAAAAATTTTAAATTTTTAAAAAATTTACCATTTTAATTTTATTCTCTATAATTCTTTACTTATCAAAAAATTTTTTTTTTATATTTGTTTAGGGTTCCCCTAAAATGAATTTAAACAACTAATTTTCTTTTCCCATAGTTCATTAAAAACAAAATAAGTTGAAATTTTAAAAATTGAAAAATTTAAGCTTTCCCAAAAAAAAGGTTTTTTAAAAGTAACAGAATAAATTTTTACTTCAAAAGGTTTTTGAATTAACAATTTTAAAAAATTGGTTTTTTTAATTTTTTTTACTTTTTCTATCGGTAATTTTAATTATTTTTTTTCCCCTTATTTTTTAAAATCTTTCCTAAAATTTATTCATTAATTTAAAGTCCTTTTTTAAATTAAGTTGTTTAGTTCTTTTTTTAGTGTTAAATAAATTTTTTTTTTAACAAGTTTTCAAAAGAATTTTCTAAAACTTTTTAATTTCATTCCCCAAAATTTTTTAAATCTTTTAAAATTTGGGATGAAAATATATTTTTTTTATCTTTTTAAAATAGAAATAATTTTTTTTCTTTACCAAAGGTTTTTTTCCCAAAAAATTTAATTTATAAGGGAAATTTTTTTTCTTTATAAATCTTTTCAGGTAAGGATATTTATTGTTTTTTTTTTACATTACTGTATACTCTAAATCACATTCAATTTTAACAACCCCTACCCTTTGGAAATTTTTTTAATAATTGATCTTTTTTCCCCCTTTTTAAAAACTTGGTTGGGACTTTTAGACTTGCCCTCCATAAAAATTTTTAGCTTAAATATAATAAAAATTTTTTTTTTAAGAATTGATAAATCTCCCCTTTTTTAATTTTCTTTTGCTTTTTTTTTTCAATTCATCAAAAACTTTTTCCCCCCTTTTATTTGGGTTATTTTTTTAAAATTTTAATGTCTAGGCCCAATTCTCCTAAAATCCCCTCTTTTTTTTTAAACATTTCAACATATCTTTCAGTTTAATTCAATCTCCTTTTTTTGTCCACATGCTTTAACCTGGAGCAGAGAACAATAACAAGGATCATTTAGAGTTTTAAGAAAAATTTTTTAAAATTTTCAAAGCATCAGCTAAGTTTAAAAACATTGTTTTTAAATATAATTTTTTAAAAATTTTTAAAAAGTTTTTTTTTTTTAAAAAAAGTTTTAAAACCCCTTTTGGGGTTTTTAATTTTTTTTAAAATTCCTTCTTTTTTAAATGTAGAATAAAACTTTTTTAGGGGGGGAAATTTTTTTTCTTCTAACTTTTAAAAATTATAATTCTTGGGGAAAAAACCCCTTTTTTTTAAAAATTTGGAAAAAAATTTTAAAATTTTTTTTTAAAAAAGGGAAAATTTACCCCTTTATTCAGCAACCCCTGCAAAAACCCTTTTCTCAAAAAACTATAAGAATCTAAGAATTTTTAAAATTTTTTTTTAAATTTACCCCAAACCAAATTAAATATTTTTTAAACTTTTTGAAAAAATTTTTACTTTATTTTTTCATTTCATTTTTTATAATTCTTAAATTTTAAAAAAGGGGAAAATCATAATTGAACCATTATGAAAAAACCCCCGGGTTTTAAAATTTTTTACTTTACCTTTTTTTGTATTCATGTTTAAAATGCTGCTCCTCAAATTTTTCCCGAAAAAGGTTATGTTCCTTATTTTTCCCAAACATTTTTTTTAAAAACCCTTTTTTTCCAAATTAACTTTTAGTTGCTTCTTGAAATTTTTTTCCCCTTTATACTTATTTAATTTTTGGTTTTTTTTTGGGTTTCCAATTAAATCTTTTTTTTTTCTTTAAAAATTTTTAAATTCTTTTTCTACTTTTTTTTCTTTGCATCTTTCCCCCAAAATTTTTAAAAAAATTTGTAAATTTAAAAAAAATTTGGTAATTAATGCATTAAAACCAAATTTTTTCTTTTTTTTAAAAAAATTTTTTTTTGTGAAGATTTTTAGGTTTTGGGGGTTTTAGTGTAAGGAATTTATTTTTTTTTAAAATCAAATATAAACAAATGGGAAATTTTTTTTTAAAAAGGAAATTTTTAAAAAAAAAAAAAATTTTTTTTCCCCGGTTCAGGAATTTTGGGTTTTTCGGGTTTTCATTTTTTTAAATATTTCTTTATGTTTTTAAATTTAAAGTTTTTTTCCCTTTGAAATCCGGTAAAAAATTTTTTTACATTTAAATTTTTAGTTTATTTTTAAAACGAAAACTACAAAATTTTTTAAATTAAAAAAAAATGGGAAATTTTCATTTTTTTCAATGAAAGGGAATAAAATACTTTTTTGGAACTTTGTAGGGAAAACTTTGTTCCAGCTCTTTGCTTTTTCCAGCGTGAAACTTTGTTTAAAAAAACTGGATATAAGATTTTCTTTGGGTTGTCTTCTAATGCAAAAACTTTATAATTAAATTTTTTGTCTTCTACTTTTGGAAATCTTTTTAGCCCGGGGTTTTTAAACCCAATCCAATTAATTTTTTTAAATTGGTTTATATTTTGTCACTTTTTTTTTTTCATCTGCGGGGAAATAATTTTGAAGTATTCCCCCAAGGGGAAAACATTTATTTTTTTTTTTTTTGGGAAAAATTAAAAATTTTTCTTGTTTTTAAATTTTAAGAGGATTAAGATAAAAGTTTTTTTTTAAAATTTTTTATTTTATTGTTTTTTCTTTTCCTTTTTAATTTTTTCCCAAAACAAAAACCCGTCCCCCCTTTCTTGAAATTCATCTACCCCAAATTTTTAAATTTTTCTTTTAAAAACTTTTATGGGAATTCTTTTATATTATTTTGTGATTAAAAACTTTAACAGGGTGAAAAAATGATTTTTTTATACAAAAGCTAAAGGGGGTTTTTAAAAATTTTTCCCTTTTTATTATTTTTTTTATTTTCAAAGGGGAAAATGTTAATAACCCATTCTTTTTTTTTTAATTTAAATTAAAATTTTTTAATTTTACTTCTTCATCAATCATCAAAAGTTTTTTATCAAAAAAAATCTTTAAAATTTTTTTGGTCTCATTTTAAAAAAAAATAAATTTTTTTTTGGTGTTTTTTTTTGTTTCACTGTACTTTTAGCGGTTTTAGTTGGGTTTCCCAAAAATTTCCCCCGCCAATGAAAATTTTTTTTATAATCAGGATTTCTAACAATAAACTTTGATCGCTTTTTTTTTTACTTTTCTTTGTTGTTTTGAAATGTTTTTTTTTATTGGCTTAAAACATTGTTTTTTTTCAATTTAATACCAAATCTTTTCCCGTTTGGGTTTATAAAATTCACTTAGTATTTTTTTTCTTTTCATTTTGTACAAACTTTTTGTTTTCCCTTTTTAAGAAAAAAAATTTTTAACATTTAAAAAAGGGTCACCCCAAAAAAAAATTTTTTACGTTGTAAAAAAACGAAAAAAAATTCGGGAACAAGTAAAAAAAAAACCCAAAAAAGACAAATGTTAAAAGGGAAATGTTCTAGTGTGGAAACTAAGAAAAAAAAAGATTTTTAGGAAAAAAGGGGGAAATTGGAAAATGAAATTTAAACAGAGTTATAAAGAAATTTCCCCCAAAGGGGTGTTTTTGTTTATTCAAAAGTAAAATTGGGGGGGGTTTATTTTAGGGAAAAACAACAATATTTAAAAAAAAAAAACACTATAAATTTTTTTAGCGTTATAATGTTTTTTTTAAAAAAGGGTTTGGGTTTAAATTTCCCCCGAAAAAAAAAAAAGGAGTAACGTAAAATGAAATTTAAAAAAATTATTTTTAAGAAAGAAAAAACCCAAATTTTTTTTTGGGCAAAAAAGGACGAATTTTTTAATCGAGAAAAGAATTTTTTTAAAAAAAAAATAAATAAAATTTTAAAATTTAAAAAGAGAATTTAAGAAAAATTGTGTAGTGAACTTGGGTAGGAACTAGAACAACTATGTTTAAATATTTTTTGCTCATGAAACACTAAATATTATGATGTATTAGATCAATTTGTTTAAAGAATAAATAATAAATTCATTCTTCAATTAAAAAGACACCTTTGAAGCAAGTAATCAGAAAATCATTAACATGTATAAAATTTATTCCAGAAAAAGAAAAAAATTAAGAAACCTAAATTTAAAAATGGGGTAGAATAAGAAAACAAAAAAAGAAAGGTAAATTTGAAGGGTTTACACTGTTTGGACTAGAGAAAATTTGTAAGGAAGTTTTAATACAAATCCGTTACTTTTAAAAAAAAAATTTAAAAGGGAAGACTTAAGGGAGTTTTTTGAACAAGAATTACAAAACTGATTTTTAAAAAATACATTAAACATTCTCACCACTTTTTTGAGAAAATCCCCTTAAAGCAAACCGTTATAAATATACGTAAAATATCGGGAAAAAATATGAATAAAATCAAAATGTACATTTTATTTTACCCGTTTTAAATTCTTTTAAAAACCTTTTTTTTTTTTATGTTTTGTGAAAAAACAACAGGAACATCAATTGAAAATAGAGTATCAAATTCTGGGAAAAATTAAACAAAATAAAATGACCTCATTTTTGTGGACTGTAAGTAAATTTTTGCTGTAAAAATATTCTGTATTTGTTGTGTTTTGGGTGTTGGTTTTAAAAAAGACCAGGGGAACTTCCTTGTTGTGCTGTAAGAATTTTTTTTTCTTTTTTGCTCTTTCTAATTTGTTTAAGTCTTTAAGATTTTTTTATTGTCTGTCATTTGTAGGTCACCAGGGGCAATGTTCACTTCTTTCCCTCATAATGTCCCTTGGTGGGAAAAGCTGTTTAAAAACGTTGTTTAAAAATTTTTCTTTCTTTGTCTGTTTTTGGGGTCTTTCGTTGTTTGTTGTTTGAATTTTCTGCTTTATTTAAATTCCCCCGATTTTTGTAAAAAGGTTTCATTCCTTGGGTTTATCATTTTTCTTCTGGTATGGTTTTCGGAAAAATTTGGGATTAGTAAGTCTACTCGAAGTTGTGCTGCTTCTGTTTTTTCCCTGAAAAAAATTTATTAAATACTGTAACCCCCGTTTTTTTTTCTTAACGGGGGGTGGGGTAAAAATTTTTCTCTTTAAATACTGTACCGTTATGAA
>CM037788.1:7250770-7292794 GCA_021229015.1 Solen grandis | reverse complement strand
TTTGGATCGGGTTTTCAAACCTTCTTTTGGGAACAATTTTTCACAGTCTTGATGGGTTTTTAGCAAAATGTTTTTTAAATAACAATTTTTTGGGAGGATTGTGAAACTATATAAACAAAAAAATTTAATTTACAAACTAAAAAAAAGCTAACCCCCAGTGATTTTTTTACCTCTGCACCTCCATCCCAAAAAATCAATTTTTTGCTGTGAATCGATTTTTTAATTTTCAATGAATTCACTGGATGCAAAAATACACAAAAATGCTTTTGGAATCAAAGTAGAATCATATCTCCATATTGGGGCTCAATTTTTTTTAGACTACGAGTCCCAGGACTCGTGCACAAAATTGTAAAAATTACACTGCTATCTCCAACTTTGAAAAAAATTTTATGCACTTGCTGATTTGTTTAAAGTAAACAATTCATGATGTAAAAAAAGCAAAACAAAAATAATAAATCGCGTAACCCCGATTTTGTTTAAAAATTTGCGAAATAAACTGCACAACTTCCTCCACAGTAATTACCCCCTTAAAGTCAAGTCCAAGTTTAAACTAAAAAAAGAAAACTTTTTATAAAAAGTAGAAAGATATATAAAACCCGAAACTCGTTTTTAAATTTTGGAAAAACCTGAAATCCTAAAAAAGTTTTAAACAACCAATGATAGCATTGAAATTTACTCTGGCTTCTTTTTCATACCAACATTTTTTGGTTAAGAAGAGGTAAAAATTTAAATATTATACATATGCCAAAAAATACTTTCGTACTCAGTTTCGGGATGTCTTTTATTTGGTAAGATAGGGCTGTAAATATTTAAGAAATCTCAAGTTTACACAGGCTGCCAAAACTTTATAGAACTAAGGCTTTTAGGTGGCATGATGAAAACTCCAAGTTTTTTTTATCTACAAAATCATCTAATAAAAACACTGGTGTGCTATATCCATGATAAAAATTTAAGCCTGAAAAATTAAATAATTTTTCCAGTTAAAGGTCTCAAATATAAAAATCTGGGTTGGGCAGAACTGTTATAAAAAATCTGATTCCGTTTATATACCTATCAAATGGTTGTTTTGTGGAATATATTTTTTTGGATGATATAGATAGTACTTTATCTGTTGTTTTTTTTTTTTCCCCCCCTGGTTTGGGGCAGACCTTAACCCCTTTTCCCCATAGAGGGCAAACCCGAAAAGACCTATGGCAACAGCTAAAACCAGAAAAAGCCCCCCAGAAATCGCAGGGTAACAGGTTTTTATGCTGTTGCTGCTCCTCAGTGGGCTGGAAATGGGATTTGTAAAAAATTTTGGTAAGGTTTAAATTGGGTTTTTTTTTCTGCAGATCAGGGTTTATGTGGACCACTGACGCAAAATAGTCTTATGAGGGGAAAGGATTAAGGTCATGATTTTAAAGGAAATCTTTTTAGTATAATGGCTCTTTGGAATTGTTTTCAAATTCGGGATTCATAAGCTTTTGATATAAACAATAAAGGTATATAAACCTCCCTACATAACCATTGAAAAAAAAATACCCCCAGTTTTGACATTTTTATTAAACCACATCATTGTGTATTTGAGAAAAAAGAATTTTTCTGAAGCACTGTAATAGTTACCAGTTGAACCAAGTCTGGCCTTTAAAAGAGATAGGGAGGCAGATATGAATTTTCCCCGAATTTTTTCCTTTTTTTCTGCCGAGCTTTTAGCTCACCTACACAACGTGCCAGGTGACTTTGTGATGCCTTTTGTCCCGCCTCGTCCGTGCGTGCGTGCGTGCGTGCCCCGTCGTCAACAAATTTCTTTTTAAAAAACTCCCTTAACCCTGAAGGGATTTTTTACCAAAATTCACGGGAAACATCCTTATGATGCCCTCTATCAAAGTTTTACAAATTTTTCAATTGGTTAAAAAGTAGGGCACGAGCAAAAATAGATTTTTAAAAATGCAAACTTTAAAAACTTCTTCTGCAAAACTCAAGGGCCCAGAGCTTTGATATTTTGGGATGTACATATCTTAGGGGGATTACCAAGATTGTACAAAACATAGCCTACGGGATAAAGACCCGCACCAGGCCTGTTTTTTAAAGTTATATAGGAAAATCTTTAAAAAAAATTTTTTCTATGAATCCCTTAGGCCAGAGTTAAATTTTGGGATGTAGCATCATCTAATGGTTCTTTTCCAAGATTGTTCAAATCTAGCCCTATGGGTAAAAGCCCCCGCACCCGGTCACTTTTTTACATAAGTTTTTTTTAGGAAAAATTTTAAAAAAAATTCTTCTATGAATCCATAAGGCCCCAGAGATTAGTATTTGGGATGAAGCATCATCTTTGGTTCATTACCAAGATTGTACAAAAACAGACCCATGGGAAAATGACCCCGCACCATGGGGCACTTGTTTTTTCATAGAGTTATATAGGAAAAACTTTTAAAAAACTTTTTCTAAATCCCTTTTGGGGGTAACTTAATTTTGGTATGTAGCATCATCTATTTCTTACCAAGATTGCAAAACAACCCATGGGGATAAATCCCCCGCCCAGGGGCCTTGTTTTCATAGATTAATAGGGAAAAATTTTAAAAATCTTCTTTTTGAATCCATAAGGCCCAGAGCTTAATTTTCAAGAGCATCATCTAAAGGTTCATTACCCAAAATTGTTCAAATCAAACCAAACGGTGATAAATCCCCCGCAAATAGGGGGCACTTGTTTTACATAATTTTATAAAAAGCTTTAAAAAACTTCTTTTTGAATCCTAAGGCCCAGAATTAGATTTTTGGGATTACATCACTTGGTTCTTACCAAAATTGTACAAATCATAGCCCCACTGATAAAGCCCCCCACCAGGGGGCACTTGTTTTCATAGAGTTATATGGAAAATGTTTTAAAAAACTTCTTCTATGAATCCATAAGGCCCAAGATTAATTTTTGGGAGAACACATCTATGGTTTATTACCCAAATTGAAAAAATCATGACCCTAGGTGATAAATACCCCCCCACCATGGGGCCTTTTTTTTCAAGAGTTATATAGAAAAAAATTAAAAAAACTTCTTCTTGAATCCTTAGGCCCAGAGCTTTGATATTTGGGATGTAGCATCCTATGGCCTTCCAATTTTACAAACATAGCCCTACATGATAAATACCCCGCACCCCGGGGGCACTTTTTTACATAGAGTTATATGGAAAAACTTTTAAAAAATTTCTTCATTACCATTAGGGCCAAGCTGATATTGGTATGTGCACATCTTTTGGTTCATTACCCGGGTTGGGACAAATCTAGCCCTATGGGATAAAGACCCCGCACCAGGGTCCTTGTTTTCAAGATTATATAGGGAAAAACTTTAAAAATCTTTTTTGAATCCAAAAGGGTAGAGAAAAATATTTGGTATGAAGCATCATCTTTTGGGTTTTTTACCAAAATTTTACAAATATGACCTATGGGGATAAATCCCCCGCACCAGGGGGCACTTGTTTAAACATAGAGTTATATAGGGAAAATCTTTAAAAATCTTCTTTTATAATCCATTTAAAACCTAGAGCTAAGATTTTTGGGATGTTTGTAGCATCTAATGGTTCATTACAAAAATTTTCCCAAAATCTTGGCCCTACGGTGTTTTAAAAGCCCTGGCCCAAGTCTTCTCTGAAACCCTATTACCCCTTGCTTAGATATTTGGTGTGTAGTATTGTCAGGGGTAAAATGTTTTTTGATTAAGTTATATCAAACCCTTTTTTCTGTTTAAAAAACCCCTTTACATCAAATTGAAGCAATGGTACTCAAAGGGGAGCGATTCGGGGCCCTCGGGCCCCCCCTTTTTTATTTCTTGAGCAATCTTGAATTTAAACTTTAGTGGGGGGGACAATGTCTATATAAAACTCTCAGTAAGTTTTACATGATTTATAATTTTGCATCTTTTCATCAGCTTTATGCTCTTGAATTATCAAAAAAAGACAGGTTCCATTTTGTACCCGCTTTTATTAACAGTCTTATAGTGAGCCTTGAAAGCATTGCAGTTATATGTATGCCTTTTTTAAAACCATGTTTCAACAAAATTAACCGGGGTTTTAAAAAAAACAACAAACCCCCCCCCCCCCCCCCCAAAAAAAAAAACCCTTGTGATATATTGTTGATGTTATATCTTGAGTTATGACCCTTGATATATCTGAAAAGTTTAGAACATAGCTATATCAACAATAAAACATCTTTAGTAAAAAAAGCAATATTGGTGAAACTTGGATATGATATTTAAAGCTATATGTCTCAGTCATTATGGTTTTTGCTGATAAGTGCCCTTTAGTCAGGAGTTATGGCCCTTACATTATTCAGAAATGCCAAATTTCACTTTTTTTTACACTAACAAGTTAATTTGATAAAAATTTAAGATGTTTTAAATGGCCATAATGCCATGGCCCAATTAAGTACGAAAACATGGCTGGTATCTTACCATTAGGTCATAGATGATAAGTCCATTTAAAGATGAGTAAAATAGGGCCATCTGGGCCCTTTTGTTATTTGGTACAGTTTGCCTGACCTCAAAAACGAAACACCATTCAATATGCCAAAAATCTCTTTTTCATCATTAGAATTCATGAGAGAATAAACAACAGAATTCATGAATTTTCACAAGGGAATATGAAAGGAGAAAAAATATCCTTGTGAGAGCTATTAATGACGTCATGGCTGAAATAAAAGACCAGTTGTGTTGGTAAAGGGGTGCGCCATGGTTTTAGGGTCTGGTAGGGTAGTATGATGTGGTGTGTTGGATCTCCCTGCTGTGACAATTATCAGTCTTGAAAAGTATTTACTGGGTTAGCTCCCCTGCTTTAAATTGGAGGTCTATACCTAGTAAATACTTTTAAAGACGGGTGATAAAGTAGTATCTGAGGACTGGTAAACCCAGGGTTAGGAGTGGTATCATGCCAGTGGTGTCCAGTACCACATTCATGTATGCTGAGTTTGAAATGACTCATATAATGTTGATGGGATGTTAAAGAGTGCAAATCAGGAAAATAAGATTTGCACAAAAAATATTAGCTTGTCTAGCATCTGTCAAATACTTGTCAAAAACATGCAACGTCGTGAAAGGCAGGAAAATTGTTGGCAGTGGTTTACAGTTACTTGTCTGTTCTGTGAATAATGGACATTATTTTACAGTATTTTGATAGGAAGACTGAGAGACGAAGTTTGTAATTTTGAAAGAACAATGGAGTCACTGGTAAATGTTTTATAAGATGTTCAGACTAGTCTGATGTGAGGAGTTAGTACCTAGCTGTTTGTTTTAATAAGCTGAGGGATTTTGAACTGTAGTTGACAGTTTTAGATTAAACTAAGCATTGTTTATCGTAATCCCTTTTTCATTTTAGAACTATTGGTCATAAAATTCTTGCCAAGTCCCGGTAGAAAACTTGTTGATAATGCATAATTCATTAACAATTTTAAATTACGTTATTCTGTATTTCTAAATATATCAGATACATTCATCTAATGAATGTGAATGTTGGTTTTCCTACATATTTTTAGGTCTGTTAATTTGCTCATTTCTGCCGAGGTCCATTTGAAATTTAAATATTTTGGCCCCATTCAGGCTAGGCTTGTCTCGAATCACATTTTGACAGAAAAACATCCTTGTTTCTCAAATGAAATTACTCAAATAATTCATTTTTGAGGCACATAGTCTTGTTCAATTTATAGGAAAGCTATGTTATATCACTTTTATGCTCCGCAAATTTGGGGGGTGGGGGGGGCATATTGTTTTTGGCCTTATGTTTGTCACAAAACTTTAACCCTTTACCATTACATGGAAGTCCTTCCACCTACAGCCTCCAAAACATCACAAATACGTGTATGTAACTTGATGAGCTCTACAGTCAGGTGACCTTGACCTTCAAATGACCTTGATCCCCAAAGTCTAGGCCCCCTGTCATTAATGGCATTCATTAGAATGTAGTGCTTGTTTTTTTTTTCTGTCCTTATGGATGAGACTGGGTCATGTGGGGTCAAAAACTATGCCACTAGGTCAAATCTTAGAAAAATCTTGTGAAGACACTATAAGAAGCTGCAGTTTTGGCCCAATCTTCATGAAAATTGGTCAGGATGTTTGTCGACATGAAATCTCGGATAAGTTCGAAAATGGGTCACATGGGGTAAATCTTAGTAAAACCTTATGACCACTCTCAGAAGCCACATTTTTGGCAAAACCTTCATGTAACTCGGTCAGAATGTTTGTTTTCATCATATCTCAGATGAGTTCAAAACTGGGTCACATGGTAGGTCACTAAGGCAAATTTTAGAAAGAAAATCTTGTGAACTCTCTAGAGGCTACATTTTTGTCCCAGTATTCATTAAACATGATAAAAATGATAACTGCATGAAATCCCAGATGAGTGCAAATTTAGGAAGGATCAAAATCTAGGTCACTTAATGTTAGAAAAACATTGCAAACACTTTATATGCCACATTTTTTTGTAATCATACCTAACACAGCAATCTGACTCAGGTGAGTGACACAGGGCCATCTTGGCCCTCTTGTTCAAGAAAAAGTACCCTTCCAGGACTTAGATGAATATAGCATGACCAATACATCATGTGCATAGCAAGACAATAACTGTTATTGTAATGTTAATTGCTTCACTTCCCATAATTATGTACCATACATTGATTGAGGCACAGGATGTTATGATGTGTATTCAGTTAGAAATTGGTAAAAGCACAGCTGTAGTTTTATAAAGGATTGTACGGGTATACGTAAGGTATTTCATTGATTAGAATTTGAATTTGATGAATGATGATTGGAAGCTTTACTTTTGTGCAATCATGCATGAAATATTCCTTGTAGTGGCAATGAAACCCTCTTGCTTTTTGTTCTAGAATTCCCATGGGCATTATGTGGGGGAAAACGGATATCGCACGTAGTGTAATTCCGATAGTCCATATTCATTAATGTCGTCCATTTTCCACATCGGTGTTTAAAGTTAGCAAAGTACTAGTGAGGATTATATTCAGCGCTGCCAGTGTGCAGTGGAAATTTTGTGAAAATTGATCACACACTGGTGTTTTATGGAGACCTACACACACTGTGCATACTGAAGGTGTCAAGATCAATGCTTTGTGTCGTACCTCGAAGAGGACAAAAAGGTGTGGAATAGTGGTATAAACTTTGATTTCCAAGTGTTACTGGCAATATTTCTTTAGCCCATGATATAGCCATGCTTTGACTGGTTTGCAAACATGTCATCTGCTTTACATGTAATTGTCGTCTGCTTGTGTAATTGATGATAAAACTGACATAATGTACGGAGATATACCCCTGGCTCCTGTGACGTCTGCCTGGGAACAGAGAAGTAAGTAATGGCACCCCCCTTTTGTTGTCATAGCAGTGTATACTCTTTGGTCTATGTATTTGGTACTTTGTTTTTTCTCCTCCCAATTTTGTTTTGTGTTTTTAACAATCATTCACAAGACTCTTCACTATAGGCTACAGTTTGACTCATGCCTTGTTTCTAATCATACCTGTATAATTTATCAAATATTCATAGCATACATTATAGATAACAGTTGCCAATACCTTTGCCTGGTCACTAACTGATACAGATGTGTGACAGGTTACATTATTAGCATGATTTGAACAGTCTGGTGCTGTTTCCATAGTGTTTGTGCCTGAATGCTTTTTAATGTCAAATTATACATGCAATTATTTTCCTTGTTGTTTTTTGCCTCATTGTCCCTTGGCTCTGACAATTCCATGCTGAAATAGAGCATGGAGTACACACTGGCAGATTTGGCACACTTTTTCCCCAGATGATTCAGGTTTACATAGGGGGGTACACCTTAGAAAATGATATACAGTTTTTTAGGTTATTTTTTCCATCACTGCTAAAATAAACTTGATCCATGCAGAACTCTGATTGCCATGGCAACAGAAAGAAAAAAATATGAAAACTTCAAAAGTCTTCTCCTTCAAAACTACTGGCCAGATTTCAAAATGTTTTAGAACAGATGTTCCTTAGGTAACCCTCTATCAAGATTGCTAAAATTATTCTGATCCGTAAAAAACATGGCCGCCAGGGATGGGGCTAATTTGCCGTAAATATGTATAAAGTGAAATCTTGAAACAACATCTCCTGAAACCACTGGACAGAATTTGATATTAATCTTGGCAGGGATGATCCTTGGGTGAACCTTTACAAAAGATGCTAAAATAAACTTGATCCATGTAGAACTATGGTTGCCATGGCAACAAAGATATGAATTAAGAAAACTTAAAAAATCATCTCCTTCAAAACTACTGGCCAGATTTCAAAATGTTTTAGTACAGATGTTCCTTGGGTCTCTATGACCCTCTTGTTTTCAATTAAATGACCCTGATAATTAAGATGCGCCTTACAAATTCTGTTATTGCTGTGCCTTATCTGCCCATGTGTAGGGTAAGCATAAACCAGCATGAAGTACAAAAGTATAAATTTGTAATTTTAATATATTAACAAGAGGTGCGGAAATCCTATCCCTGACTTGTCCGACACAAGTAAATTTACGGTCAGACAAGTCACTTTGTGAACTCAACTTGTCTGCGGACAAATAAACATTCCCATTTTAAAATAAACTAAATAATGTAATTCCAATCCATGATAACAAAATCGTTAGAATAACTTAACTTTACAAACCGTGAATGCTTGCAAACTTATTCCTGCACATCTTGCATTGCATTCCTGGGATATGCCTAGTATCATTTGCTGCAGACAGAAGCACTTGATTGTCAAACAGAATATGTCTTTACTGAGATTGAATTCTGGCTCTCATATTTTATTTGTGATATTGAATTGTTTGATTAATGCATACGTATGATATTGTAATATTTGCATTAAAAGGTTCTGAAACATATATGGTCTGGTATACAGGTAGACAGCAGCATTCAGTCTTTTTACAGACAGCTTACCTAGCTGAAACACACGGAGCTTATCGAGCACGTCAGTTGTACTTCGTGAGCGGCGATGTTCCTGTTTGTCTCAAATTAAAATTTGTAATTAGAACCAGTAAGTCTGGGCAAGTCCAGCCGAGCGATACCAAAAATAAATGTTATAATCTAAGGCTGAAAGAGATCATGAATTTGACAAAATCGCAAGTGATCCTTTCAAACAAACTAGCTAAAAGAGTTTAGCTGGATGAATGCAGATGACGAGGATGCAGTTTTCTGTATGGTAATGTATATAGCAGCTGAGAATCCCCAACTTGCTGATCAATCTTCAGCATTGCTCATCAGCAAAACGATGGATACGAAAGATACCCTTATTACACATCAAAATGCAGTAAGCTCAACACATAGCGTGTTTATCAAAGTTGAGTCAAAACTATGACTGATTTTCAAAGTTGAACGCGCGGAGGTTGACAGATATGCTCTGTTTTTCAACACAGCCTAAACCCTTTTGCCAAATAGAACTGGCCCTTTTCTGATTTCTCATTCCTATGTTCAGTCCAAGAGAAAAATGGTATCATTTTGGGCAGGGACCATCCTCTAATGGAAGCATGTATTGAGTTTATAAAGTCAATGTCATTAGTGTTATTTAATGATCTGAAATCAGACTTGAAGACCGTCAGCAGGTATGAATTAACAAGAAAAAATATGCTTTAACATTGTCCCTTGTGGCACTATATAATGTTAATTTTAGGGTAAAGAGTCAATTTAAACACAATTTTATTGGGACAATTTAAGTGAACATTGCTGGTGGAAAGAAGATTTTTTCAGTTTACTTGTCCGTGGACCAGTAGTAAATTTGGAGATTTCCTCACCCCTGTCTGACGAATTAAAGCAGACTTGCAACAAAATTTATTTGACAGTCTATAAGAAATTAGGATTCCAGTTTGTTCTTCCAAAATGGTAGTTTTGTTGATGGTTAGTGTAATATGATTCAAATTTTCGTTGAAAATGCCAGTGGTTCTGTGGATTTGAAGTTGCTGGTTTGAGCCCTGCTTGGAGTATTCATCACTGGATAAACAATGGCTGCGGTTTACTCTCCTGATACATAGAATAGAGAGTACTAGTAACAGAAAGAACTAATTGTGGGTGTCTGACAATTGGTGATAAATTCTTTGCTCAGACTTCAAGTATTTATCCAATTACATAACCATTTAAAGTGACTAAGTAGATATAAGGAAAATGATTTGAGACTGAATCAACCTCATTAAAATCATATCCTTATTTGCACTCCTCTACTATCTGCGATTAGGATCTGACACCATCGCATTAGGGGTCACGTCAGATTGACCTATTAAGTAATTTATATGCATAAACAAGTGCTCAATTTCAAACCAGTTAAATAGTGCATTTCTAACTGACTTTGGTAAAACATTTTTCTCAGGGTGAGAAAAATGTGCAGCTTGATCGGGACTCAAAGCCCGGGCCTTTTGCTTTATTTATTTATTTTTTTTAGTTAAAAATATTCAGAGTGGCAGATCTTGCTGGGCAGGTTGGATGTGGTAAACAAACAATATTGTATTTTAGGCCTTAGCACTGAATGTTAGAGGGATTGGTTGGACAGTCACTTAATACTGAAGTTTTTGCAGTGTGACACCACTCTGAGGTTATCATTAACCCTGTGAGAACTTCTTGCAAAACAAAAGAAAAAAAAAAACACACTGAACTGGACAAACCTAACTTACAGTTAATCAAAGGTCTGCAAACAATGCTGGGCAAAAGTTTAAGATCTGTTTTTTTTTTCTTCTTTTTTTTAATGTATGTGAGAATTTGTTCACTGCATGTATGGTCAAATTTTATTTGTAATGTTTGGTGGATTATAATTAATCTTCCTGCCTTATTATAAAAACAGTTGTGGAAAATGATGCTTGTTTAGACGCCTTTGTTCTGTGCTCAGCATTATTTTACAAGGGTGAACTTGTTCCAGGACTGAGTGCACCCAGTGTTAGGATATATGAGCCTGAGTGTGGTATCATGCCATTTGTCTGCCTGAGTTGTATAATACCACAAGACAAGACTTTTAATTTTATCTCATATAGACAAAGTCCTCATAATGACTGGATTCCTATTGGTCGGACATGAAATCCAATCAAGCAATCAAACAAATAAGCTTGTAATCCAAGTACTGATACACATTTGAACCATAGTATAATATTTTTACAGAAGAAAATATTTTTTAACAAACTTTAGATGTCAGAGTTTAATTTTTTTTTAGATTTTTCATTCATTGTGGCTTTTTTGTTTCAGATCATAAAAGCTGTGTACCTGTATGATATAAAAAGAATCTATTATGCTATTTTAGAAATAGTTTTTTCTTACTGAAGAGTGCCTTAAAATAAAATGTGCATTGAAAATTGAAAATAATACATGGGTATATAAGTAGAATTTCAGAATTGGGAAGGACAGGCAGTTACTATTTTCTATGCTGAGTTGTGGATGGTAGACTCTTTGGGCCAGATAAATGTGGAGCTCAGCCTTGAGCTATGTAACAACTTTATGGCTGCATTCTCTATAAAGTTTCTACTTATGTCTTAGTGACAGATTTTCAGACATCGCAATGTAGAAGTTCTAGACATAAAAATGTCAAGCTTAGAATTAATATGTCTCCAGAGTCTAATCTTTAAGCTTTATAAGGTATTACGGTACCCAGAGTCTTGAAGATTTGTTTTCAGGCATCTTTTTTTTTCCAAATCCAATCTAGGTAAGAGGATTATTAACAATTGTGTGTAGATTTGAATGTGTCATAGGGCATTATCCATCTTGTCTGCAGAAGCCTAAGAATTTGTGTACTACGAAATAGCTGATTTTGTAAAATTCTAAACCTGATGTATTGTTTCGGGGAAATCTGAAATCTTTATATATTGCTATATTGATTCACATAAGTTCACAAAAAATATGTCAGGGAATATTATTAAATTTGATTTTCTATCAGCTATGGAATAAATGAAAGTTGTATAGTTTTCCCTTTGGATTGTGAACAGTTCAGACTTTATTAGGAATATATTTAGAGAGAGATATATATTCCAGAAGGATATAGGAGAGTATAATTGGGTAGGCATGGAATGGCCCTGCCACTGCCGTGTTTAGCTGTTTCTGGTATTGACAAGCCAGCTGATGTCTCCCTACGGCTTGGAATTTGAAATTTCCGCCATCGATTAGAGACAGTTGGCTCATATGTCTGAGATATAATACAGACTCGGCAGGGATAATGGTATTGTTTCCCAGCTCAGGAAATATGATCTGGCCTCCCACATGAAAACTTTCCCCAGAAATGTGTCATGTACTTTGTGATTGCTTGCCACATATCTTTATGCATCTTCATAAGGAATAGAATTCTGCACCTATCAATGTTTTGCCTAGGGGGGAGCGGCTGGCTGACCTGGAAGAATTTGACATTTTTCATTTTTGGAGACTATATTCCAACCCTAGGGCATAGGCAATTTATCAAAATCCACACAATATAATATGCTTGCCAAAGTATTTTCAGGGACTTATTACCATTTTGTCTGTCAAATTGTTTGTCAGAAGCCTTGTGTATATGCCCGCTGCTCCTGACCTGGGCTGCATAAATTTTGATAATATATATATATTATAACATACTGGCTTTTGTACATAGCAATTTTGCTTTCATTTTTTCTTATCCCATTACATAAATCACTTAAACCAGTGTCATAAAAAAATGGAGTCCAATGTGGGTCTTTGTTGCATTGGATTTTATTTTGAAAGGGAGCACATTATGATAGTGTAAAAAATAAGTATTCAATCATTGTATAAATGTATTCAAAGTAATTCTAGTGAAGCAATTTGATTTTAGAAAACCCTGTGGTAATGAAATAAAAGAAACAATCAGATTTGGTGATTAAAGGACAGCAAATACATACATTATTTAAATTGAAGGTGTCATTTAACCTTTTCCCTCATAGAGGAAACCATGAAAAGACCTATGCGAACAGTATAAAACCAGATCAGCCTGTGAGTAACTCGCAGGCTGATCAGGTTATATGCTGTTCGCTGCTCCTCAGTGGTCTGGAAATGAGGATTTTGTAATTCAATTTGGTAAGGTTTAACTGTGGTTTTCTGCAGATCAGGCTTTATGTGGTACCTATTGAGGGCGTCAAAATAAATATTATGAGGGAAAGGGTTAAGATAGAAATTCTCAGTGAATGATATCAGTCTTCCTATGCAATCTCAACCCTAACCATGCTTAATTTCTTACTTGGACTTTTAGTTGTATATGGGGGTGCTTGCTGAAATTTTTTGACTGAATAAGCAAACATTGCAGGCCATGATCAGGCTGCACAGATGTGCAGGCTTATCTTGGTCCGTAAGCCGGGTTGTAAAGGCAGTTACAAGTGCCCACAGCATTTTAAGGGTTAACAGTCCTTTCCCTCATATAGACTCATTTTGACGCACTCAATAGGTACCACATAAAGCCTGATCTGCAGAAAACCACAGTTAAACCTTACCAAATTTAATTGTAAAATCCTCATTTCCAGACCACTGAGGAGCAGCGAACAGCATAAAACCTGATCAGCCTGCGAGTTACTCGCAGGCTGATCTGGTTTTATGCTGTTCGCATAGGTCTTTTCATAGTGTCCTCTATGAGGGAAAGGGTTAAAAAGCTCTATTTTAAAACTTGAGTTTTTGTATCAGTGGTTGAAGAACATGGGAGAGCTGTGATAGTGGAGGTCTTGTATAGAACTGGATGAGGGTTTACCAGGGGATTGATGGTAGAACAATTGACTTTGAATGTAATAAGTTCCAGACACTGCCTGTATTTACATACAGTCAAGAAGTATTGAACTTGGTTTATTGCTGAAGTGTTCAAATATCTTCCTGATTTTCTTATATTAATCTTTCCATGATGTTGAGTTGCTGCAGTAATGGCTTATAGGCCCGGGAAAAGGGCATATGAATATTTTATTCCATGCTTTTTGTTTTAAGACTTGAGAAATATATTCATTTATGATCAATCTATCAAACTCTGTTGAAGATTTCATGTCCATAAGATTCCTGTTTGTCTGTTTTAAAATAATGTTAAGTTCAGTTTGTGACACAGTCAGATGCAGTTGACACAGTCAAATTGTGTTCCAGGGAGCACTCCTTGTTCTCAGCAAACCAACATTTACGTAGCATGAAATAACAGTAAGCTTCCTCGGCACTCAGCACTTAAATTGTAATGATGGACTACTTAGTGTGACAGCAGGGTGTGGTAGCATGCAACTAGAAATGGTTTATTCTCTACATCTATATCACAGCTCAGTAGGCATAGATCCAAGTGACTGAAATAGAGTCAGTGAGATCTTGATCTGTTTAAGAATCAGTATTATTTTAACCCTTTCCCTCATAGAGGACACCATGAAAAGACCTATGCGAACAGCATAAAACCAGATCAGCCTGCGAGTAACTCGCAGGCTGATCAGGTTTTATGCTGTTCGCTGCTCCTCAGTGGTCTGGAAATGAGGATTTTACAATTAAATTTGGTAAGGTTTAACTGTGGTTTTCTGCAGATCAGGCTTTATGTGGTACCTACTGAGTGTGTCAAAATGAGTCTATATGAGGGAAAGGGTTAAAGTTCTGAGCAAAGTTGGATCGTCTTGGGAAGGTTCTGCCAAGGGATCCCCAGAGTCTCCTGAATGTTAGAGATATGGTGTCATTGTCTTCTAAAATATTCATTACCCATTATCAATAACGGCAATTAGGGTGGTTGGGATGGCAGACAAATTATAGGGACAGGATGATACTGCTTTGCACCATTACTGGCCTAACATAGGGGGATAGTAAAATAAATATACAAGCTGTCGCAGGTCAATAGTAAATCATAAAGTCACTGATTGATTCTTTATGGAGTATACCTATGGTATTACTTAAGTTTTGTAAAAATAAAGCAAAACTAGTGAACACTTTCATGTTGGGTTTAAAACTATATATTGCTCATCAATTATTTCAGGAAGGATCATTTGATCATTGCACAAATTTTTTAGAATATGTTATATATATATCAAAACCTCATCAAGTTTGATTAACCTTTGAATACAGTGTATCACCTTTCTTTCGTAGTCTGATAATTAACGCTGACCATTAATTGTGGTTGATTTTTGGACACTAAATTGGCATCATCTTTCGATCCTATGATAGTGATATGTACCAATAGAGGAGCTGCATGGTCAGCCTTGGATATGCTTATTAACCCTTTCCCTCATATAGACTCATTTTGACGCACTCAGTAGGTACCACATAAAGCCTGATCTGCAGAAAACCACAGTTAAACCTTACCAAATTTAATTATAAAGTCCTCATTTCCAGACCACTGAGGAGCAGCGAACAGCATAAAACCTGATCAGCCTGCTAGTTACTCGCAGGCTGATCTGGTTTTATGCTGTTCGCATAGGTCTTTTCATGGTTTCCTCTATGAGGGAAAGGGTTAATGCACAGTAATGAAGGTGGTAACAGTTAAAGGTCAGGTAAGCTTTTACTTGTGTCTTTAAGACATTTGTTTCTGTCAAATATCCCCTATTAGAATAGAGATAGAGTTTTCAACCTTATGGGACTCAAAAGGAAGATTGGGTTTGATTTTCATGATGATAGGGTCAAGGTCACTGTTACTAAAAATAGTCTTGCCTGGAGCGCCACATGATAACCTGGTTTTGTGTCATTTGACGTGGGTTTCTTTTACTGTACCTAATGTATCCTTTCAGTGGAGTGTACATCATGGTTCATATTGGTGTTAACTAAAAGTGTGTCATGCTAAAACAAAATTAATGAAGGTTGACATTCTATGCTATAGATCATATTCAGAACTCTAGTGAATGGGGATTTCCATGTTACTGTACAAACAAGTCATCCATGAAATGTTGCTTTAAAAAGCATGAAACACATCAGTAATTCTTTTTTTTTTCTTCTCTTTTTAGACCTTTATTCATTTATGGTTAAACTGTGTACCCACATGTAACTTGGAAAACCCTGCACTGTGGTTGTTAAAACTAAAGTATATACGAGGTGTGTTCATAAAGTTCTTGGACAAGTAAGAAAACAAAACCAAATGGTTGCTGATTACAGTAAATTTTATATCATCGTAATCAGTAGAATAGTTATAATGCACATGTAAAATATTAAAAAAAATACCAAGAACTTTTGTAAAGTTACAATAAAACAAAAACAACAACCAACACTACCACGCCGCAGATTGACGACGTTATTCGTCACAAATTCAACGTTAACGTCACAACTTCTCAAAATATTCCCGTTGCAATCGACACACATTCCGTGGCGCTGTACCCACTTACTAAACACGTCAATAAACCAACTCTTCTGGTAAGTGGATAACACTCTCAGAACTTCCATGCGGAGATCATCCAGATCTGCAAACCTTTCCTGCGCAACTCGGCCTTCAGACGTGGAAATAGAACAAAGTCCATAGGCGCGAGATCGGGTGAGTAAGGTGCGTGCGGAATCCGTTCCATACCCAAGAAGTCGATCGTTTCTAAGGTTTCGACGGCCCAATAGACAGGTGCGTTGTCCTGGTGGTAGATAAATTCTTCAATCTCCATATCAGGATGTTTCCGCCTGAGTGCCTGTATCAAACGTCGGCGGATAACCTACAGTCAGAAATGAAAACATATTCAATGTTTCGTGTTATGTAAGCATTTTACGAGCACTTTATACAGTATAATAATTATAATTATTTCATAAAAATGATAGGACGATATAAATTTTTACAAAAGTAAGTTGCAAAAGCGTAGATATTTTTAAATAAAAATAGTATTCAATTCATGATAAGTACCTTCTGATAGTATGCGGCGTTTACTGTGGTCCCCACTGGTACGGCGTGCGACAGTATCAGTCTGTGCGCGTCCATGAAGAACATGAACATAAATTTCCTGGACGACTTGTAGGTTCTCGCCTTCTTCGGGGGTGGAGAATCTGTATGTTTCCATATCATTGATTGTTGTTTAGATTCTGGCTCGTACAAATACATCCATGTTTCATTCATGGTGACTATGTGGTGGAGAAACTGACAGCCTTCTCGGTCATAGCAGCTCAGAAACGGCCTGGAATTGTTAATGCGAGCGGCTTTCTGGTCCTCCGTCAAAAACCGAGGTACCCACCTAGCGCACACTTTGTTCATCTTCAAAGTTTCTGTGTGTATACAATACACAACATTTACACAGATTCCTGTCATGTCACTAATCTCGCGCACTGATCTTCGCCTGTCCTCACTGATGACTCTGCGCACCTGACGGACGTCCTCCTCCCGCGGCTTGGGCGACCGGAACGTGGTTTGTCAGAAACATCTTCCAGTCCATCACGGAACTTCTTGTGCCAGGCGAACATTAGACTTCTAGATACAGTTGCATTGCCATTTCCTTTCAAAATAAACTTAAAAGTGTCTGTCAGTGTCATATTAGCACTGACACAAAATTTGATGATGCACCGTTGCTCAAGTTTTTAACGTTGTAGCCATGACAGGTCACCTAGCTTATATTCCGTTTCCGGAATAACGGCCAAACAACTAAGGGAATGACGTCATTTTTTTTTAACATGACGTCAAATCATAGGTCTGTATCAATTTTGCATGTTTTTGACCTTGTAAAATAAATTTATTTTGAAATTAATGATAGAATATTAATAATATTAGCAAAGTGCAGCGGGGTTTCGGGGGTACATTGCTATGGTGACTGATATGTTCACTCTCTGTCTATATATACTTTTATATATCCACTTTATAAAAAAGTATAATGATAAAGCTTCAATTTGTTATATAAGTTAACTTATTATCGAAAACAGTATTAATAAGAAGGGCTTGTCCAGGAACTTTATGAACACACCTCGTATTACACTCTGAGGGGTATTTTGTTAATTGCTCAACAAAATAACTACAGTCACAGACTAATAGCTAACAATTACAAACAATTTTTCAGACATTTTGCATCTGAAGACATAAAGAAGCTTTCCTTTTAGTGAGGATTTTGGTGATACTGATGACAGAAATCAGTTTCTATAATAGTTAAACAGCTTGTGTGTGTGACATTAAAAGTTATTAACCCTTTCCTTCATAGAGATAACCATGAAAAGACTTATGCGAACAACATAAAACCAGATCAGCCTGCGAGTAACTCGCAGGCTGATCAGGTTTTATGCTGTTCGCTGCTCCTCAGTGGCCTGGAAATGAGGACTTTATAATTAAATTTGGTAAGGTTTAACTGTGGTTTTCTGCAGATCAGGCTTTATGTGGTACCTACTGAGTGCGTCAAAATAAGTCTATATGAGGGAAAGGGTTAATTAAAAGTTGATATTTCAGATCTCACCATGACTATGCATAATGATGTGTATGTATTTTTAACATGGGAAAGTCAATGTGATGTACATTGATATAGATTACAGGATGACAGATCTTTTAAGGTTGCAAGTTTGAACCCTGCTTTGGGAATCTTTTATGATCTTGTCTGCTGACAATTCACAGGTTTCAGTCAGGGTTTTCTATGATGTACAACATTGTCCAAATATCAATAAAGGAGTCGCTAATGTCCCCTAATTGAAAACAACAACAACAACTACTGAGTAACCAAGGAGGGGTATTGTAAATCAGAATTTTAAGTTTCTTTCCTCGATCATTGAAATAAGTTTTAATTATTATATCCATTTAAAATTGTCTGTTCAAATGTTATAAAATTGTCTGTTAAATGTTATAATGAAGCATTACAATTTGTAACACAAGAGTTGAGAATTCTTAAGGAGATTTTAATATAAAAAGTGATGGCATGGATGTAAAGTAATTAATTCAGATGGAACATTTCATAACATTCCGAATTGTAATTAGTACATTAACTTAAGATATCTTCAGGATACTCATCCTTCATCGACATATTAACGAAGTTTGTCGCCCACATCCCTTCACTTAATTGGCAGCATCAGGGATGTGCCTTTCTCCACTAAAATGGCTAATCAATAATTTTCATAACAAAAGTTCTAGTGGGACAACTGAAGTGGTCCAAATTTACTCAATTTTCTTGCAAGAATGCTTTTTGAGCGTTTGAATTTGTGGTTTTGTGTGTAGCTATGTACTTCTTTGTCTGTCTGTCCTGCTTCTGTTCTGGCGCTGAAACTTGCTGCATGGTAAGCTTCATCATCAAGATTGATGACTGTGCATGATTGTTCAATACTTTTTTTTTTCCATAAATTAATGCCCTTTGTTTTGTTTTTGTCCAGACTATATAAATATCTTGATAACCAAGGAAACTCAGATTATTAGAAGTTTTATTACAAGATCAGTTGAGTAATAGCCCTTTATTTGCATCTAGATTTGTTGTGGCCCTTTGTTTTAATTGTGTCTGGATGCTTATCCTGACTTTCGCAGTAATCAGGGGTGGGAATTCAGTGAGAACCTTTACAATAGATTTCTTCACAAAAAACCCATATACTTGCTGCTTCATTTCCCTTTGTTCCCATCAGTGTATTTGTCCATTGCTCCCATGCTTGTTATAAATGCCACATTTTGTCTAATTGGTGTAACAAACTTTGATATTATGGTCCTTGTCTTCCTTGATTAATCTAACGTCAGGGAGCCTCTATATTGATTTTACTGAAACCCATGTGTTATATTGTCAGAGGTGTTCCTAATTTCATTGTACACGTAAGCTATATAAGGTTTCTGGCTAGTTCTTTAGATCTTACTTTGATAGTTAAGCTAAATAAGGGTTTCTGGCTTATTTGAATAGTTGACTTAAAACATGCAAAATCATTTGTACATATATAATGTTATTTTGTGAGTTATCTGCAGGATGAAATTTGCTTTTTTTTTCTGTAAAATATTTAACAACAGTTTTTTATGCCCCCACCAGGGGGGGGGGGGGGATATAGATTTGCCTTTGTCCATCTGTACGTCTGTCTCGAAACTATGTGACATGCATAATTCCAAAAGTCTTTGTACTGCAGACTTGAAACTTCATGGATATATTATTCAGGCATAAACTTGCACACCTTAGTATTTTCATCAAACCGCCATTTAAGTTGACAGAGTTATGGGCCTTTTTTTTTGAAAAAATATGAAATTTTATGCTTGTGACGCATGTAACTCCGAAGAATTTATTCTAGTTACAAACTTAAAACTTCATGGATATATTATTCAGGACATGAACATGCCCATCTGGGTAATTTCATTGGACAGTTGCTGAAGTTGACAGAGTTATGGGCCTTTGTTTTTGAAAAATATGGAATTTTATGCTTGCGACGCATGTAATTCTGAAAGTATTGGACATGAACTTGTGCACCTGGGTATTTTTATTGGACCTTCTTTGATGATGACAGAGTTATAGGCATTTGTTTTTGAAAAAATGGAATTTTATGCTTGTGACGCATGTAACTCTGAAAGTATTTGTACTACAGACTTGTAACTTCATGGATATATTATTCAGGACATGAACTTGTGCACTGAGTATTTTCATTGAACCATCGTTGATGTTGACAGAGTTATAGGCCTTTGTTTTTGAAAAATATGGAATTTTATGCTTGTAAGGCAAGTAACTCTAAAGTATTTGTACTACAGACTTGAACTTCACTGATAATTATTCAGGACATGAACTTGTGCATTCGGTTTTTCCATATCACCATTGACAATACCCAATTTGACAGATGTATGAGCACTTGTCTTGTGTTGGTATTGCTAGAATATAAAAAAGATGATATTATTTTCTAATAAATTTGTTAGAAAACACTATTGCTCTCTTCTTTATTTGCCAGTGCATGTTTATGCTCCACCACCAAAAAGTGAGGCATATAGATTTGTCTTTGTCCGTATGTCCATCCCAAAACTGTGACACAGGTAACTCTGAAGGTATTTGTGCTACAGACTTTAAACTTCATGGAAATATTTCTGACAGGACATGACTTGCACATCTGGGTGTTGGCCTTTGTTTTGGAAAATGCAATGGGTGGAGTCATCTGTGTCCTCCGGACACATTTCTAGTTTAAAAAAACATCAGATTTGTCCAGGGGTCATGGAGGATTTCAGATGTTTAAAATTTCAAATATTAATGAAGAACAACTAATTTTTTAACCTATGATTTCGATTGGTAATCTGTTATTAGATTTAAAAGTGTGTCCATACCAAGCGGCATATGACGTCATCTTAAGCTAACACGTAAAGCATATTTTGCAACGATTCAAAAGGAAAAACTATTGTTAGTGTTTTATTTTTTTTATCAATTTTAATAGTATATAGCTCATGCGAAATGGAAAATTGTGCCCTACACATAGGATCCAGTGATTCTTTAGTCAGATGTACAGTTTTCCCTAACATTGGGAAAACCTTCCGAGTTCATGAAATTTTGTTTGCTAACACGTAAAGCACATCACTAATAATGTTTTCCTGAATGTTTGGAAATTCTAGACATCTGACAATAGAATCATTAGGACTCCTATGTAGTGCACAATTTTCCGCTTGGCATGCACTATATCCCGTTAGAATTGGTGAATTAAGGAATAAAATACAGCAGTTTTCTTTTTCGAATTGAGGCAAAATATGCTTTATAGGTTAGCTTAACCCTTTCTGTCATAGAGGAAGCCATGAAAAGACCTATGCGAACAACATAAAGCCAGATCAGCCTGCGAGTAACTCGCAAGCTGATCAGGTTTTATGCTGTTCGCTGCTCCTCAGTGGTCTGGAAATGAGGATTTTGTAATTAAATTTGGTAAGGTTTAACTGTGGTTTTCTGCAGATCAGGCTTTATGTGGTACCTATTGAGTGCGTCAAAATGAGTCTTTATGAGGGAAAGGGTTTAAAATGACGTCATATACCACGTGGTATAGCCACACTGACACACTTTTAAATCTGTTTAGACCGAGTGATCTGAGTATACATTGACTATCTCTGAATGTTACAAGCAGATCCAATGGTTCAGGATTCAAATCCCAATTTCAGACCCTTTTGTAATTATACTGATGATTTGTTGATAGGTAGCAGTAATACATTTTATAAGAACTTGTTTCCCAGTCAGAATGTAAGAAGTAAGAAGTCACTGATGAACTTAACAGTGAAAATTTCAATTTACAAGTTGGCGTTTGTGTTCTAATTGATATCCAGCTGTATTTGTTACCCTCCCTACAGAGAAAGCTAATGTATCTAAAAGTTTCATTTTCAGTAGCAATTTGTCACTAGAAGTTGGCTAATATCCCCTCAGAAGGGAGAAATGATTGGATTCAAGGGAGAAACAAATTGTCCTGTGAAGATGTATTTCCAGAGAAACATCATGGTGACATGAACATGGTACCCTCAGATTCAGTTGTACTATTGTAGTCGATTTAGATGATACTACATTCAAACTAAAAATATTTATGAAATTCAAAACATGATGTTATTCTAAATAAATTCTGATGTTTACTTCATTTCATTTTATGAGATTTGTTCTGAAAGTTCTTTGGTTGAGTGTCAGCTACTGAATACAGAATGTTAATTTTCACTGTCTTACTGTTACTAAATTCCTCACCTCAGTGTGTTGAAGTTTTGATTTAGTCATTTGATTTTTTAACTCCTTTTTTTTCTCCAAAATGTGTAACTAATGTCATGATCCTCTCTAAATTGAGTTGTCGCGTCCGCATCGGTAAATTTCTCTGTAGTTAGGTCCATTTCTCGAAAACCATCAAAGGTTTTCAAACTTAGAATACTTGTTCAATGTTCACTATCAAGAGGGAAACCCAAAAGGGCAGGTAATCCTTAAATTCATTTTGGCATTATGCCCCTTTGTCGATATGGCATTCTCAAAACAAAATTTCAAGAAAACCACAATCTTTATCCCTGCTTTAAACATCTTAGACGGAACACTGTTTTTCACTTCAGACTTGGAATTCTTATTCATTTTCAAAGTGGGTAACAATTTCAAAAGGACAAGTTACTCTGTTCATTGTTTGACGTTGTTACATGTAAATACAATGGCAGTGGCAAAATCAAAACATCAACAATGTTTCAACCTGGTCTGGTTGCAATTGGCTAATTTACGGCTATTTTACTGCTGAAGAGTCCACCACACAGGAGATGGGGGTGGTGGGTTCAAGTTCCTTGCCAGGCAATATTATAAGTCTTGCTGAAAAATATCATTGTATTGGTTTTACTTTACAAATTGTATTGAAATTTTGTGTGTTGCCTTTATCATTTAAGGGTAGTTTCAGGACTGGTTGATCTGTTGTAAGGATTAATGTAACAGGGCGTAGTATCTTATGAATCGTCAATGACATATATAAATAATTATCTGAATTTTCTATATATGTTACTCACTCTCCTTGATTCTGTATTATAAATGATAGCTTATTAAGATTGATAGTCATTGATCCTCCAGATTGTAACATATTGCACAGCACAATAAATCACAGGTCTGGGTTATCAAGTCTTATATTGAAATAATCATTCCCAGTCAGGTCAGGTTTCACGGTTGTCACCAAGTTAACGATGAGTTGTGTCCAGAACAGAGCCTGGTTAGACTGAGTGTCATTCAATAAGTCAGTCCGTAAACCCTTCCTTTCCTTGAAAAGTACAGTCAATACAAGCCACTCTCAGCTTTTTCACTTGACCCAGAAATTAGATTACATCCATAGGGAAAATAAATCTAATAACTGGAGGGAAGTCTGTAGATGGAAATTTCAAATGGTGTGGCAGAAACGGGGAAACTACTGTATATATGGCTCTGATGTCTACCTTTTTTGTCTCAGAACTTGATTAGATCTGCACTGTCGAAGGGTTTAACCCTTTCCCTCATAGAGGAAACCATGAAAAGACCTATGCGAACAACATAAAACCAGATCAGCCTGCGAGTAACTCGCAGGCTGATCAGGTTTTATGCTGTTCGCTGCTCCTCAGTGGTCTGGAAATGAGGACTTTATAATTAAATTTGGTAAGGTTTAACTGTGGTTTTCTGCAGATCAGGCTTTATGTGGTACCTATTGAGGGCGTCAAAATGAGTCTAAAATTATGAGGGAAAGGGTTAACCTTCCTATTGTTCATGTCCAGGTTGATATATGTCTGACTATAAAAAGGATCAGAATATATATGTATATATAGCAGGTTTAGATATCTTTTCTTAAGTGAATTGGTCTCGATGCTAAATGGGATGAGCTTTCACTTCAGGAGTTAAAGAGGTCTTGATTTCAGTCCCATGCAAGGAAATAAATCAGTGTTTAAAAATGGTACTGGGTCTTGCAAATGGCAGTTAGCATTATGCAGTGTGTTGCATGATACAACAGTGAGGAATTTTTATGTCATTTATTTACATATAATATAGATATTCTATTGTGTTTGATACAAAATTCTCAAATGCTTGATTGATATAATGATGCTTTGATGTGTAAACCAAGCAAACAAACACTAAGACTTACTTAAAACTGTGGCATCATATAATCAGGTTTTATACTGTTTAATATCCTCACTGCCTTAGAGATCAAGTCCCAAAGTAACACCATATATAGTGAAACCTCCAAAATCCGGACCCTCAAAAATCCGGAAACTTCTGAAATCCAAACGTTTTTCTTGGTCCCGAAATTTCCCCTTCTGTTTATATGTAAATAATACTGCTGAATTCCGGAACCTCTAAATTCTGAATTCAAAACATTTATTTTGTATGTATAGGGTTATCAACGCTATTTTACCTCTGAAGTCCGGGTAGTGCTACTAGCTTGACAGGTTCAGACCGGATATTGTAAGCCCTGCGACAATTTTTCCCCTCATTTTCTCCCTGATCGATTGTTAGCTCATCTGAGCATAGCTCAGGGTGAGCTTTTGGGATACTTGATTGTCCGTCGTCCGCCGTCAATTTTGATGTTTACACACTAGAGGCCACAATTTTGATCCAATCTTCCTCAAACTTGGTCAGAATGTTTGTCTTGATAATATCTTGAACCCTTTCGAAAATGGGTCAGGTTGGATCAAAAAGTAGGTCAGTAGGTCAAATCTTAGAAAAATCTTGTTTACACACTAGAGGCCACAATTTTGATCCAATCTTCCTCAAACTTGGTCAAAATGTTTGTCATGATG
This sequence comes from Solen grandis, assembly GCA_021229015.1. Lineage (NCBI taxonomy): Eukaryota > Metazoa > Mollusca > Bivalvia > Adapedonta > Solenidae > Solen > Solen grandis. The sequence goes on along the minus strand of CM037788.1, from coordinate 7,267,832 downwards.
ATATCTCGAACCAGTTCGTAAATGGGTCAGGTTGGATCAAAAAGTAGGTCAGTAGGTCAAATCTTAGAAAAATCTTGTTTACACACTAGAGGCCACAATTTTGATCCAATCTTCCTCAAACTTTGGTCAAAATGTTTGTCATGATGATATCTCGAACCAGTTCGTAAATGGGTCAGTTGGATCAAAAAGTAGTCAGTAGGTCAAATCTTAGAACAATCATGTTTACACACTAGAGGCCACAATTTTGATCCAATCTTCCTCAAACTTGGTCAGATTGTTTGTCATGATGGTATCTCGAACCAGTTTGAAAATGGGTGGGGCTGACAGAAAAGTAGGTCAGTAGGTCAATATCTTAAAAAATCTTGTTTAATATCTAGAGGAACATTTTGGTCCAATCATCCTCAAATCTTTGGCAGAATTTTTGTTCATATGATAATCTTGTCGTGGATGGTCAGAAAATTCTGACATTTGTTTTCACTCATCATCTTTATTCTTAAGCAATCTTTTCTGACAGGCATGAATGATACTTTTCTCAGGTGAGCGATCTAGGCCATCTTGGCCCTCTTGTTTATTAATCAGCAGTGATCGTTATTTTGAAACACGTTAGAATCACAATCTGTCTATTATTTTGACACATGTAAGAATTTCAACATGTTTGCGCCTCCATATTTGCGCTGGCAAATACATGGGCAAATAGATAGTGACACATTGTAAATTATTAAAGTGGTGATGAGTGGTGATAAGTGGATTAATTGGTGTTTTGCAACAAACATCCTTAACAGTTTAAGTGTAACTGCGGTAATGTTAGAAGTATAATCAATTAGGCTACAATGTCTTCATTTACTTCTTGTTTGAGAGAGAAAAATTAAAGTTGAGAGAAAGAAAGAAAGATAAAAAGACAAATAATGCTTAGAATCAACATTAACATAACCCATTTTGACATAAAAATGGCAAGTAGAGAAAGAGAAGGGGAAATAAAAGGCAAATAGAGATAGAGAGAGAGAAGAGAGAGGGAGGGAAAGAAAAGAGAAGATACATGTAATTGATTATGGGAAATCACATTAACATAACCGTTTTGCAAACAAAATATAAATATATATAAGGTAAAGCTTCAGATAATTTGATGATAATTACACTTTAGCAAACAATAAACAGTTTATTACAAACACTGTTACACATATAAACAAGAATGAACTGTTCACAACCATTAAGAAACATCAGTGCATACGTACTGGTCCAATTCATTCCAGACTTCTGAATTCCGAAAATTCCAAAATCCGAACTTTTTGGCCGGTCCAACAGGTGTTCAGATTTCTGAGGTTACACTGTATAACACATATTTCATAAAGCCAGGCTTTGCATATATAGCATTTCTTCTACATATTCTACATCCTTTAAAAAAAAACAATCACCTTATCATCACCGTAGTGACGAGGTCAATACAAATAATTCAAAGCATAATTGTTTTGTTACTTCCAAAAGGAGGAACTGAGAAAAAACCCTCAAATAGGTAAAAAACTCAAATTAGGAGGGCTCAACATGCTTCTCAGCTATATTCCAATAATGACCCTCATCTTCACTTAAGCTTGATAGAACATTATACAGGACAAGATTCTATAATTTTTCCATTAATAATCTTACCTTACGTAAAGATTTATTTGAAGCAAGTTTGACAAACAACAGACCTAGATCGACAAACCTAAGTGAGTCTCACTTTGTTATTGAGATTTGTATTCAATACATAGTACAGTTTCATAAATTTATCATGAATATCATGAGTAGAGTTAACCCTTCCTTTAGAAACCATGAAAACTATGCGAACAACATAAAACCAATCAGCTGCAAACTCGCAGTGATCATTTATGCTTTGCTGCTCTCAGTTCTGAAATGATTTGTATTTCAATTGTAGGTTAACGGTTTCTGCAACAGCTTTATGTGATGATCCTATTGATGCGTCAATGATCTAATAGGAACAGGTAAGATGTAAAATATAAAAAAATAAGACCTTATTTCAGAAAAATCATGTATATGTATGGCTTGAAACTGATACGAAACTTACATACCAAAAACCCCAGATTTGCCGTTCTCCGTTTTTTTAGCAAATTTACTGCGTTACAAGGCAAATTTTAAAATAATATTAAATCATGTACAGCAGTCCTTCCATGGCATCTAATCAACAAGCTATTTCAACACTAAATTGGGCCGAAAAAAAGGCAAGCGCCAAAAAGCGTACACTTGCTGCAAGACAGTAACGCTTAAGATCAAAACTTGCAACTATCGGTGATCGAGTCACACGATGGGGCAACATAAAGAACTCAATTGGAGATGACAGTGACAGCCTGGCTGCCAAATTGTTGATAGACAAGTAAGTGTATTTTCGCAAACTGGAGACTTTCTCAGAAACATTGCACATTGTAATGGTAACAGCTTAATACTTTAAAACAACTTGGGACAGCTAAGAGATTTAACATTTATGTAGACGTTAACCCCAATCTATGTGAAGTGCCCGTATAACGAAATCAAAGTTTTATTTATAAACGGGGAACTCCCTTATTGGGTAAGATGTTAACAATTTTATTTGATTATAATAAGAAAATCAGTTTTTTTCTGGCTGTTGGTAGACTTACTAACAAAATTAATGACATTTACATCCGAAAATGAGTTTATATATTTTTTAAGGTAATTTTGATAGCATCTGGGAGGCAGTCCCTTTAAATATGAAAATGTATGTATATTAGTGGTAGACAGATCAAGGTATTAAAAGCTAGAGCTACAATATGTTAATACACAGGAATAAGGGAAAATGTTTCCTCTTTTAACACATTTATAACAATTTCTCTGTTTATATTTCAATCTTAAATTAAATCTAAATTAAGCCCTTCTATTGGTTTCTTGTATAATTACATGTGGAATATCTTGTCTGAAATTAAAATCTGAGCTTTTAGCTTTACTCCCAGCTTTTGCTGAAAACGATTTTTGTTTTGAGAAAGATATTTATGCTTTTATCTTTCATGGATCTAAATGAAATTCACCATGAAGTGTTTTCTTTAATCTGAATTGAAATTTCATCATGGACAGAAGTTAAAACTTGTTTTATAGAATTTATTTTTTTATTTAGTTTAAATTCATTTCTTTTTTACATTGATTAGGAAAATGTTCTTACAGCTATGCAAATATCACTCTTGATGGTTCCCAGATCGAACCATGACCAATACTTTGCACTTGGGAATGGATAGCTTTGGAAGATCCTAATGCTCCCATTTGGGATTTGAACCCACAGTCTTCATATCCTGATGTTATGTACAGTACCACTAGACCAAAGTGGCTTCTTTTTATTATCATAGATTACTAAACATTATTTCCATAAAGTTGAAACTTATTGATATAATTTATTAAACCCATATTCTTATTTGACATGACATTTTACTACAGTATCAGCCATAAGCATATTAAAAATATTGTCCCTATATTATATCATTCTTCAAAATGATTTTACCAATTACATTCTTCTATAACAGGATATCAAAAAAACTTAAGCTATGTTTATGTTTTCAATGAATTGGAAGCAAAATGTTGATTTGCCAAACCTATAGAATAGAATTTACCTTTGTTAAAAATATAAATCTTGGTGTATATTTTAGACATTGTTTACATTGAATCTTACAAACCATTCATTACAATTTGATATTGAAATAACATCCTGATACAAAGCCCACAATACATTATAAATCATTCCTACCTTACATACTGTGTGACAATTGTTCAAAATGTAGGGATCGTGGCTGAGTAAAGTCCTGACTTTAACATCACTCAGCCTTCACCACATGGGTTGATGCCCAGCAGGTCATTGATTTTCAATGAGAAAGCCTTCCAACTGGTTGCATAGTTGATGTTCTACCTGATGTCTCGTGCATTCGGGTTTCCCCACTTGTAATTAGCTGGACGTTGCTATATGACTGAAATACTGTCTAGCGACAGTAAACTCAAATAGTCAAGTCAAGTCAAAATGTAGTTCACACAGCCATTAGATTTAACCTTTCCCTCATAGAGGAAACCATGAAAGACCTATGCACAGCATAAAACATGATCAGCCTGCGAGTGATCAGGTTTTATGCTGTTTGCTGCCCTCAATGTCTGGAAATGAGGATTTTGTAATTTACAAATTTGGTAAGGTTTAACTGTGGTTTTCTGAGATCAGCTTTATGTAGTACCTAATAGAGTGCGTCAAAATGAGTCTATATGAGGAAAGGGTAAGATCATCATCATGATTATGATCAACTAAATCATTTGACTTTTTGTCATAGTCTTTCCTAATCCAGTCCTTTTAACTGTTGATATTTGTTTTTTCCCTTTAAAAAACACCTGTCACATTATTTTTTAGATGATTTTTAAAATTTTTTAAGCATTTTTATGCCTCCCTTTGAAGAAGAGGGGCATATTGTTTTGCAAATGTCGGTTAGATGGTCTGTCAGTGTTGGTAGACCACTTCGTTCCCGATCAATACCTGGAGAATGCTCGGGCCCACATCCTCAAACTGCATAGGGTGATTGGTCATTACTAGTAGATGACCCTATGATTTTGGGGTCATTTGGTCAAAGGTCAAGGTCACAGTGACCTTGATGGGAGTGGGGGGAGGAGGAGCATAGGGGGCATAATTGTGTTGTTCCAACAACTCTTGTTTATATATATGTTGCAAATAAAAAATAATTCCTCAATCAATACAAAAAATGTGTCTGAATATAAAATATAATTAATTGGTGCTCTTATGTTACAGAACCATAATCATGACATTTTTCCATGGTTAGCATACATAACATATAATTATATAGTGCAGTTCACAAGTGATGTATTGTTTTTTTAGCTTCTGGTTAACATTTTGTTAAATTCTTACATGGTTGACATTATCAGACAATACAGTAATCATCAAACTGAGAATGTGTAAGTTGGGAGGAGTTGTTTCCCTTTGTTCATGTGCGAATCCAGTATGTATTCTCTGAGCTCCATTGTCTAGATAATTGGTTATTTTGTATATTGGTCTGACAGTGATATAGTTATGTAATAGTGCACATTGATAAAGTCTACAAATGACCATCTGAACAAAACATCTTTAGAAGTTTCTGGTAAAATATTACAATTTTTATCTTCTGAGTTACTAAACTTCCCAATTATATTTAATTAAAAGGGAACAAACATAAAGTAGGTTTTGGGTATAGAGCAGCAAAAAAACTAAGTATACTATTATAAATACCTTTTATAAAATTTGTTACATAAAATCTCTATCAATTATGCAAATATCTCTGGTTATCAAATAATAGTGAATTAATTAAGATTCCTAAATGTGAAATGTTCCAAAAGAATAACAAAATAAAGAAGGTTTAAAAAATTTGGTTCTTAAGTTCCCTTATAAAGATTAATCCCCTGGGAAAATGAGACCTATGCAAACAGCATAAAACCAGATCAGCCTGCAAATAACTCGCAGGCTGATCAGTTTTATGCTGTTCGCTGCTCCTCATGGTCTGGAAATGAGGACTTTGTAAATTTAAAAATTTTGGGAAGGTTTAACTTGGTTTTCTGCAGATCAGGCTTTATGTGGTACCTATTTAGTGCGTCAATAATGAGTCTATATGAGGGAAAGGGTTAAGCATGTCAGTATATCAGAGCCATATTAACTTTAAATCCTTTATTTATTAATTATATAACATATTGTAATGTCAGATATAAAAATCTTGATGGTTGCAAATGAATACAAAAATACTCTGTCGGAATTTTGGAAAAAATATTGTTCAAGGTTTTTACTGGGAATATATCTTGTTATAAATTGCAATCAAACTGATCAACACTTATACGGGTTAACATCATTTTTTCCCCTCCATAACTAAAATGACCCCAATCTTTCCCTTGCTTTTCCCCCTTTATGTCGTTTCTCTTACTGGTCCTGTTATTTTTCGCCCCCTTTTTGGGGAAAAGGAATTCACTAAATTTCATTTTTTTTGGCTTGCGGCTGGGGTTTCATGTTTTATGTTCCCCTTTTATCATTGTCCTTGTAACATTTCGGACATTTGCTTTTGGGCGGATGGGCCGAGCTTACGGGTTTGTGAAACCATGTCATTTTGAAATTTTCCCAAATTTAAACATGAATTGTGGGAAGGTTAACAGAACAACCAATCAGTCAAAACACGGGGGCTTGAATTTGCAATTCGAACACTTTTTATAACATGATCTTTAAATTTAAAACTGCTTGCTCGGGTTTACCTGTTTTTGATTTTTATACCCCGGGGAAAAGTCGTATTATGTTATACGCCAGCCCCTTTCCGCCCAAACTGCCCGTCCGCCATCTGTCCATCTGCCCTTTAGCAGAACCTTGTGAACGAAACCCTCCTACACAACTGGGGGGAAATTTTAGCTACAATTTTTGTAAGAGAAAATTTGTAGGAGACTTGCAATTAACCAGCCCCTGGAGGGAACCATCGATCTAGGTCTCCTCGTTTGCCAATCCCCGTCAAAAATGTGCCCTATTAAAGCTGGGTTTAATCGGTTCAAAACCTTTTTTTTGACAAACAGATTTACATTTGTGTTTCTCTTAAAAACACCCTTTGAAGTTTAATTTACATGCTGATTTCACCATAGTAGAAAAGATTGCATAAAATGTACTTTTTTGTATATTTCTAATATCCCCCTTGAAAAGTTTTTTAAATAAATGGGTTTTAGGCTTAGGGAAATTAAATCTCCAAGATTTAAACAACTGAACTTAAATTTTAAAAACAGACTGAATAACTAACTTTCTACAGGATTGATTGAATCAATGTACAAAAAAGGAAATTGCTTGTATTTAAAAGCAAAAAAACCCACCAAAACCCTCTGAAAAAGAATATAACCAAAAGAATAATTAATTTCCAACAAAAAGGGCTTGGAAATTGAGGCTTCATGATACCTTGTGATTGTAAATAAAACTTTGAGGGGGGGAATTTTGCTTACAAAGGGAATTGCCATTAGCCCAGTGTTGTAGTTTTTTTAAAATAGCATAAATACGTTACCTGTTATTACTTCAGGTATGTGTCTATTTGTGCCCCACTTCCAAAACAGAGTCTGCAAAAAAAACCCATTCCCTAAACCCCCTAGTTACCAAAAGGGTGTAACCCCCTTTTCTCCAATTGTGTTTTGGAAGCCATCGATTTTCAGGGGGTAACCTGTTGCCCTTTTTTTGATAGCTTCCCGTGCGCTACAGCTTTTCCTTTCCCTTTTCTTTTCATAGCCTCGGCTGTGTTTTTTAAAATTGTTCTATTTTGGGTTTTTTTCAAAAAACGTGTAGAATTCCCAATTTTCCGCCCGTTTCGGGGCCTTTTTGCCTTTGGGCCAAAAGGGTTTCCCCTTTCTTCGGGGTCCCGTGACACTGGTTTTATTATATTGTTTTTGTATATACTGTTGTCTCGTTTCGAGATTTTTTTTTTGTACGGGTTTTTTTTTGGGCTTCCCGGGTTTTTTTTTTTGCATACATTTTTCTTTTGTATTGCTTTTTACTTTGTCGCAGTCCCCGGGGGTTTCCCGCGGGCATGTTAAGGCCTCCTGGGGTTCCCATCAGTCCGCCTAAAAACCCCTGTTCAGGGTGCCCCTAGGGGCCCACACCTGCACCCTTTGCCCCTTCGTGGGCAGACGAGATATGGGAAAAAAGCCTCCTCCCGCGGTCTTACTCTTCCCGGGAAAAGGGGAAACCCCCATCTTCCTCCTCCTTCTTTCCGGTTTTAGCGCTGCTGGGGGTCGGGGTCCCCTCCCCCTCCCAGGGAAAAAGGCTTTTCCCCCCCCTCTCCGGAAAAGGGCCCCCCTTCAACTCCTGGCTCCCTGCCCGGCTCTCCTTTTGTCAGCCCCAGGGGGGCAGTCAAGGAGACACTCCGACCGGTCACCGGGGGTGCCGGTTTAAGTACGTGATTTGCAGTCATGCCAAACTCACGACCGGGGACCGGGCAGGTCCAGCCACCGGGCACCGGTCAAGACCGGGCACCCCACCATCACGGACCGGTCCCCCGGGTATATCTGCCCCGGGACCGGCACCGGTCAGGCCCGGGCCCCCCGGTCAAAACCCGGGGACCGACCACTCCACCGGGCACCGGTCACCGGCAAAAAAGGCACCGGTCAACGGTCATCAATCACCGGGGACCGTCATCAACCCCCGGCCACCGGTCATCATCGGGCTCAGAGACCCAAGACCGGTCATCACCGGTCATCGGCAAGAAAATCTCCACAGATCTACGGCCAGGGTTTGGGTCCTCACGCTAGACGTGTGGGGCGCCGGTCTTCGCCGATTTTGTCCCGAGAATTCGGACTCGAGTTTTTTTCCCCGGGAGCCCTGCGGTTTTTTTTTTCCCGCTTCGGCCACCTCCTCCCCCATGTTCAAGGGGGCCCAAGAAACGGGCCCACAACCTTCCCCCCGGGTTTTTTTCCCGGGCACCGGGCCCCTACTCTGCACTCGGGGCCGGGCCCCTTTACGCTCCACCACGTCTTTGAAGGTTCAAGGTGCGGAAGTTTTTAGCGCAACCCCCAGACCTTTGACCCTTTTCCCCATGGTGGCCCAAAATGATGGGGGAATACGCCAGGGATTTTAGTTCTGCCTCCCCCCCCGTCAAAGCCGGGGGGAACCTTTTTTCTTCTAGGAGGGATCGGGTTTTTTTTTTCCACCAGAGACCCTTGATCACAGAAATGTTCCTTTTAGTCTCCTCCCTCCTCGGGGCCCCCAGGGCGTTTCTTCCGCACCCCGCCCCCTATGTGGGCCCTTTTTTTCCCCCCAAAAACCCTTCATGGGCTTTCCTCCTCAGGATCCCCCCCCATTCCCGCCCTGGGGCTGGGTCCCCCTTTCCCCCTACTCGCAACCCCCCTATTAGGGGGAACTGCTCCGAGCGGACAATTGGAGGTAAAAATCTCCCTTCATGCCCCGGGAAAGGACTCCTTTTTTGCTGAGGACGTGCCCTTTCGTCCCCCCTCGCGCCGATCCAGCGCTAAATTTCCGAACCTCGTACTGACAATCCTTTTCTCGACGAGGACAGGAGTCAGACGACAGTTTTTTTTCCCCAGGGCCCAAGGGCTGTTCAGGAGGTCTTTGCTACCTTACCTGCATCAGTATGAAAACCCGGGCCCCCCTCCTCCCCCCCGGGAAGAGGGCAAAAGGTTACCTTGACCTCGTGGGTTTTTAAGGGCCTAAAGGAACCCAAAATTTCAGTCGAACCGGAGTTGCTCCCTTTCTCTCCGGTCGTCTTTTCGGCTCTGGAGGATTTCGAATTTTTCACCCTCCTCTAACCCCGGGCCCGGGCTGGTTTTTTCCAACTTCAAAAACCCTTGGGCCCTTTGGGGTTTTTAAAACCCCCAAGCCAAACCAATTTTCCGGGGGTTGATTTTTCAAATCCCCCCCCCCGAAACTGGAAAAAGATGCGATTCGGCCCCGGGCTAAAGGTCCCCCCCCTTTTTAAAACCGCTTCAGCAGAAGGTCCTGGATCGCGGGGAGCAACGCTCCCGCTTTCTTTCCGGCATCTCGTCGCATACTGACTCCTTCGTCCCCGCTCTTTGGGTAAAGGGCTAAAACAAAAGGATCCTTATCTGCTTCCGTCAGGCTTTTTTTAGAGGCCTTAGCAGCGACGGAAAAAACATTCAAATTTTCCCTACTCTCTCCCCCTTTTCCGAGATGACTCGCTGCAGGGGGGAAACCCAAACCTGGAGGCCCCAAAAACAAGCTACTTCCTCTTCTTCTCGAGAAAAGCTTAGGTCCCCCCTCTTTCTTCTTCTTCCCTCTTGGGGGCCGAATCAAGGAAGTAGGGGGATCCCTCCGGGGGGGAGCAAATGCACGGCGCGGGGGCCTTCCAGCCCGCACTCCTACTTCGGCTCCCCCAAAATTTCCCGGGTTTTAACCGAAGAAACCTTCGGCTTCTTCCGGTAAATCCCCGAAGGACTGGGAAAAAAGGGCAAGCCTCAATCCCTTTCGGGGCAACCCTCTTCCGGGGCGCCGCCAATCGGTCCGCAGCGACCACGATTTCCTCCCTTAAATCCCCCCCCACCCCTTCTTCAAAACCCAAACCAGTAAAAGGGGGGTGGGAGAAAACCCCCGGGGGGGTAGGTCCTTTTTTTCCGTTTTCCTCTTCCAGACTTTTTCGATTAGGGGGAAGAGTTTTTTCTGCCCCTTCCAGTGGGGGCGGCAGACTCACTCATTTCTTCACTTTGGGGGAAACAATCACCGCCCGACCAATGGGTCCTGCCCTATCGTGAGACAGGGGTATGGGGTTTTCCGTTCAGTCTTTCCCCCTCCACTAACACGCTCTCCCTTCATCTCTCCTTTCCCAAACATCCTCGTCTGGGACCGCCATTTTTAGATCTTCTGGAAAAAGGAGCGTAGAAAGGGGCTCGATTCCAACCTCTCCGGGTTTTACAGCCGTCTCTTTCTGGTTCCCAAAAAGGGCGGGGGGTTTCCCACCGGGGCAAGACCTGTCTCATCTAAATCCTTCATTTCCCAAGGAACACTTCAAAATGGAAACAACTTCGTCGATCAGGGGAAACCGTCCTCCCCGGTCACTGGGGTGGGGTTTTCCCCGGATTTATCGGATGCCTACTTCCATGTATCTATCCATCCTCATTCCAGGAAATACCTTCGTTTTTCGGATGGCCAAACTGTCCCACCCGTTCAAGGCCCTTCCGTTCGGGGCCCGTCTTTGGCCCCCAAATCTTCACCAAAATAGTTTCGGTTCTGGTCGCCAGGGGTTTATTTTCGCGGCTCACGCCTCCCCGGCGTAAATTTTGACGACTGGCTTCTTTTCACATGGACCCAGTCGCTCTTCTCGACGAACTTCGATGGGGGACAGACCTAGGGTCTCCGGCTAGGGTTCATCCTCAACTCCGAGAAATCGGGGTTGATCCCATCCCAAAAAAATTTACCCTTTGTCGGGAAAGCAGTTTTTTGACCCACCCAAAAAAAAAAAGGGTCAGAATTCCGGAACCCCGAAAAATGGGCTCTTCTAACTTTTGGTTTGGGGGGTTTTCCCCGTCGGCAATCGATCTCAGCCCGCGAATTCCTATCGCTTCTCGGAGGGACTCAATGCAGCAGCGGATCTTGTTCCGCTGGGCCGCCTTTTACATGCGACCTTTTTCATTTATCCTACTCTCGATCTGGCCCTCCCAGTCAGACCATTTACAGACCATTCTTCCGGGTTTTTTTCCGGGAAATTTTTTTCATCATCTTTAGTTGGTGGGAAAATTTCCCCCTCGTTTTCTCCGAGAGGGTGTTCCCTTTTTTTCTCCTCCTCAACCGGAACGTTCCTCTTTTCGGATGCCGTCGTCCCGGCTTGGGGGGCTCATCGGGGAAACCCCTGGGTCTCACGACCTCGGGGCTTTGGTCCCCTCAGGACAGTTCTCTTCATATCAACCCAAACCCCGAAACTCAAAGCGGTTCTACTAGCCTTACACAGTTTTCCCTCTCATTCCCGAGGCAAATCTTTTTCTATATCTACAGACAACACGACTGTCGTCTCTTACATCCGCAGACGGGGGGGGACGCACTCCCCTTTCCCTGTGCATGGAAGCATGGCCCCCTTCTTCTTTGGGGTGTCAGGCCCCCTTGGGTACTCATTCAAGTCAGACATCCCCCGGGGGCGTCAAAAAATTTTCTAGCGGACCAACTTCCCGCAGACTTTCTCTTCTCCCCTCGGAATGGAAGTTACTTCCTCGGATCGCGACAACTCTGTTTGCGTTTTTGGGGTCTCCGTCTGCGATCTATTTGCTACCGGGGCTGAACAACCAGCTTCCGCGTTTGTGTCACCGGAAATGGGAAATCCCCGGGGCTTGGGCGAAAAGCCCCCTTCGCCCGTAAACTGGGATCATCTTTTTGCTTATCGTTTCCACCTTTTTTTTCCTTAAATTCCCTTAGTTCAAAGGGAAAAACCTGCGATCCATCCCGGGACCCTTTCCTTGTACTCCACTTTGGCCAACGAGATCTTGGTTCGTGGATTTTCTGGATCTTCTGATAGACAAACCTGTAGAACTTCCCCGGGTTTCCCCGGACCTTCTGTCACAAGGTCGGAACAGGGCCTTCACGACAACCCTTGCGCCTTCGTCTTCACGTTTGGATGTTATCCAACAGCGAGTTAGACAAAAAAAAATTTTTCGGCAACAGTTGCCTCTATTATCTCTAAAGCCAGAGACAATCTACTCGATCTGTCAACCAGGCAAATTTGGAAGGTCTTCCGTGATTGGTGTATCGAAAGGGCAGATTAAACCCCGGTCAAAGCTCCTTTTCAGAAAATCGCTAACTTTCTATTTTTTTTCTTTTTAACGAAAAAAAACTTGGGGTCATTTTTTCTATAAAGGGGTTATAGGCCCAAGAATCGAACACTTTTAAAATTTTTCACAGACCCCTTTTCCCCTTTGGGTTTGGGATCCTTATTTTTCGGAAATTATTCGTTCGTTTAAAACTGTCTAGCCAGTTTCTCGTTCTTAACCCCAAAAGTGGATCTTTTTTGGGTTTTTTAAAATTGGCTCTTACTAAGGCACCTTTTGAACCTCTTTCTGAGGCTTCTCTACTGCACGTAACAGGGAAGACGGTTTTTTCTTATAGAAATGGCGTCTTCAAAACGTCTTTTTGCAAAAACCTTGCCTTTTCAAATGAGGAAGGGGTATTTAAAAATTTAACAAAACTGATGGCTCGTATCCCTTTTAGCTTTCAACCTGGTTTCCTTGCGAAATTCCAGCTCCCTTCGGTCTGTCCCCCCCCCGGTATTTTTTTTCCGAGCCTTGCAAAGGGCTTGGGGCCAGGGGGGATCCTGATCGCTTCTTTGCCCCGTTAGAGCCCCTTTAAGTTTTACCTCCAGAAGGTTTAAAAAATTTTCGGGGTCGTCCCTCTTCGACTTTTTTCCCCCCAATAAAAGGGGGGGGCGAAGGGTTTTGGGAGCATCAATTTTCTCGTTTGGGAACCTCAACAAACAAGTTTTCCTATTCGGGTCTTTTGGGGCAGGGTCCCATCCTTTTTTAAAAATTAAAACCACATGAGCTCCGTGCTTTGTCTGCTTCTTGGGGTTTCTTGAATAAACTCCCATGGATGATATTCTCAAAGCGGCCTCTTGGAAGTCTTCTACAAAAGTTTTTTTTCCTTTTTTTCTCCGCTCACTGGCTAACCAATCACAAAACCTTTTGGATTTGGGGCCACTTTTAAATGGTCAACAATAGTTTAATCACATGCTGACGCCTCGGCGGCTTTGGGCGTTTCCTACTTCGGGGGTCGCTTCAATCAAGGTTTTTTGTTAGCAACCCCCGCCTTAGCGAAAGAAGTCATACCCCGAAGTAATAAAAGGGAACGTAAATTTTTGCTATTAAAATGAAATTTTTTTTTGTAAAATTAATTTTTTAATTTGTAAATACTTACCTGTTATTACAGAGGGCCCACCTCCCCCCCCGCTTTCTGGCGGGTATCCCTCGATGGCTTCATATACAATTGGAGAACGGGGGTTTCACTTCCGGGAAACTAGGGGTTTAGGGAATGGTTTATTTTGCGGACCCCTGTTTTGGGAAACTGTGCACAAAAAGACACAAACCTGAAGTAATAACAGGTTTAAATATTTACTAATTTAAAAATTAAATTTTACTTCAAAAATTTTTATTTCCCCCGGAAAAATAAATAGAAGTTCTTGGGGGGGTTTTTAAAGAGGAAAGAATTTTTTTATGAAACCCCTTTTCTCATATAGGCAAAGTTTGGGGAAACACTGACATTCCAATCAGTGAAATCAGGTTGAAAAAAAGGGCCCTCTGTTTGCTCATGTAATAATATAGCTCATCTGTACATTTAAAAATCCTTTATGGAAAAAAAAATTTATACCCCCTGTATAAAATAATTTTGGGTTTAACATTGCATTTTAAGTTCAGTAAAAATTTAAAATTCATCCAAATCATAAATTAAGACATTGGGTTTTCTTCAGGGAAAGGATCAATGAAAGAAACAGGAAGGTGACAAGTTGAATGACATGAAAGTGTGTCACATGTGCGACACATTTAAATTCTCAAAGAAATCGTGAGACTGAGTGGGTGGTACTCTCAATGGCATGTATGTGTATAACTGTCATATCTAGATGTCATATGCAAAGGGGTCTGGCACGTAAGTTTGGTCATTATATAACTATAATAGTGATATAATGACCAGTTATGTGCCAAGTCCCTTTGGTCATATGCACTAAGTAGTCCCATCTTGTGTATTTTTTATCACCTGTCGCTTTTGGCCGTCAGTTTTTCGATCCTTTTGCCCACATTTTTGTCTGGAGCATTACTCGAAAATAGTTTGAGGTATAAGCTTGATACTTCATAGGTAAATAGATCTCATTGAGGTGCAATGCAGTGCATAAGATTGATGACTCTACCTTTTATATTTTTGAGTTATTGCCCTTTGATATTAATTTTTGTCCAGACCATAATCAAAAAGTATTTGAAGTATCAACTTGATACTTCATGGGGCCCATAGATTTCAGTTGGGAGAAGCGCAGTGCACAAGAATGATAACTCTAAACCTTTCATATTTTTAGCTCACCTGAGCACGAAGTGCTCAAGGTGAGCTATTGTGATCACCTTTTGTCCGTCGTCCGTCGTCCGTCGTCCGTGCGTGCGTGCGTCCGTCCGTCGTCAACAATTTGCTTTAAAGAACATCTCCTCCTGAACCACTGAAGGCATTTTGACCAAACTTCACAGGAAACATCCTTATGATGCCCTCTATCAAAGTTGTACAAATTATTCAGATTGGTTGAAAAAGTAGGTCACAGGACTAAAAATAGATTTAAAAACTCAAACTTTGAAAATCTTCTTCTGCAAAACTGCAAGGCCTAGAGCTTAGATATTTGGTATGTAGCATCATCTTATGGCCATTACCAGATTGTGCAAATCATAGCCCTATGGTGATAAATGCCCCCGCACCAGGGGTCACTTGTTTTACATAGAGTTATATAGGAAAATCTAAAAATCTTCTTTTGTAAATCCATAAGGCCCAGAGCTTAGATATTTGGTATGTAGCATCATCTAATGGTTCATTACCAAGATTGTTCAAATCATAGCCCTATGGGGATAAATGCCCCCGCACCAGGGTCACTTGTTTACATAGAGTTATATAGGAAAATCTTAAAAAATCTTCTTCTGTAAATCCATAAGGCCCAGAGCTTAGATATTTGGTATGTAGCATCATCCAACGGTTCAGTACCAAGATTGTTCAAATCATAGCCCTATGGTGATAAATGCCCCCGCACCAGGGGTCACTTGTTTTACATAGAGTTATAAGGAAAATCTTAAAAAATCTTCTTCTGTAAATCCATAAGGCCCAGAGCTTAGATATTTGGTATGTAGCATCATCTAATGGTTCATTACCAAGATTGTTCAAATCATAGCCTTACGGGGATAAATGACCCCGCACCAGTGGTCACTTGTTTCACATAGAGTTACATAGGAAAAGACCTAGAGCTTAATCTATAGATTTGATGTGAAATAATGTCTAGTGGTCCGTACCCACAAAATTCATAATTATAGACCAATCATAAAAAAAATATTTGCAATATTACTAGTTTGAGAGATTATGACTAGATAATGGTTAAAATTTGGCCCTTGATTGAATCACTTTTTACTTTAAATTACATACTTGATATATGTTTTATATTAAAATCAGTATCTACGA
Organism: Solen grandis; assembly: GCA_021229015.1. Taxonomy (NCBI): domain Eukaryota; kingdom Metazoa; phylum Mollusca; class Bivalvia; order Adapedonta; family Solenidae; genus Solen; species Solen grandis. The sequence continues at coordinate 7,252,165 of CM037788.1, read as the reverse complement.
TTAAATAAAATGATAAAAAGACTAAGAGAATAATTGTGTCAATTGTATATTTAAAAAAAGGTTTTCTTTAAGAAAATATGAAAGTACAGATAATAGTATTGTTGGTAAAAATCACATTCGGTCGTTTTAGGGTTTTAATATTATTAACCAATGAAAATAAGGAAACTATACAGCCCTCCATTTCCGGTTTCAGTTTGGTAGGTATACGATTCTCTCAGAAATTTCAACGAATTATCGAAGATCATTAATCTAACAGACTAAAAAGCGATTGAAAAGTAGGTCAGTAGGTCAAATCTTAGAAAAACCTTGTTTACACACTGGAGGCCACAATTTTGATTCAATCTTCCTCAAACTATGGTCAGCACAAATGTCCTCAGTGACGCTTTAGCCATCTTGGCCCTCTTGTTTGAGTTATTGCCTTTGTTATTTTTCAGACTTAATTTTTGTCCGGAGTATAAGTCAAAAAGTATTTGAGTTATCAACTTGAAACTTCATAGGTGGATAGATCTCATTGAGGAGGAGTGCAGTGCACAAGAATGATAACTCTACTTTCATATTTTTTTAGGTATTGCCCTTTGTTATTTTTCAGAGTTAATTTTTGTCCGGAGCATAAGTCAAAAAGTATTTAAAATATCAACTTGAAACTTCATTGGTGGATAGATCTCATTGAGGAAGAGTGCAGTGCACAAGAACGATAACTGTATCTTTCATATTTTTTGAGTTTTTGCCCTTTTTTTCAGTTATTTTTTGTTATTTTTCAGGCTTAATTTTTGCTGCAATGACCTTAACATTTTACCTGTTCACCTCAAAATAGGGGAATTATTCAGTCTTCACATGGGTTTCATCTTCTAACAAGCAAGCATTTGGCGGGGGGATGGCATTGTCAACATGGCTCTTGTTGGCATTTATTTCATATTTCATAGTTCTTCAATAAGTATTATGTAAAGTACAAAACAGATTTTCACTCTTAACTGTCTTGAAATTATTTGTGTTTACTTTTGAAATAAATTAAAATTATCTTTGTAAGGGAGGGATACTAAATTTTTATGCATTGATTAGCAATTGTTACAAAATTAATTGAGTATCTATTAATTGATTCTGGATGCAAAATGATTTGGTATTTAGCTATCTTTTATTGAGTTATTAAATCTGTCTCTCTGTAGCTTATATGTTACTATACATGTTTCGTAAAGTCTAACTTGACTTTGACTAGACTTGACTTTACATTGAGTTTACCGTCGCCTCGACAATATTTCAGTCATATAATGACTCCAGCTAATTACAGGTGGAAGAAGAACCTCGAATGCATGGAGGCACTGGTAGAACCACCGACCTACCGCAAGCCGCTGGAAGGCTTCCTCACATGAAAAACTGAATTACCCTGCGGAATTCGAA
>CM037788.1:7200670-7250670 GCA_021229015.1 Solen grandis | reverse complement strand
CAAAAAATACTTTCGTACTCAGGCTTACTGGTATGTCATTTAGTTGGGTAATGATATGGCTGTATAATCATTTAAGAGAATCATCTAAGTTTACACGAGGCTGCCAGTAAACTTATAGAACTAAGGCATTTAGGGTGTGCATGATGTATCTCCAGAGTCTTTTATCTACATAATCATCTAATAGAAAACATCTGGCTGTGCATATATCCATGATAATAATTTAAGCCTGAAAAATTAATGAATGTGTTCCAGGTTATGGTCTCAAATATAATAATCTAGGTTGGGCAGGAACTGTTATAAAAAATCTGATTCCAGTTTATTATATCCTATCAAAATGGTTTGTTTTGTGGAATGATATTTTTCTGAGATGATATAGATAGTACTTTATCTGTTGTTTTTGTTTTCTCCCTGGTAGGGTCAGACCTTAACCCTTTCCCTCATAGAGGACACCATGAAAAGACCTATGCGAACAGCATAAAACCAGATCAGCCTCCGAGTAACTCGCAGGCTGATCAGGTTTTATGCTGTTTGCTGCTCCTCAGTGGTCTGGAAATGAGGATTTTGTAATTAAATTTGGTAAGGTTTAAATGTGGTTTTCTGCAGATCAGGCTTTATGTGGTACCTACTGAGTGCGTCAAAATGAGTCTATATGAGGGAAAGGATTAAGGTCATGATTTAAGGAAGTCTTATGAGTATAATGGCTCTTATTGGAATTGTTTTCAAGTTTCGGTATGTCATAATGCTTTTGATATAAACAATAAAGGTATATAATCCTCCCTACTATGAACACATTTGAAAAGAAAAATATACCCGCAGTTTTGACATTTTGATTAATCCATCATCATTGTGTATTTGTAGATAAAAGATTTTGTCTGAAGCATCTGTAATAGTTACCAGTTGAGACCAAGGTCTGGCCTTTAATTGATGGATAGGGAGGCAGACTAGTGATATTTCCCAGAATTGGTTTCCTTTTTTGCTGCCTGTAGCTTTTTAGCTCACCTGAGCACAACGTGCTCATGGTGAGCTATTGTGATCGCCTTTTGTCCGTCGTCCGTCGTCCGTGCGTGCGTGCGTGCGTGCGTCCGTCGTCAACAATTTGCTTTAAACAACATCTCCTCATGAACCGCTGAAGGGATTTTGACCAAACTTCACAGGAATCATCCTTATGATGCCCTCTATCAAAGTTGTACAAATTATTCAGATTGGTTAAAAAAGTAGGTCACAGGAGCTAAAAATAGATTTTAAAAATGCAAACTTTGAAAATCTTCTTCTGCAAAACTGCAAGGCCTAGAGCTTAGATATTTGGTATGTAGCATCATCTTATGGGCCATTACCAAGATTGTACAAATCATAGCCCTACGGTGATAAATGCCCCCGCACCAGGGGTCACTTGTTTTACATAGAGTTATATAGGAAAATGTTTAAAAATCTTCTTCTATGAATCCATTAGGCCTAGAGCTTAGATATTTGGTATGTAGCATCATCTAATGGTTCATTACCAAGATTGTTCAAATCATAGCCCTATGGTGATAAATGCCCCCGCACCAGGGGTCACTTGTTTTACATAGAGTTATATAGGAAAATGTTTAAAAATCTTCTTCTATGAATCCATAAGGCCTAGAGATTAGATATTTGGTATGAAGCATCATCTTATGGTTCATTACCAAGATTGTACAAATCATGACCCTATGGTGATAAATGACCCCGCACCATGGGTCACTTGTTTTACATAGAGTTATATAGGAAAAACTTTAAAAATCTTCTTCTATGAATCCATTAGGCCTAGAGCTTAGATATTTGGTATGTAGCATCATCTTATGGTTCATTACCAAGATTGTTCAAATCATACCCTAGGTGATAAATGCCCCGCACCATGGGTCACTTGTTTTACATAGAGTTATATAGAAAATTTAAAAATCTTCTTCTATGAATCCATAAGGCCTAGAGATTAGATATTTGGTATGAAGCATCATCTTATGGTTTATTACCAAGATTGTACAAATCATGACCCTATGGTGATAAATGACCCCGCACCATGGGTCACTTGTTTTACATAGAGTTATATAGAAAAAACTTTAAAAATCTTCTTCTATGAATCCATTAGGCCTAGAGCTTAGATATTTGGTATGTAGCATCATCTTATGGGCCATTACCAAGATTGTACAAATCATAGCCCTACGATGATAAATGACCCCGCACCAGGGGTCACTTGTTTTACATAGAGTTATATAGGAAAATCTTTAAAAATCTTCTTCTATGTATCCATTAGGCCTAGAGCTTAGATATTTGGTATGTAGCATCATCTTATGGTTCATTACCAGGATTGTACAAATCATAGCCCTATGGTGATAAATGACCCCGCACCAGGGGTCACTTGTTTTACATAGAGTTATATAGGAAAATCTTTAAAAATCTTCTTCTATGAATCCATAAGGCCTAGAGATTAGATATTTGGTATGAAGCATCATCTTATGGTTTATTACCAAGATTGTACAAATCATGACCCTATGGTGATAAATGCCCCCGCACCAGGGGTCACTTGTTTAACATAGAGTTATATAGGAAAATCTTTAAAAATCTTCTTCTATGAATCCATTAGGCCTAGAGCTTAGATATTTGGTATGTAGCATCATCTAATGGTTCATTATCAAGATTTTCAAAATGGTGGACCTTTGGAGATAAATGACCCCGCACTAAGTCTTCTCCTCTGAAACCATAAGGCCCAGTGCTTATATATTTGGTGTGTAGTATTGTCAGGGCTTAAATTTTAACAGGGTTCCCCTTAAAAAAAAATTTTTTCAAGGTCAGTGAATTGTCAGGGAATTTTGAAAAATGGTCAGTGAAAAAATACATTTTAGAAAAGTCAGGGAAAAGTCAGGGAAAAATGAAAGTCTGAGTTGATGTTTTGAATTTTTCAGTGGCTATGGCAGTCTTCAAACAGTATTTATAAGTATTACTTTCAAACATTGATTATTTAATAATATAAAAACATTCCTAAGCATGAAACCTTAAAAGGTTTGGGATGTTAGACTGATAGGTTAAGTCAACTCACTGAGATTTTATTGTGCACACTGTTTATCAGAGTTATTTTTGTTGAGTTAAATGTTTTAACATTAGAGGTGTATGACATGACTGTATGTACATGTATAATCATGATGATTTTAAATGCTTTTGTGACCATTTATGTTGATATAGTGTCCATAGCTTACATGTAAATGTTGCTTAATGTGTAAGATTGACTGAAGTATTACTACCTTGTAAGAAAATCATTTAATAGTATCTGTACTATTATCACTGACTAATATAACCATGAAAAGGAATTCTGATTTATTTGAAATTTGTTAAGGTTATTATTCTAAAACAATAAAAATGTAGATGGGAGGATTGGACGGCTGAAGGGGAGGAGGAGGCCGAAAAATTGTGGTTGTATTGTTCAGTGAAAAGTAGGGCTGAGTCAGGGAAAAGTCAGGGAATAGTCAGGGAATTTTATTTCTTCAGCTCTGTGGCAACCCTGTTTAAGATTGAGTTATATCAGAATTCTTGTCTGTTTAAAAACCTTGTAATCAGTTGTAGCAATGGTACTCAGGTGAGCGATCCAGGGCCATCATGGCCCTCTTGTTACTATCATGAGTGGTATTATATATTATTTCAGAGTGGAGGTTTTAGCTCACCTGAGGGTGAGCTGCTGGGGTGATGGATACTGTTGGATGACAATCATTCATCCATTGTTCACAACTAGCACTTCAGCTTTTTAGCTCACATGAGCACAACGTGCTCAAGGTGAGCTTTTCTGATCGCCTTTTGTCCGGCGTCCTGCGTCCGTGCGTCCGGCGTCAACAATTGCTTCAAACAACATCTCCTCCTAAACGGCTTGGCCAATTTGAAAAATATTTTGCAGGAATGTTCCTTGGATGAAGCTCTACTAAAGTTGTATAAATGGTTCTGGTCCATTGCATAATTAGGTCACAGGAGCTAAAAAAAGATTTTAAAAATGCAAACTTTGAAAATCTTCTTCTGCAAAACTGCAAGGCCTAGAGCTTAGATATTTGGTATGTAGCATCATCTTATGGGCCACTACCAAGATTGTACAAATCATAGCCCTATGATGATAAATGACCCCGCACCAGGGGTCACTTGTTTTACATAGAGTTATATAGGAAAATCTTAAAAAATCTTCTTCTATGAATCCATAAGGCCTAGAGCTTAGATATTTGGTATGTAGCATCATCTTATGGGCCACTACCAAGATTGTACAAATCATAGCCCAATGGTGATAAATGACCCTGCACCAGGGGTCACTTGTTTTACATAGAGTTATATAGGAAAATCTTAAAAAATCTTCTTCTATGAATCCATAAGGCCTAGAGCTTAGATATTTGGTATGTAGCATCATCTTATGGGCCACTACCAAGATTTTCAAGGTCTTGGCCCTATGGTGATAAATGACCCCACACCAGGGGTCACTTGTTTTACATAGAGTTATATAGGAAAATCTTAAAAAATCTTCTTCCATGAATGCATAAGGCCTAGAACTTAGATATTTGGTATGAAGCATCATCTTATGGGCCACTACCAAGATGTACAAATCATAGCCCTATGGTGATAAATGACCCCGCACCAGGGGTCACTTGTTTTACACAGAGTTATATAGGAAAATCTTAAAAAATCTTCTTCTATGAATCCATAAGGCCTAGAGCTTAGATATTTGGTATGTAGCATCATCTTATGGGCCACTACCAAGATTGTACAAATCATAGCCCAATGGTGATAAATGACCCCACACCAGGGGTCACTTGTTTTACATAGAGTTAAATAGGAAAATCTTAAAAAATCTTCTTCTATGAATCAATAAAGCCTAGAGCTAAGATTTTTGGTATGTAGTAGCATCTAATGGTTCATTACAAAGATTTTCAAAGTCTTGGCCCTACGGTGATAAATGACCCTGCGCCCAAGTCTTCTCTGAAACCATATGACCCATTGCTTAGATATTTGGTGTGTAGTATTGTCAGGGGTAAAATGTTTTAGATTAAGTTATATCAGAATCCTTGTCTGTTTAAAAACCTTGACATCAGTTGAAGCAATGGTACTCAGGTGAGCGATTCAGGGCCATCATGGCCCTCTTGTTTATTTCTTGAGCAATCTTGATCAAACTTTAGTGGAGACAATGTCTATATAATCTCTCAGCTAAGTTTGACATGATTGATAATTTCGCATCTTTACATCAGCTGTTATGCTCTTGAATTATCAAAAAATGACAGGTTCCATTTTGTACCCGCATTTATTAACAGTCTTATAGTGAGCCTTGAAAGCATTGCAGTTATATGTATGCCATTTTTAACCATGTTTCAACAAAATTAACCAGGGTTTAAAAAAAACAACAAACCCCCCCCCCCCCCCCAAAAAAAAAACCTTGTGATATATTGTTGATGTTGATATCTTGAGTTATGACCCTTGATATATCTGAAAAGTTTAGAACATAGCTATATCAACAATAAAACATCATTTAGTAAAAAAAGCAATATTGGTGAAACTTGGATATGATATTTAAAGCTATAATGTCTCAGTCAGTTATGGTTTTTGCTGATAATGTGCCCTTTAGTCAGGAGTTATGGCCCTTACATTATTCAGAAATGCCAAATTTCACTTTGTTTACACTAACAAGTTAATTTGATAAAAATTTAAGATGTTTAAATGGCCATAATGCCATGGTCAATTAAGTACGAAAACATGGCTGGTATCTTACCATTAGGTCATAGATGATAAGTCCACTTAGATGAGTAAAATAGGGCCATCTAGGCCCTTTTGTTATTTGGTACATGTTTGCCTGACCTCAAAAACGAAACACCATTCAATATGCCAAAAATTCTCTTTTTCATCATTAGAATTCATGAGAGAATAAACAACAGAATTCTATGAATTTTCACAAGGGAATATGAAAGGAGAAAAAATATCCTTGTGAGAGCTAGTTAATGACGTCATGGCTGTATAAAATGACCAGTTGTGTTGGTGAAGGGTGCGCGCATGGTTTTAGGGTCTGGTAGGGTAGTATGATGTGGTGTGTTGGATCTCCTGCTGTGACAATTATCAGTCTTGAAAAGTATTTACTGGGTTAGCTCCCCTGCTTTTAAATTGGAGGTCTATACCTAGTAAATACTTTTAAAGACGGGTGATAAAGGTAGTATCTGAGGACTGGTAAACCCAGGGTTAGGAGTGGTATCATGCCAGTGGTGTCCAGTACCACATTCATGTATGCTGAGTTCTGAAATGACTCATATAATGTTGATGGGATGTTAAAGAGTGCAAATCAGGAAAATAAGATTTGCACAAAAATATTAGCTTGTCTAGCATCTGTCAAATACTTGTCAAAAACATGCAACGTCGTGAAAGGCAGGAAATTGTTGGCAGTGGTTTACAGTTACTTGTCTGTTCTGTGAATAATGGACATTATTTTACAGTATTTTGATAGGAAGACTGAGAGACGAAGTTTGTAATTTTGAAAGAACAATGGAGTCACTGGTAAATGTTTTATAAGATGTTCAGACTAGTCTGATGTGAGGAGTTAGTACCTAGCTGTTTGTTTTAATAAGCTGAGGTATTTTGAACTGTAGTTGACAGTTTTAGATTAAACTAAGCATTGTTTATCGTAATCCCTTTTTCATTTTAGAACTATTGGTCATAAAATTCTTGCCAAGTCTGGTAGAAAACTTGTTGATAATGCATAATTCATTAACAATTTTAAATTACGTTATTCTGTATTTCTAAATATATCAGATACATTCATCTAATGAATGTGAATGTTGGTTTTCCTACATATTTTTAGGTCTGTTAATTTTGCTCATTTCTGCCGAGGTCCATTTGAAATTTAAATATTTTGGCCCCATTCAGGCTAGGCTTGTCTCGAATCACATTTTGACAGAAAAACATCCTTGTTTCTCAAATGAAATTACTCAAATAATTCATTTTGAGGCACATAGTCTTGTTCAATTTATAGGAAAGCTATGTTATATCACTTTTATGCCTCCGCAAATTTGGGGGGTGGGGGGAGCATATTGTTTTTGGCCTTATGTTTGTCACAAAACTTTAACCTTGACCATTACATGGAAGTCCTTCCACCTACAGCCTCCAAAACATCACAAATACGTGTATGTAACTTGATGAGCTCTACAGTCAGGTGACCTTGACCTTCAAATGACCTTGATCCCCAAAGTCTAAGGCCCCCTGTCATTAATGGCATTCATTAGAATGTAGTGCTTGTTTTTTCTTCTGTCCTTTATGGATGAGACTGGGTCATGTGGGGTCAAAAACTATGCCACTAGGTCAAATCTTAGAAAAGCCTTGTAAACAATCTAGAGGTCATAGTTTAAGCCCAATATTCATAAAATTTGTTCAGGATGTTTGTTTGCATGATATGTCGAATGAGTTCGAAAATGGGTCACATGGGGTAAATCTTAGTAAAACCTTATGACCACTCTCAGAAGCCACATTTTTGGCAAAACCTTCATGTAACTCGGTCAGAATGTTTGTTTTCATCATATCTCAGATGAGTTCAAAACTGGGTCACATGGTAGGTCACTAAGGCAAATTTTAGAAAGAAAATCTTGTGAACTCTCTAGAGGCTACATTTTTGTCCCAGTATTCATTAAACATGATAAAAATGATAACTGCATGAAATCCCAGATGAGTGCAAATTTAGGAAGGATCAAAATCTAGGTCACTTAATGTTAGAAAAACATTGCAAACACTTTATATGCCACATTTTTTTGTAATCATACCTAACACAGCAATCTGACTCAGGTGAGTGACACAGGGCCATCTTGGCCCTCTTGTTCAAGAAAAAGTACCCTTCCAGGACTTAGATGAATATAGCATGACCAATACATCATGTGCATAGCAAGACAATAACTGTTATTGTAATGTTAATTGCTTCACTTCCCATAATTATGTACCATACATTGATTGAGGCACAGGATGTTATGATGTGTATTCAGTTAGAAATTGGTAAAAGCACAGCTGTAGTTTTATAAAGGATTGTACGGGTATACGTAAGGTATTTCATTGATTAGAATTTGAATTTGATGAATGATGATTGGAAGCTTTACTTTTGTGCAATCATGCATGAAATATTCCTTGTAGTGGCAATGAAACCCTCTTGCTTTTTGTTCTAGAATTCCCATGGGCATTATGTGGGGGAAAACGGATATCGCACGTAGTGTAATTCCGATAGTCCATATTCATTAATGTCGTCCATTTTCCACATCGGTGTTTAAAGTTAGCAAAGTACTAGTGAGGATTATATTCAGCGCTGCCAGTGTGCAGTGGAAATTTTGTGAAAATTGATCACACACTGGTGTTTTATGGAGACCTACACACACTGTGCATACTGAAGGTGTCAAGATCAATGCTTTGTGTCGTACCTCGAAGAGGACAAAAAGGTGTGGAATAGTGGTATAAACTTTGATTTCCAAGTGTTACTGGCAATATTTCTTTAGCCCATGATATAGCCATGCTTTGACTGGTTTGCAAACATGTCATCTGCTTTACATGTAATTGTCGTCTGCTTGTGTAATTGATGATAAAACTGACATAATGTACGGAGATATACCCTGGCTCCTGTGACGTCTGCCTGGGAACAGAGAAGTAAGTAATGGCACCCCCCTTTTGTTGTCATAGCAGTGTATACTCCATTTTCAAATATTCATAGCATACATTATAGATGGTTTCCTTTTTAACCTTTAAATTTTAACAGTTGCCAATACCTTTGCCTGGTCACTAACTGATACAGATGTGTGACAGGTTACATTATTAGCATGATTTGAACAGTCTGGTGCTGTTTCCATAGTGTTTGTGCCTGAATGCTTTTTAATGTCAAATTATACATGCAATTATTTTCCTTGTTGTTTTTTGCCTCATTGTCCCTTGGCTCTGACAATTCCATGCTGAAATAGAGCATGGAGTACACACTGGCAGATTTGGCACACTTTTTTCCCCAGATGATTCAGGTTTACATAGGGGGGTACACCTTAGAAAATGATATACAGTTTTTTAGGTTATTTTTTCCATCACTGCTAAAATAAACTTGATCCATGCAGAACTCTGATTGCCATGGCAACAGAAAGAAAAAAATATGAAAACTTCAAAAGTCTTCTCCTTCAAAACTACTGGCCAGATTTCAAAATGTTTTAGAACAGATGTTCCTTAGGTAACCCTCTATCAAGATTGCTAAAATTATTCTGATCCGTAAAAAACATGGCCGCCAGGGATGGGGCTAATTTGCCGTAAATATGTATAAAGTGAAATCTTGAAACAACATCTCCTGAAACCACTGGACAGAATTTGATATTAATCTTGGCAGGGATGATCCTTGGGTGAACCTTTACAAAAGATGCTAAAATAAACTTGATCCATGTAGAACTATGGTTGCCATGGCAACAAAGATATGAATTAAGAAAACTTAAAAAATCATCTCCTTCAAAACTACTGGCCAGATTTCAAAATGTTTTAGTACAGATGTTCCTTGGGTCTCTATGACCCTCTTGTTTTCAATTAAATGACCCTGATAATTAAGATGCGCCTTACAAATTCTGTTATTGCTGTGCCTTATCTGCCCATGTGTAGGGTAAGCATAAACCAGCATGAAGTACAAAAGTATAAATTTGTAATTTTAATATATTAACAAGAGGTGCGGAAATCCTATCCCTGACTTGTCCGACACAAGTAAATTTACGGTCAGACAAGTCACTTTGTGAACTCAACTTGTCTGCGGACAAATAAACATTCCCATTTTAAAATAAACTAAATAATGTAATTCCAATCCATGATAACAAAATCGTTAGAATAACTTAACTTTACAAACCGTGAATGCTTGCAAACTTATTCCTGCACATCTTGCATTGCATTCCTGGGATATGCCTAGTATCATTTGCTGCAGACAGAAGCACTTGATTGTCAAACAGAATATGTCTTTACTGAGATTGAATTCTGGCTCTCATATTTTATTTGTGATATTGAATTGTTTGATTAATGCATACGTATGATATTGTAATATTTGCATTAAAAGGTTCTGAAACATATATGGTCTGGTATACAGGTAGACAGCAGCATTCAGTCTTTTTACAGACAGCTTACCTAGCTGAAACACACGGAGCTTATCGAGCACGTCAGTTGTACTTCGTGAGCGGCGATGTTCCTGTTTGTCTCAAATTAAAATTTGTAATTAGAACCAGTAAGTCTGGGCAAGTCCAGCCGAGCGATACCAAAAATAAATGTTATAATCTAAGGCTGAAAGAGATCATGAATTTGACAAAATCGCAAGTGATCCTTTCAAACAAACTAGCTAAAAGAGTTTAGCTGGATGAATGCAGATGACGAGGATGCAGTTTTCTGTATGGTAATGTATATAGCAGCTGAGAATCCCCAACTTGCTGATCAATCTTCAGCATTGCTCATCAGCAAAACGATGGATACGAAAGATACCCTTATTACACATCAAAATGCAGTAAGCTCAACACATAGCGTGTTTATCAAAAGTTGAGTCAAAACTATGACTGATTTTCAAAGTTGAACGCGCGGAGGTTGACAGATATGCTCTGTTTTTCAACACAGCCTAAACCCTTTTGCCAAATAGAACTGGCCCTTTTCTGATTTCTCATTCCTATGTTCAGTCCAAGAGAAAAATGGTATCATTTTGGGCAGGGACCATCCTCTAATGGAAGCATGTATTGAGTTTATAAAGTCAATGTCATTAGTGTTATTTAATGATCTGAAATCAGACTTGAAGACCGTCAGCAGGTATGAATTAACAAGAAAAAATATGCTTTAACATTGTCCCTTGTGGCACTATAAATGTTAATTTTAGGGTAAAGAGTCAATTTAAACACAATTTTATTGGGACAATTTAAGTGAACATTGCTGGTGGAAAGAAGATTTTTTCAGTTTACTTGTCCGTGGACCAGTAGTAAATTTGGAGATTTCCTCACCCCTGTCTGACGAATTAAAGCAGACTTGCAACAAAATTTATTTGACAGTCTATAAGAAATTAGGATTCCAGTTTGTTCTTCCAAAATGGTAGTTTTGTTGATGGTTAGTGTAATATGATTCAAATTTTCGTTGAAAATGCCAGTGGTTCTGTGGATTTGAAGTTGCTGGTTTGAGCCCTGCTTGGAGTATTCATCACTGGATAAACAATGGCTGCGGTTTACTCTCCTGATACATAGAATAGAGAGTACTAGTAACAGAAAGAACTAATTGTGGGTGTCTGACAATTGGTGATAAATTCTTTGCTCAGACTTCAAGTATTTATCCAATTACATAACCATTTAAAGTGACTAAGTAGATATAAGGAAAATGATTTGAGACTGAATCAACCTCATTAAAATCATATCCTTATTTGCACTCCTCTACTATCTGCGATTAGGATCTGACACCATCGCATTAGGGGTCACGTCAGATTGACCTATTAAGTAATTTATATGCATAAACAAGTGCTCAATTTCAAACCAGTTAAATAGTGCATTTCTAACTGACTTTGGTAAAACATTTTTCTCAGGGTGAGAAAAATGTGCAGCTTGATCGGGACTCAAAGCCCGGGCCTTTTGCTTTATTTATTTATTTTTTTTAGTTAAAAATATTCAGAGTGGCAGATCTTGCTGGGCAGGTTGGATGTGGTAAACAAACAATATTGTATTTTAGGCCTTAGCACTGAATGTTAGAGGGATTGGTTGGACAGTCACTTAATACTGAAGTTTTTGCAGTGTGACACCACTCTGAGGTTATCATTAACCCTGTGAGAACTTCTTGCAAAACAAAAGAAAAAAAAAAACACACTGAACTGGACAAACCTAACTTACAGTTAATCAAAGGTCTGCAAACAATGCTGGGCAAAAGTTTAAGATCTGTTTTTTTTTTCTTTCTTTTTTTTAATGTATGTGAGAATTTGTTCACTGCATGTATGGTCAAATTTTATTTGTAATGTTTGGTGGATTATAATTAATCTTCCTGCCTTATTATAAAAACAGTTGTGGAAAATGATGCTTGTTTAGACGCCTTTGTTCTGTGCTCAGCATTATTTTACAAGGGTGAACTTGTTCCAGGACTGAGTGCACCCAGTGTTAGGATATATGAGCCTGAGTGTGGTATCATGCCATTTGTCTGCCTGAGTTGTATAATACCACAAGACAAGACTTTTAATTTTATCTCATATAGACAAAGTCCTCATAATGACTGGATTCCTATTGGTCGGACATGAAATCCAATCAAGCAATCAAACAAATAAGCTTGTAATCCAAGTACTGATACACATTTGAACCATAGTATAATATTTTTACAGAAGAAAATATTTTTTAACAAACTTTAGATGTCAGAGTTTAATTTTTTTTTAGATTTTTCATTCATTGTGGCTTTTTTGTTTCAGATCATAAAAGCTGTGTACCTGTATGATATAAAAAGAATCTATTATGCTATTTTAGAAATAGTTTTTTCTTACTGAAGAGTGCCTTAAAATAAAATGTGCATTGAAAATTGAAAATAATACATGGGTATATAAGTAGAATTTCAGAATTGGGAAGGACAGGCAGTTACTATTTTCTATGCTGAGTTGTGGATGGTAGACTCTTTGGGCCAGATAAATGTGGAGCTCAGCCTTGAGCTATGTAACAACTTTATGGCTGCATTCTCTATAAAGTTTCTACTTATGTCTTAGTGACAGATTTTCAGACATCGCAATGTAGAAGTTCTAGACATAAAAATGTCAAGCTTAGAATTAATATGTCTCCAGAGTCTAATCTTTAAGCTTTATAAGGTATTACGGTACCCAGAGTCTTGAAGATTTGTTTTCAGGCATCTTTTTTTTTCCAAATCCAATCTAGGTAAGAGGATTATTAACAATTGTGTGTAGATTTGAATGTGTCATAGGGCATTATCCATCTTGTCTGCAGAAGCCTAAGAATTTGTGTACTACGAAATAGCTGATTTTGTAAAATTCTAACCTGATGTATTGTTTCGGGGAAATCTGAAATCTTTATATATTGCTATATTGATTCACATAAGTTCACAAAAAAATATGTCAGGGAATATTATTAAATTTGATTTTCTATCAGCTATGGAATAAATGAAAGTTGTATAGTTTTCCCTTTGGATTGTGAACAGTTCAGACTTTATTAGGAATATATTTAGAGAGAGATATATATTCCAGAAGGATATAGGAGAGTATAATTGGGTAGGCATGGAATGGCCCTGCCACTGCCGTGTTTAGCTGTTTCTGGTATTGACAAGCCAGCTGATGTCTCCCTACGGCTTGGAATTTGAAATTTCCGCCATCGATTAGAGACAGTTGGCTCATATGTCTGAGATATAATACAGACTCGGCAGGGATAATGGTATTGTTTCCCAGCTCAGGAAATATGATCTGGCCTCCCACATGAAAACTTTCCCCAGAAATGTGTCATGTACTTTGTGATTGCTTGCCACATATCTTTATGCATCTTCATAAGGAATAGAATTCTGCACCTATCAATGTTTTGCCCTAGGGGGGAGCGGCTGGCTGACCTGGAAGAATTTGACATTTTTCATTTTTTGGAGACTATATTCCAACCCTAGGGCATAGGCAATTTATCAAAATCCACACAATATAATATGCTTGCCAAAGTATTTTCAGGGACTTATTACCATTTTGTCTGTCAAATTGTTTGTCAGAAGCCTTGTGTATATGCCCGCTGCTCCTGACCTGGGCTGCATAAATTTTGATAATATATATATATTATAACATACTGGCTTTTGTACATAGCAATTTTGCTTTCATTTTTTCTTATCCCATTACATAAATCACTTAAACCAGTGTCATAAAAAAATGGAGTCCAATGTGGGTCTTTGTTGCATTGGATTTTATTTTGAAAGGGAGCACATTATGATAGTGTAAAAAATAAGTATTCAATCATTGTATAAATGTATTCAAAGTAATTCTAGTGAAGCAATTTGATTTTAGAAAACCCTGTGGTAATGAAATAAAAGAAACAATCAGATTTGGTGATTAAAGGACAGCAAATACATACATTATTTAAATTGAAGGTGTCATTTAACCTTTTCCCTCATAGAGGAAACCATGAAAAGACCTATGCGAACAGTATAAAACCAGATCAGCCTGTGAGTAACTCGCAGGCTGATCAGGTTATATGCTGTTCGCTGCTCCTCAGTGGTCTGGAAATGAGGATTTTGTAATTCAATTTGGTAAGGTTTAACTGTGGTTTTCTGCAGATCAGGCTTTATGTGGTACCTATTGAGGGCGTCAAAATAAATATTATGAGGGAAAGGGTTAAGATAGAAATTCTCAGTGAATGATATCAGTCTTCCTATGCAATCTCAACCCTAACCATGCTTAATTTCTTACTTGGACTTTTAGTTGTATATGGGGGTGCTTGCTGAAATTTTTTGACTGAATAAGCAAACATTGCAGGCCATGATCAGGCTGCACAGATGTGCAGGCTTATCTTGGTCCGTAAGCCGGGTTGTAAAGGCAGTTACAAGTGCCCACAGCATTTTAAGGGTTAACAGTCCTTTCCCTCATATAGACTCATTTTGACGCACTCAATAGGTACCACATAAAGCCTGATCTGCAGAAAACCACAGTTAAACCTTACCAAATTTAATTGTAAAATCCTCATTTCCAGACCACTGAGGAGCAGCGAACAGCATAAAACCTGATCAGCCTGCGAGTTACTCGCAGGCTGATCTGGTTTTATGCTGTTCGCATAGGTCTTTTCATAGTGTCCTCTATGAGGGAAAGGGTTAAAAAGCTCTATTTTAAAACTTGAGTTTTTGTATCAGTGGTTGAAGAACATGGGAGAGCTGTGATAGTGGAGGTCTTGTATAGAACTGGATGAGGGTTTACCAGGGGATTGATGGTAGAACAATTGACTTTGAATGTAATAAGTTCCAGACACTGCCTGTATTTACATACAGTCAAGAAGTATTGAACTTGGTTTATTGCTGAAGTGTTCAAATATCTTCCTGTATTTTCTTATATTAATCTTTCCATGATGTTGAGTTGCTGCAGTAATGGTCTTATATGGCACCCTTGGGAAAAGGGCATATGAATATTTTATTCCATGCTTTTTGTTTTAAGACTTGAGAAATATATTCATTTATGATCAATCTATCAAACTCTGTTGAAGATTTCATGTCCATAAGATTCCTGTTTGTCTGTTTTAAAATAATGTTAAGTTCAGTTTGTGACACAGTCAGATGCAGTTGACACAGTCAAATTGTGTTCCAGGGAGCACTCCTTGTTCTCAGCAAACCAACATTTACGTAGCATGAAATAACAGTAAGCTTCCTCGGCACTCAGCACTTAAATTGTAATGATGGACTACTTAGTGTGACAGCAGGGTGTGGTAGCATGCAACTAGAAATGGTTTATTCTCTACATCTATATCACAGCTCAGTAGGCATAGATCCAAGTGACTGAAATAGAGTCAGTGAGATCTTGATCTGTTTAAGAATCAGTATTATTTTAACCCTTTCCCTCATAGAGGACACCATGAAAAGACCTATGCGAACAGCATAAAACCAGATCAGCCTGCGAGTAACTCGCAGGCTGATCAGGTTTTATGCTGTTCGCTGCTCCTCAGTGGTCTGGAAATGAGGATTTTACAATTAAATTTGGTAAGGTTTAACTGTGGTTTTCTGCAGATCAGGCTTTATGTGGTACCTACTGAGTGTGTCAAAATGAGTCTATATGAGGGAAAGGGTTAAAGTTCTGAGCAAAGTTGGATCGTCTTGGGAAGGTTCTGCCAAGGGATCCCCAGAGTCTCCTGAATGTTAGAGATATGGTGTCATTGTCTTCTAAAATATTCATTACCCATTATCAATAACGGCAATTAGGGTGGTTGGGATGGCAGACAAATTATAGGGACAGGATGATACTGCTTTGCACCATTACTGGCCTAACATAGGGGGATAGTAAAATAAATATACAAGCTGTCGCAGGTCAATAGTAAATCATAAAGTCACTGATTGATTCTTTATGGAGTATACCTATGGTATTACTTAAGTTTTGTAAAAATAAAGCAAAACTAGTGAACACTTTCATGTTGGGTTTAAAACTATATATTGCTCATCAATTATTTCAGGAAGGATCATTTGATCATTGCACAAATTTTTTAGAATATGTTATATATATATCAAAACCTCATCAAGTTTGATTAACCTTTGAATACAGTGTATCACCTTTCTTTCGTAGTCTGATAATTAACGCTGACCATTAATTGTGGTTGATTTTTGGACACTAAATTGGCATCATCTTTCGATCCTATGATAGTGATATGTACCAATAGAGGAGCTGCATGGTCAGCCTTGGATATGCTTATTAACCCTTTCCCTCATATAGACTCATTTTGACGCACTCAGTAGGTACCACATAAAGCCTGATCTGCAGAAAACCACAGTTAAACCTTACCAAATTTAATTATAAAGTCCTCATTTCCAGACCACTGAGGAGCAGCGAACAGCATAAAACCTGATCAGCCTGCTAGTTACTCGCAGGCTGATCTGGTTTTATGCTGTTCGCATAGGTCTTTTCATGGTTTCCTCTATGAGGGAAAGGGTTAATGCACAGTAATGAAGGTGGTAACAGTTAAAGGTCAGGTAAGCTTTTACTTGTGTCTTTAAGACATTTGTTTCTGTCAAATATCCCCTATTAGAATAGAGATAGAGTTTTCAACCTTATGGGACTCAAAAGGAAGATTGGGTTTGATTTTCATGATGATAGGGTCAAGGTCACTGTTACTAAAAATAGTCTTGCCTGGAGCGCCACATGATAACCTGGTTTTGTGTCATTTGACGTGGGTTTCTTTTACTGTACCTAATGTATCCTTTCAGTGGAGTGTACATCATGGTTCATATTGGTGTTAACTAAAAGTGTGTCATGCTAAAACAAAATTAATGAAGGTTGACATTCTATGCTATAGATCATATTCAGAACTCTAGTGAATGGGGATTTCCATGTTACTGTACAAACAAGTCATCCATGAAATGTTGCTTTAAAAAGCATGAAACACATCAGTAATTCTTTTTTTTTTCTTCTCTTTTTAGACCTTTATTCATTTATGGTTAAACTGTGTACCCACATGTAACTTGGAAAACCCTGCACTGTGGTTGTTAAAACTAAAGTATATACGAGGTGTGTTCATAAAGTTCTTGGACAAGTAAGAAAACAAAACCAAATGGTTGCTGATTACAGTAAATTTTATATCATCGTAATCAGTAGAATAGTTATAATGCACATGTAAAATATTAAAAAAATAACCAAGAACTTTTGTAAAGTTACAATAAAACAAAAACAACAACCAACACTACCACGCCGCAGATTGACGACGTTATTCGTCACAAATTCAACGTTAACGTCACAACTTCTCAAAATATTCCCGTTGCAATCGACACACATTCCGTGGCGCTGTACCCACTTACTAAACACGTCAATAAACCAACTCTTCTGGTAAGTGGATAACACTCTCAGAACTTCCATGCGGAGATCATCCAGATCTGCAAACCTTTCCTGCGCAACTCGGCCTTCAGACGTGGAAATAGAACAAAGTCCATAGGCGCGAGATCGGGTGAGTAAGGTGCGTGCGGAATCCGTTCCATACCCAAGAAGTCGATCGTTTCTAAGGTTTCGACGGCCCAATAGACAGGTGCGTTGTCCTGGTGGTAGATAAATTCTTCAATCTCCATATCAGGATGTTTCCGCCTGAGTGCCTGTATCAAACGTCGGCGGATAACCTACAGTCAGAAATGAAAACATATTCAATGTTTCGTGTTATGTAAGCATTTTACGAGCACTTTATACAGTATAATAATTATAATTATTTCATAAAAATGATAGGACGATATAAATTTTTACAAAAGTAAGTTGCAAAAGCGTAGATATTTTTAAATAAAAATAGTATTCAATTCATGATAAGTACCTTCTGATAGTATGCGGCGTTTACTGTGGTCCCCACTGGTACGGCGTGCGACAGTATCAGTCTGTGCGCGTCCATGAAGAACATGAACATAAATTTCCTGGACGACTTGTAGGTTCTCGCCTTCTTCGGGGGTGGAGAATCTGTATGTTTCCATATCATTGATTGTTGTTTAGATTCTGGCTCGTACAAATACATCCATGTTTCATTCATGGTGACTATGTGGTGGAGAAACTGACAGCCTTCTCGGTCATAGCAGCTCAGAAACGGCCTGGAATTGTTAATGCGAGCGGCTTTCTGGTCCTCCGTCAAAAACCGAGGTACCCACCTAGCGCACACTTTGTTCATCTTCAAAGTTTCTGTGTGTATACAATACACAACATTTACACAGATTCCTGTCATGTCACTAATCTCGCGCACTGATCTTCGCCTGTCCTCACTGATGACTCTGCGCACCTGACGGACGTCCTCCTCCCCGCGGCTTGGGCGACCGGAACGTGGTTTGTCAGAAACATCTTCCAGTCCATCACGGAACTTCTTGTGCCAGGCGAACATTAGACTTCTAGATACAGTTGCATTGCCATTTCCTTTCAAAATAAACTTAAAAGTGTCTGTCAGTGTCATATTAGCACTGACACAAAATTTGATGATGCACCGTTGCTCAAGTTTTAACGTTGTAGCCATGACAGGTCACCTAGCTTATATTCCGTTTCCGGAATAACGGCCAAACAACTAAGGGAATGACGTCATTTTTTTTTAACATGACGTCAAATCATAGGTCTGTATCAATTTTGCATGTTTTTGACCTTGTAAAATAAATTTATTTTGAAATTAATGATAGAATATTAATAATATTAGCAAAGTGCAGCGGGGTTTCGGGGGTACATTGCTATGGTGACTGATATGTTCACTCTCTGTCTATATATACTTTTATATATCCACTTTATAAAAAAGTATAATGATAAAGCTTCAATTTGTTATATAAGTTAACTTATTATCGAAAACAGTATTAATAAGAAGGGCTTGTCCAGGAACTTTATGAACACACCTCGTATTACACTCTGAGGGGTATTTTGTTAATTGCTCAACAAAATAACTACAGTCACAGACTAATAGCTAACAATTACAAACAATTTTTCAGACATTTTGCATCTGAAGACATAAAGAAGCTTTCCTTTTAGTGAGGATTTTGGTGATACTGATGACAGAAATCAGTTTCTATAATAGTTAAACAGCTTGTGTGTGTGACATTAAAAGTTATTAACCCTTTCCTTCATAGAGATAACCATGAAAAGACTTATGCGAACAACATAAAACCAGATCAGCCTGCGAGTAACTCGCAGGCTGATCAGGTTTTATGCTGTTCGCTGCTCCTCAGTGGCCTGGAAATGAGGACTTTATAATTAAATTTGGTAAGGTTTAACTGTGGTTTTCTGCAGATCAGGCTTTATGTGGTACCTACTGAGTGCATCAAAATAAGTCTATATGAGGGAAAGGGTTAATTAAAAGTTGATATTTCAGATCTCACCATGACTATGCATAATGATGTGTATGTATTTTTAACATGGGAAAGTCAATGTGATGTACATTGATATAGATTACAGGATGACAAGATCTTTTAAGGTTGCAAGTTTGAACCCTGCTTTGGGAATCTTTTATGATCTTGTCTGCTGACAATTCACAGGTTTCAGTCAGGGTTTTCTATGATGTACAACATTGTCCAAATATCAATAAAGGAGTCGCTAATGTCCCCTAATTGAAAACAACAACAACAACAACAACCCCCCAAAAAAACAAAACTACTGAGTAACCAAGGAGGGGTATTGTAAATCAGAATTTTAAGTTTATTTCCTCGATCATTGAAATAAGTTTTAATTATTATATTCATTTAAAATTGTCTGTTCAAATGTTATAAAATTGTCTGTTAAATGTTATAATGAAGCATTACATTTGTACACAAGAGTTGAGAATTCTTAAGGAGAATTTAAGATAAAAAGTGATGGCATGGATGTAAAGTAATTAATTCAGATGGAACATTTCATAACATTCCGAATTGTAATTAGTACATTAACTTAAGATATCTTCCGGATACTCATCCTTCATCGACATATTAACGAAGTTTGTCGCCCACATCCCTTCACTTAATTGGCAGCATCAGGGATGTGCCTTTCTCCACTAAAATGGCTAATCAATAATTTTCATAACAAAAGTTCTAGTGGGACAATTGAAGTGGTCCAAATTTGCTCAACGTTCTTGCAAGAATGCTTTTTGAGCATTTGAATTTGTGGTTTTGTGTGTAGCTATGTACTTCTTTGTCTGTCTGTCCTGCTTCTGTTCTGGTGCTAAAACTTGCTGCATGGTAAGCTTCATCATCAAGATTGATGACTGTGCATGATTGTTCAATACTTTTTTTTTTTCCATAAATTAATGCCCTTTGTTTTGTTTTTGTCCAGACTATATAAATATCTTGATAACCAAGGAAACTCAGATTATTAGAAGTTTTATTACAAGATCAGTTGAGTAATAGCCCTTTATTTGCATCTAGATTTGTTGTGGCCCTTTGTTTTAATTGTGTCTGGATGCTTATCCTGACTTTCGCAGTAATCAGGGGTGGGAATTCAGTGAGAACCTTTACAATAGATTTCTTCACAAAAAACCCATATACTTGCTGCTTCATTTCCCTTTGTTCCCATCAGTGTATTTGTCCATTGCTCCCATGCTTGTTATAAATGCCACATTTTGTCTAATTGGTGTAACAAACTTTGATATTATGGTCCTTGTCTTCCTTGATTAATCTAACGTCAGGGAGCCTCTATATTGATTTTACTGAAACCCATGTGTTATATTGTCAGAGGTGTTCCTAATTTCATTGTACACGTAAGCTATATAAGGTTTCTGGCTAGTTCTTTAGATCTTACTTTGATAGTTAAGCTAAATAAGGTTTCTGGCTTATTTGAATAGTTGACTTAAAACATGCAAAATCATTTGTACATATATAATGTTATTTTGTGAGTTATCTGCAGGATGAAATTTGCTTTTTTTCTATAAAATATTTAACAACAGTTTTTTATGCCCCAACCAAAGGGGGGGGGGGGGGGATATAGATTTGCCTTTGTCCATCTGTACGTCTGTCTCGAAACTATGTGACATGCATAATTCCAAAAGTCTTTGTACTGCAGACTTGAAACTCCATGGATTATTAACATTTTAAAAAAAAATTTTTTTTAAATTAAAATTGGTTTTACAGAACACCCTCTGGGTATTTCATTGGACAGTTGCTGAATTCTTTGTTTTTGAAAAATATGGAATTTTATGTTGCGACATGTAATTCTGAAAGTATTGGACATGAACTTGTGCACCTGAGTATTTTCATTGAACCATCGTTGATGTTGACAGAGTTATAGGCCTTTGTTTTTGAAAAATATGGAATTTTATGCTTGTAAGGCAAGTAACTCTAAAAGTATTTGTACTACAGACTTGAAACTTCACTGATATATTATTCAGGACATGAACTTGTGCATTCGGGTATTTTTACCATATCACCATTGACAATGCCCAATTTGCCAGATGTTTGAGCACTTGTCTTGTGTTGGTATTGCTAGAATATAAAAAAGATGATATTATTTTCTAATAAATTTGTTAGAAAACACTATTGCTCTCTTCTTTATTTGCCAGTGCATGTTTATGCTCCACCACCAAAAAGTGAGGCATATAGATTTGTCTTTGTCCGTATGTCCATCCCAAAACTGTGACACAGGTAACTCTGAAGGTATTTGTGCTACAGACTTTAAACTTCATGGAAATATTTCTGACAGGACATGACTTGCGCATCTGGGTGTTGACCTTTGTTTTGGAAAATGCAATGGGTGGAGGCATCTGTGTCCTCTGGACACATTTCTAGTTTTAAAAAAACATCAGATTTGTCCTGAGGGGTCATGGAGGATTTCAGATGTTTAAAATTTCAAATATTAATGAAGACCAACTAATTTTTTAACCTTTGATTTCGATTGGTAATCTGTTATTAGATTTAAAAGTGTGTCCATACCAAGAGGCATATGACATCATCTTAAGCTATCACGTAAATCATATTTTGCAACGATTCAAAAGGAAAAACTATTGTTAGTATTTTATTTTTTTATCAAATTTTATAGTATATAGCTCATGCGAAATGGAAAATTGTGCCCTACACGTAGGTTCCAGTGATTCTTTTGTCAGATGTACAGTTTTCCCTAACATTCGGGAAAACCTTCCGAGTTCATGAAATTTTGTTTGCTAACACGTAAAGCACATCACTAATAATGTTTTCCTGAATGTTTGGAAATACTGACATCTGACAATAGAATCATTAGGACTCCTATGTAGTGCACAATTTTCCGCTTGGCATGCACTATATCCCGTTAGAATTGGTGAATTAAGGAATAAAATACAGCAGTTTTCTTTTTCGAATTGAGGCAAAATATGCTTTATAGGTTAGCTTAACCCTTTCTGTCATAGAGGAAGCCATGAAAAGACCTATGCGAACAACATAAAGCCAGATCAGCCTGCGAGTAACTCGCAAGCTGATCAGGTTTTATGCTGTTCGCTGCTCCTCAGTGGTCTGGAAATGAGGATTTTGTAATTAAATTTGGTAAGGTTTAACTGTGGTTTTCTGCAGATCAGGCTTTATGTGGTACCTATTGAGTGCGTCAAAATGAGTCTATATGAGGGAAAGGGTTAAAATGACGTCATATACCACGTGGTATAGCCACACTGACACAATTTTAAATCTGTTTAGACCGAGTGATCTGAGTCTACATTGACTATCTCTGAATGTTACAAGCAGATCCAATGGTTCAAGATTCAAATCCCAATTTCAGACCCTTATGTAATTATACTAATGATTTGTTGATAGGTAGCAGTAATACATTTTATAAGAACTTGTTTCCCAGTCAGAATGTAAGAAGTAAGAAGTCAGGACTGATGAACTTAACAGTGAAAATTTCAATTTACAAGTTGGCGTTTGTGTTCTAATTGATATCCAGCTGTATTTGTTACCCTCCCTACAGAGAAAGCTAATGTATCTAAAAGTTTCATTTTCAGTAGCAATTTGTCACTAGAAGTTGGCTAATATCCCCTCAGAAGGGAGAAATGATTGGATTCAAGGGAGAAACAAATTGCCCTGTGAGAGATGTATTTCCAGAGAAACGTCATGGTGACATGAATATGGTACCCTCAGATTCAGTTGTACTATTGTAGTCGATTTAGATGATACTACATTCAAACTAAAAATATTTATGAAATTCAAAACATGATGTTATTCTAAATAAATTCTGATGTTTACTTCATTTCATTTTATGAGATTTCTTCTGAAAGTTTCTTTGGTTGAGTGTCAGCTACTGAATACAGAATGTTTATTTTCACTGTCTTACTGTCACTAAATTCCTCACCTAAGTGTGTTAAAGTTTTGATTTAGTCATTTGATTTTTTAACTCCCCTTTTTTTTCTGCAAAATGTGTAACTAATGTCATGATCCTCTCTAAATTGAGTTGTCAGCGTCCGCATTGGTAAATTTTTCTGTAGTTAGGTCCATTTCTCGAAAACCATCAAAGGTTTTCAAACTTAGAATACTCAATGTTCAATGTTCACTATCAAGAGGGAAACCCAAAAGGGCAAGTAATCCTTAAATTCATTTTGGCAGTTATGCCCCTTTGTCGATATGGCATTCTCAAAACAAATTTCAAGAAAACCACAATCTTTATCCCTGCTTTAACATCTTAGACGGAACACTGTTTTTCACTTCAGACTTGGAATTCTTATTCATTTTCAAAGTGGGTAACAATTTCAAAAGGACAAGTTACTCTGTTCATTGTTTGACGTTGTTACATGTAAATACAATGGCAGTGGCAAACATCAAAACATCAACAATGTTTCAACCTGGTCTGGTTGCAATTGGCTAATTTACGGCTATTTTACTGCTGAAGAGTCCACCACACAGGAGATGGGGGTGGTGGGTTCAAGTTCCTTGCCAGGCAATATTATAAGTCTTGCTGAAAAATATCATTGTATTGGTTTTACTTTACAAATTGTATTGAAATTTTGTGTGTTGCCTTTATCATTTAAGGGTAGTTTCAGGACTGGTTGATCTGTTGTAAGGATTAATGTAACAGGGCGTAGTATCTTATGAATCGTCAATGACATATATAAATAATTATCTGAATTTTCTATATATGTTACTCACTCTCCTTGATTCTGTATTATAAATGATAGCTTATTAAGATTGATAGTCATTGATCCTCCAGATTGTAACATATTGCACAGCACAATAAATCACAGGTCTGGGTTATCAAGTCTTATATTGAAATAATCATTCCCAGTCAGGTCAGGTTTCACGGTTGTCACCAAGTTAACGATGAGTTGTGTCCAGAACAGAGCCTGGTTAGACTGAGTGTCATTCAATAAGTCAGTCCGTAAACCCTCCTTTCCTTGAAAAGTACAGTCAATACAAGCCCCTCTCAGCTTTTTCACTTGACCCAGAAATTAGATAACATCCATAGGGAAAATAAATCTAATAACTGGAGGGAAGTCTGTAGATGGAAATTTCAAATGGTGTGGCAGAAACGGGGAAACTACTGTATATATGGCTCTGATGTCTACCTTTTTTGTCTCAGAACTTGATTAGATCTGCACTGTCGAAGGGTTTAACCCTTTCCCTCATAGAGGAAACCATGAAAAGACCTATGCGAACAACATAAAACCAGATCAGCCTGCGAGTAACTCGCAGGCTGATCAGGTTTTATGCTGTTCGCTGCTCCTCAGTGGTCTGGAAATGAGGACTTTATAATTAAATTTGGTAAGGTTTAACTGTGGTTTTCTGCAGATCAGGCTTTATGTGGTACCTATTGAGGGCGTCAAAATGAGTCTATATGAGGGAAAGGGTTAACCTTCCTATTGTTCATGTCCAGGTTGATATATGTCTGACTATAAAAAGGATCAGAATATATATGTATATATAGCAGGTTTAGATATCTTTTCTTAAGTGAATTGGTCTCGATGCTAAATGGGATGAGCTTTCACTTCAGGAGTTAAAGAGGTCTTGATTTCAGTCCCATGCAAGGAAATAAATCAGTGTTTAAAAATGGTACTGGGTCTTGCAAATGGCAGTTAGCATTATGCAGTGTGTTGCATGATACAACAGTGAGGAATTTTTATGTCATTTATTTACATATAATATAGATATTCTATTGTGTTTGATACAAAATTCTCAAATGCTTGATTGATATAATGATGCTTTGATGTGTAAACCAAGCAAACAAACACTAAGACTTACTTAAAACTGTGGCATCATATAATCAGGTTTTATACTGTTTAATACTCCTCACTGCCTTAGAGATCAAGTCCCAAAGTAACACCATATATAGTGAAACCTCCAAAATCCGGACCCTCAAAAATCCGGAAACTTCTGAAATCCAAACGTTTTTCTTGGTCCCGAAATTTCCCCTTCTGTTTATATGTAAATAATACTGCTGAATTCCGGAACCTCTAAATTCTGAATTCAAAACATTTATTTTGTATGTATAGGGTTATCAACGCTATTTTACCTCTGAAGTCCGGGTAGTGCTACTAGCTTGACAGGTTCAGACCGGATATTGTAAGCCCTGCGACAATTTTTCCCCTCATTTTCTCCCTGATCGATTGTTAGCTCATCTGAGCATAGCTCAGGGTGAGCTTTTGGGATACTTGATTGTCCGTCGTCCGCCGTCAATTTTGATGTTTACACACTAGAGGCCACAATTTTGATCCAATCTTCCTCAAACTTGGTCAGAATGTTTGTCTTGATAATATCTTGAACCCTTTCGAAAATGGGTCAGGTTGGATCAAAAAGTAGGTCAGTAGGTCAAATCTTAGAAAAATCTTGTTTACACACTAGAGGCCACAATTTTGATCCAATCTTCCTCAAACTTGGTCAAAATGTTTGTCATGATGATATCTCGAACCAGTTCGTAAATGGGTCAGGTTGGACAGAAAAGTAGGTCAGTAGGTCAAATCTTAGAAAAATCTTGTTTATTTTTTTCCAATCATCCTCAAACTTTGGCAGAATGTTTGTCATGATGATATCTTTTGTGGATGGGGTCAGAAAATTCCTGAACATTGTTTCACCTCATCATCTTTATTCTTAAGCAATCTGTTTTGTGCAGGCAATGAATGATACTTTTCTCAGGTGAGCGATCTAGGGCCATCTTGGCCCTCTTGTTTATTAATCAGCAGTGATCGTTATTTTGAAACACGTTAGAATCACAATCTGTCTATTATTTTGACACATGTAAGAATTTCAACATGTTTGCGCCTCCATATTTGCGCTGGCAAATACATGGGCAAATAGATAGTGACACATTGTAAATTATTAAAGTGGTGATGAGTGGTGATAAGTGGATTAATTGGTGTTTTGCAACAAACATCCTTAACAGTTTAAGTGTAACTGCGGTAATGTTAGAAGTATAATCAATTAGGCTACAATGTCTTCATTTACTTCTTGTTTGAGAGAGAAAAATTAAAGTTGAGAGAAAGAAAGAAAGATAAAAGACAAATAATGCTTAGAATCAACATTAACATAACCCATTTTGACATAAAAATGGCAAGTAGAGAAAGAGAAGGGGAAATAAAAGGCAAATAGAGATAGAGAGAGAGAAGAGAGAGGGAGGAAGAAAGAGAGAAGATACATGTAATTGATTATGGGAAATCACATTAACATAACCGTTTTGCAAACAAAATATAAATATATATAAGGTAAAGCTTCAGATAATTTGATGATAATTACCTTTAGCAAACAATAAACAGTTTATTACAAACACTGTTACACATATAAACAAGAATGAGACTGTTCACAACCATTAAGAAACATCAGTACATACGTACTGGTCCAATTCATTCCAGACTTCTGAATTCCGAAAAATTCCAAAATCCGAACTTTTTGGCCGGTCCAACAGGTGTTCAGATTTCTGAGGTTACACTGTATAACACATTATTTTCCATAAAGCCTTCGGCTTTCGCATGTATAGGTAGCATTTCATTCTGAACATATTCTTAGCATCGCGGTTTAAAGAAAAAACAAGTGCACCCCTTGACGTCATCACCGGAAGTCGCACGAGGTCAAAACAAATAATTCAAAGGCATAACTTGTTTTGTTACTTCCAAATAGGGAGGGAACATGAGAAAAAAGCCCTCAAAACTAGGTAAGAAAAAAGCTTCAAATTAGGGAGGGCACATACATGCTTAGCCTCAGGCTATATTCCAATAATGACCCTCATCCTTCACTAAAGCTTGGATGAGGGAACATTATACAGGACCAAGGATTGCATTATGTTTTTCCTATTATAAATCTTTAACTCTTTACTCATATAGATTTATTTTGAAGCAAGTTTGACAAACAGAGCAGACCTAGATCAGACAGAACTCCTCTCTGGAGTCTCAGCTGTTTGCTTATTGAGATTTTGTAGTTCAGATACTATAGTACAGTCTGTCATAAATTTATTCATGAATAATCATGAGGTAAAGAGTTTAACCCTTTCCCTCTTAGAGGAAACCATGAAAAGACCTATGCGAACAACATAAAACCAGATCAGCCTGCGAGTAACTCGCAGGCTGATCAGGTTTTATGCTGTTCGCTGCTCCTCAGTGGTCTGGAAATGAGGATTTTGTAATTTACAAATTTGGTAAGGTTTAACTGTGGTTTTCTGCAGATCAGGCTTTATGTGATGATACCTATTGAGTGCGTCAAAATGAGTCTATATGAGGGAAAAGGTTAAAGGGATGCTAAAATGATGAAAAAAAATAAGACTTCTTATTTCAAGAAAATCAATGTTATAATTGTATGTGAGGCTTTGAAATCTGATTACTGATAACTTACATTACCAAAGAAATCCCCAGATATTGCCGTTCTCGCGGTTTTTTCTAACGCAAATTTTACTGCGTTACAAAGGCAGTAAGTTTTAAAATTAGATATTTGAAAAATCATGTGACAGCGCAAGTGCCCGTTGGCGCATGTGCATCTAATCAAACAAGCTATTTCAAGCACTATAATTGGGCCGAAAAAAAGGCAAGCGCCAAAAAGCGTACACTTGCTGCAAGACAGTAACGCTTAAGATCAAAACTTGCAACTATCGGTGATCGAGTCACACGATGGGGCAACATAAAGAACTCAATTGGAGATGACAGTGACAGCCTGGCTGCCAAATTGTTGATAGACAAGTAAGTGTATTTTCGAAAACTGGGGACTTTCTCAGAAACATTGCACATTGTAACGGTAACAGCTTAATACTTTAAAACAACTTGGCGACAGCTAAGAGATTTAACATTTATGTAGACGTTAACCCCAATCTATGTGAAGTGCCCGTATAACGAAATCAAAGTTTTATTTATAAACGGGGAACTCCCTTATTGGGTAAGATTGTTAACAATTTTATTTGATTATAATAAGAAAATCAGTTTTTTTTCTGGCTGTTGGTAGACTTACTAACAAAATTAATGACATTTACATCCGAAAATGAGTTTATATATTTTTTAAGGTAATTTTGATAGCATCTGGGAGGCAGTCCCTTTAAATATGAAAATGTATGTATATTAGTGGTAGACAGATCAAGGTATTAAAAGCTAGAGCTACAATATGTTAATACACAGGAATAAGGGAAAATGTTTCCTCTTTTAACACATTATAACAATTCTCTGTTTATATTTCAATCTTAAATTAAATCTAAATTAAGCCCTTCTATTGGTTTCTTGTATAATTACATGTGGAATATCTTGTCTGAAATTAAAATCTGAGCTTTTAGCTTTACTCCCAGCTTTTGCTGAAAACGATTTTTGTTTTGAGAAAGATATTTATGCTTTTATCTTTCATGGATCTAAATGAAATTCACCATGAAGTGTTTTCTTTAATCTGAATTGAAATTTCATCATGGACAGAAGTTAAAACTTGTTTTATAGAATTTATTTTTTTATTTAGTTTAAATTCATTTCTTTTTTACATTGATTAGGAAAATGTTCTTACAGCTAATGCAAATATCACTCTTGATGGTTCCTAGATCGAACCATGACCAATACTTTGCACTTGGGAATGGATAGCTTTTGGAAGATCCTAATGCTCCCATTTGGGATTTGAACCCACAGTCTTCATATCCTGATGTTATGTACAGTACCACTAGACCAAAGTGGCTTCTTTTTATTATCATAGGATTACTAAACTTTATTTCCAGTAAAGTTGAAACTTATTGATATATATTATTAAACCCATATTCTTATTTTGACATGACATTTTACTACAGTATCAGCCATAAGCATATTAAAAATATTGTCCCTATATATTATATCATTCTTCAAAATGACTTACCAAGTTACATTCTTCTATAACAGGATATCAAAAAAACTTAAGCTATGTTTATGTTTTCAATGAATTGGAAGCAAAATGTTGATTTGCCAAACCTATAGAATAGAATTTACCTTTGTTAAAAATATAAATCTTGGTGTATATTTTAGACATTGTTTACATTGAATCTTACAAGGACCATTCATTGACAGGATTTGATAATTGAAATGAACATCCTGGTATACAAAGCCTCACAATACATTATATAAATCATTCCTACCTATACATACATGTGTGACAATTGTTTCAAAATGTAGGGGGGGATCCGTGGCTGAGAGGGTAAAGTCGCTGACTTTAACACTCACTCAGCCCTTCACCACATGGGTTTGATGCCCAGCAGGGTCATTTGGATTTTCATATGAGAAAGCCTTCCAACTGGTTTGCATTAGGTTGATGGTTCTACCTGGATGTCTCCGTGCATTCGGGGTCTTCCTCCACTTGTAATTAGCTGGACGTTGCTATATGACTGAAATACTGTCTAGGCGACAGTAAACTCAAATAGTCAAGTCAAGTCAAAATGTAGTTCACACAGCCATTAGATTTAACCCTTTCCCTCATAGAGGAAACCATGAAAAGACCTATGCGAACAGCATAAAACATGATCAGCCTGCGAGTGATCAGGTTTTATGCTGTTTGCTGCTCCTCAATGGTCTGGAAATGAGGATTTTGTAATTTACAAATTTGGTAAGGTTTAACTGTGGTTTTCTGCAGATCAGGCTTTATGTAGTACCTATTGAGTGCGTCAAAATGAGTCTATATGAGGGAAAGGGTTAAGATCATCATCATGATTATGATCAACTAAATCATTTGACTTGTTTGTCATAGTCTTTCCTAATCCAGGTCCTTTTAACTGTTGATATTTGTTTTTTCCCTTTAAAAAACACCTGTCACATTATTTTTTAGATGATATTTAAATTTTTAAGCATTTTTATGCCTCCCTTTGAAGAAGAGGGGGCATATTGTTTTGCAAATGTCGGTTAGATGGTCTGTCAGTCTGTTGGTAGACCACTTCGTTCCCGATCAATACCTGGAGAATGCTCGGGCCCACATTCCTCAAACTGCATAGGGTGATTGGTCATTACTAGTAGATGACCCCTATTGATTTTGGGGTCATTTGGTCAAAGGTCAAGGTCACAGTGACCTTGATGGGAGTGGGGGGAGGAGGAGCATAGGGGGCATAATTGTGTTGTTCCAACAACTCTTGTTTATATATATGTTGCAAATAAAAAATTAATTCCTCAATCAATACAAAAAATGTGTCTGAATATAAAATATAATTAATTGGTTGCTCTTATGTTACAGAACCATAATCATGGACATTTTTCCATGGTTAGCATACAAATCATATAATTATATAGTGCAGTTCACAAGTGATGTATTGTTTTTTTAGCTTCTGGTTAACATTTTGTTAAATTCTTACATGGTTGACATTATCAGACAATAACAGTAATCATCAAACTGAAGAATGTGTAAGTTGGGAGGAGTTGTTTCCCTTTGTTCATGTGCAATACCAGTATGTATTCTCTGAGCTCCATTGTCTAGATAATTGGTTATTTTGTATATTGGTCTGACAGTGATATAGTTATGTAATAGTGCACATTGATAAAGTCTACAAATGACCATCTGAACAAAACATCTTTAGAAGTTTCTGGTAAAATATTACAAATTTTTATCTTCTGAGTTACTAAACTTCCCAATTATTTTAATAATATGAAGGGAACAAACATAAGTAGGTTTTCGCATATAGAGCAGCAAAAAAACTAAGTATACTATTATAAATACCTTTTATAAAATATTGTTACATAAAATCTCTATCAATTATGCAAATATCTCTGGTTATCAAATAATAGTGAATTAATTAAGATGCCTAAATGTGAAATGTTCCAAACGAATAACAAAATAAAGATATTTGGTTCTTAAAATAATCTGGTTGCTTAGCTTTATTGAAATTCACATTATAATTATTGATTAACCCTTTCCCTCATAGAAGAAACCATGAAAAGACCTATGCAAACAGCATAAAACCAGATCAGCCTGCAAGTAACTCGCAGGCTGATCAGGTTTTATGCTGTTCGCTGCTCCTCAGTGGTCTGGAAATGAGGACTTTGTAATTAAATTTGGTAAGGTTTAACTATGGTTTTCTGCAGATCAGGCTTTATGTGGTACCTATTGAGTGCGTCAATTAATGAGTCTATATGAGGGAAAGGGTTAAGCATGTCAGTATATCAGAGCCATATTAACTTTAGTCCTTTATTTATTAATTATGATAACATATTGTAATGTCAGATATAAAAATCTTGATGGTTGCAAATGAATACATAAAATACTCTGTCGGAATTTGGAATAATATTGTTCTAGGTATTTACTGGGAATATATCTTGTTATAAATTGCAATCAAACTGATCATACACTTATACAGTTAACATCAGTTTTTCCCTCCATAACTAAAATGACCCCAATCTTTCCCTTGCTGTCCCCCATTATGTCTGTTTCTCTTACTGGTCTCTGTTATTTTTCGTCCCTTTTGGGAAATGGAATTCACTCATTTCATGTTTTTGGCTTGCGGCTGTGGTCATGTTTTATGATTCCCTTATCATTGTCCTTGTAACATTTCGGACATGTTGCATTGGGCGGATAGCCGAGCTTATCTGTTTGTGTACATGTCATATGCAGGTTTCCCAAAGTTAACATGAATTGTGGGAAGGTTAACATGAACAACCAATCAGTCAGAAACACAGGGGCTTGAAGTTGCAACTTCGAGACACTTTTTATATACAGTGATCATAAATTTACACTGCTTGCTCTGGTACTCTGCTTTGATTTTTATACGCCGGAAATGTCGTATTATGTTATACGCTCAGTCGTCCGACCATCTGTCCGTCCGTCCATCTGTCCATCTGTCCGTTAGCAGAACCTTGTGAACGCAACTCCTCCTACACTACTGGTGGGATTTTAGCTACAATATTGTAAGAGCAATTGTAGGAGACTTGACAATTAACCAGCACCTGGAGGGAACCATCTGATCTAGGTCTCCTCTGTTTGCCAATGCGTCAGAATGTGTCTATTGAGCTAGGTAATCGGTTCAGACCTTTTCTTTGACTACAGATTTACACTTGTGTTTCTCTTATACATCATTTGAAGTTTAATTACATGCTGAGTTCACCAGTAGTAGACAGATTGCATAAAATGTACATTTTGTATATTTCTAATATCCCCCTTGCAAGTTTCTTAATGATGGGTTTTAGGCTTACGGATTAAATCTCCAAGATTTAAACAACTGTACTTAAAGTTTATACAGACTGAATAACTAACTGTCTACAGGATTGATTGAATCAATGTACATTAATGGTAATGCTTGTAGTTAAAAGCATAAAAACCCACCAGGAACATCTGAAAAAGAATATAACTCACAGAATAATTAACTTCCACAGAAAATGGCTTGGAAATTGAGGCTTCATGATACCTTGTGATTGTAAATAAAACTTTGAGGGGTGAGTTTGCTTACAGAAGATTGCCATTAGTCAGTGTTGTAGATGAGTTTTAATAGCATAAATACGTTACCTGTTATTACTTCAGGTATGTGTCTATTTGTGCACAGCTTCCAAAACAGAGTCTGCAAAATAAACCATTCCCTAAACCCCCTAGTTACCGGAAGTGTAACCCCCGTTCTCCAATTGTGTTTTGGAAGCCATCGAGTTTCAGTGGGTAACCTTGTGTGTCCCTTTCTTGATAGCTTCTGTGCGCTACAGCTCTCCTTTCTTATCTTTTCATAGCCTCGGCTGTGTTGTTTATATTGTTCTATTGGTTTTATTCTATATACGTGTAGAATTCCCAATCTCCGTCCCGTTTCGGGACCTTTTGCCTTGTGTCACGGGTTTCCGTGCTTCGGCTCCCGTGACACTGGTTTTATTATATTGTTTTTGTATATACTGTTGTCTCGTTTCGAGATTTTTCTTTGTACGGGTTTTCTTTGGTCTTCCCGTTTTTTATTTTGCATACATTGTTCTTTTGTATTGCTTTTTACTTTGTCGCAGTCCCGGGGTTCCTGCGGACATGTTAAGGCATCCTGGGATTCCCATCAGTCCTGCCTATCATGTTCAGGGTGCTCTAGGGTCGACACCTGCACCGTTTGCGCTTCGTGGACAGACGAGATATGGAAGAAAGCCTCCTCCCGTCGGTCTTACTCTTCCCGGAAAAGGAAGGCCTCATCTTCCTCCTCCTTCTCCAGGTTCAGCGCTGCTGGGGGTCGGAGTCCCTCTCCCCCTCCCAGGAAGAAGGCTTCCCGCCCCTCTCCGGAGAGGCCGCCTTCATCTCCTGGCTCCCTGCCCGGCTCTCCTTGTGTCAGCCCCAGGGGAGCAGTCAAGGAGACTACTCCGACCGGTCACCGGGCATGACCGGTCAAGTACGTGATCGCAGTCATAGCCAAGCTCACGACCGGTCACCGGTCATCATCGGTCTCAGAGACCCAAGACCGGTCATCACCGGTCATCGGCAAGAGATCTCCACAGATCTACGGCCAGGTTGGCTCATCACGCTAGACGTGTGGGTCGCCGGTCTTCGCCGATTTTGTCTGAGAATTCGGACTCGAGTTTTTCCTCAGGTAGCCCTGCGGTTTCTCCGCTTCGGCCACCTCCTCCTCCATGTTCAAGGGTGCCCAAGAAACGGTCCCACAACCGTTCCCCGGGTTTTTTCCGGTCACCGGTCCCCTAGCTCTGCTACTCGGGACCGGTCCCCTTTACGCTCCACCACGTCTTCGAAGGTTCAAGGTGCGGATGTTTCAGCGCAACCTCAGACCTTTGACCCTTCCACATGGTGGTCCCACATGATGGGGGAATACGCCAGGCATTTCAGTTCTGCCTCCTCCCCCGTCATGCCGGGTGAACCTTCTTCTTCTAGGAGGGATCGGGTTTCTCTTCCACCAGAGACCCTTGATCACAGACTGTTCCTTCAGTCTCCTCCCTCCTCGGGTCCACAGGGCGTTTCTTCCGCACAGCCCCCTATGTGGCCCTTTTTCCCTCCATTTCCCTTCATGGGCTTTCCTCCTCAGGATGCTCCCCCATCTCGCCCTGAGGCTGGGTCTCCTCCCTCTACTCGCAATCCCCCTATTAGTGGGACTGCTCCGAGCGGACAATTGGAGGATGAAATCTCCCTTCATGCTCCGGAGAAGGACTCCTTATTTGCTGAGGACGTGCCTCTTTCGTCCACCTCGCGCCGATCCAGCGCTCATTCCGAACCTCGTACTGACAATCCTCTCTCTGACGAGGACGAGGAGTCAGACGACAGTCGGTTTTCCATGGACAGGGCTGTTCAGGAGGTCTTTGCTACCTTACCTGCATCAGTATGCAAACCGGCCCCTCCTCCCTCCCGGAAGAGGTGCGAAGGTTACCTTGACCTCGTCGGTAAGCCTAAGGAATCCAAATCAGTCGAACCGGAGTTGCTCCCTTTCTCTCCGGTCGTCTGTTCGGCTCTGGAGGATTTCGAATCTTCATCCTCCTCTAAGCCAGGACCGGGCTGGTTTATTCCAACTTCAGACCTTCGGCCTTTGGGTTTTAACCCCAAGACCTACAAGTTTCCGGAGGGTGATTTTTCTATCCACCCCCCGAAACTGGACCTAGATGCGAGTCGGCTCCGGCTCAAGGTCCCCTCCTCTTTACCGCTTCAGCAGAAGGTCCTGGATCGCTGGGAGCAACGCTCCCGCTTTCTTTCCGGCATCTCGTCGCATACTGACTCCTTCGTGGCCGCTCTTTCGGTCAAGCTACAACAAAAGGATGCCTTATCTGCTTCCGTCAGGCTTCTTTTAGAGGCCTTAGCAGCGACGGCAAAACATTCGATTTTGCTATCTCTCTCTCTCTCTTCCGAGATGACTCGCTGCAGGCGGGATGCCATCCTGGACGGCCCCAACAAGCTACTTCTCTCTTCTTCTCGAGAAAAGCTTAGGTCGGCCCCTCTTTCTTCTTCGTCCCTCTTTGGGGGCCGAATCAAGGAAGTAGCGGATGCCTCCAGGGAGGAGCAAATGCACGGCGCGGTGGCCTTCCAGCGCCGCACTCCTACTTCGGCTCCCCCTAAATTCCGGTTACCGAAGAAACCTTCGGCTTCTTCCGGTAAATCCCCGAAGGACTCGGAAAAGGGCAAGCCTCAATCTCCTTTCAGAGGCAATCCCTCTTCCAGGGGCGCTCGCCAATCTGGTCCGCAGCGACCACGATTTCCTCCTTCATCGCCCCCCACCCCTTCTTCTACCTCTACCAGTCAAAGGGGTAGGAGTAAGCCCTAGGGGTACGTCCTTTCTTCCGCTTCCTCTTCCAGACGTTCGATTAGGAGGAAGAGTGTTTCTGTCCCTTCCAGTAGGCGGCAGACTCACTCATTTCATTCATCATTGGGAGACAATCACCGACGACCAATGGGTCCTGTCTATCGTGAGACACGGGTATCGGGTTCCGTTCAGTCGTCCCCCTCCACTATCACGCTCTCCCATTCATCTCTCCTCCAATCATCCTCGTCTGGGACTCGCCATTTCAGATCTTCTGGAAAAAGGAGCGGTAGAAAGGGTCTCGATTCCAACCTCTCCGGGTTTTACAGCCGTCTCTTTCTGGTTCCCAAGAAGGACGGCGGGTTTCGACCGGTCATAGACCTGTCTCATCTAAACTCCTTCATTCCGAAGGAACACTTCAAAATGGAAACAACTTCGTCGATCAGGGCAGCCGTCCTCCCCGGTCACTGGGCTGTTTCCCTGGATTTATCGGATGCCTACTTCCATGTATCTATCCATCCTCATTCCAGGAAATACCTTCGTTTTACGGATGGCCAAACTGTCTACCAGTTCAAGGCCCTTCCGTTCGGCCTGTCTTCGGCCCCCAGAATCTTCACCAAAATAGTTTCGGTTCTGGTCGCCAGGGTTCATTTTCGCGGCTCACGCCTCCTGGCGTATTTCGACGACTGGCTTCTTCTTCACATGGACCCAGTCGCTCTTCTCGACGAACTTCGATGGGTGACAGACCTAGCTCTCCGGCTAGGCTTCATCCTCAACTCCGAGAAATCGGAGTTGATCCCATCCCAGAACTTCACGTTTGTCGGGATGCAGTTTCTGACCGACCTAAACAGGATCAGAATTCCGGAACCCAGAATTATGTCTCTTCTAACTCTGGTTCGGGGGTTTTCGCGTCGGCAATCGATCTCAGCCCGCGAATTCCTATCGCTTCTCGGAGTACTCAATGCAGCAGCGGATCTTGTTCCGCTGGGCCGCCTTCACATGCGACCTCTTCAGTTTATCCTACTCTCGATCTGGCGTCCCAGTCGAGACCATTTACAGACCATTCTTCCGGTTTCTCCGGAATTGGTTCATCATCTCAGTTGGTGGAATTCCCCCTCGTTTCTCCGAGAGGGTGTTCCTCTTTCTCCTCCTCAACCGGAACTGTTCCTCTTCTCGGATGCCAGTCTGTCAGGCTGGGGTGCTCATCTGGAACCTCTGGGTCTCACGACCTCGGGTCTTTGGTCCCCTCAGGACAGTTCTCTTCATATCAACAACCTCGAACTCAAAGCGGTTCTACTAGCCTTACGACAGTTTTCTCCTCTCATTCGAGGCAAATCTGTTCTAGTATCTACAGACAACACGACTGTCGTCTCTTACATCCGCAGACAGGGGGGGACGCACTCGCCTTCTCTGTGCATGGAAGCATGGCACCTTCTTCATTGGTGTCAGGTGTCTTCGGTACTCATTCAAGTCAGACATCTTCCGGGTCGTCTAAATGTTCTAGCGGACCAACTGTCCCGCAGACATTCTCTTCTCCCCTCGGAATGGAAGTTACTTCCTCGGATCGCGACAACTCTGTTTGCGATTTTCGGGTCTCCGTCTGTCGATCTATTTGCTACCAGGCTGAACAACCAGCTTCCGCTGTTTGTGTCACCGGTATCGGATCACCGGGCTTGGGCGATAGATGCTCTGTCTGTAAACTGGGATCATCTATTTGCTTATGCGTTTCCACCGTTTTCTCTGATTCCCTTAGTTCTAAGGAAAATCCTGCGATCTCAGTGCCGGATCCTCCTTGTAGCTCCACTTTGGCCAACGAGATCTTGGTTCGTGGATCTTCTGGATCTTCTGATAGACGATCCTGTAGAACTTCCCCAGGTTCCGGACCTTCTGTCACAAGGTCGGAACAGGGTCCTTCACGACAATCCTTGCGCTCTTCGTCTTCACGCTTGGATGTTATCCAACAGCGAGTTAGACAGAAGAAATTTTCGGCAACAGTTGCCTCTATTATCTCTAAAGCCAGGAGACAATCTACTCGATCTGTCTACCAGGCAAAGTGGAAGGTCTTCCGTGATTGGTGTATCGCACGGCAGATTAATCCGGTCAAAGCTCCTGTCAGAGAAATCGCTAACTTTCTAGTTTTTCTTTTTAACGAGAAAAAACTTGCGGTCAGTTCTATCAAGGGTTATAGGTCTATGTTATCGAACACTCTTAAGTTTCACAGATCCTCTTCCCTTGGTTCGGATCCTTATCTTTCGGAAATTATTCGTTCGTTTGAACTGTCTAGGCCAGTTTCTCGTTCGTTAACTCCAAAGTGGGATCTTTCTTGTGTTTTACTGGCTCTTACTAAGGCACCTTTTGAACCTCTTTCTGAGGCTTCTCTACTGCACGTAACATGGAAGACGGTCTTTCTTATAGCAATGGCGTCTTCTAAACGTCGTTGCGAAATTCATGCCTTTTCTACTGAGGAAGGCTATTTACGCTTTAACAAATCTGATGGCTCTGTATCTTTGAGCTTTCAACCTGGTTTCCTTGCGAAATTCCAGCTCCCTTCGGTCTGTCCCCCTCCGGTAGTTATTCCGAGCCTTGCTAGGTCTTGCGCCAGGGGAGATCCTGATCGGCTTCTTTGCCCAGTTAGAGCCTTGAAGTTTTACCTCCAGAAGGTTAAATCTTTACGGGGTCGTCGTCTTCGACTTTTCCTCCCAATAAAAGGGGGGGGCGAAGTTTCGGCAGCATCAATATCTCGTTGGGTAGCCTCAACTATCAAGTTTGCCTATTCGGATCTTTCGGACAGGGATCTATCCTTTTTAAGAATTAGACCACATGAGCTCCGTGCTTTGTCTGCTTCTTGGGCTTTCTTGAATAAATCTCCCATGGATGATATTCTCAAAGCGGCCTCTTGGAAGTCTTCTACTACGTTTTCTTCCTTTTATCTCCGCTCACTGGCTAACCAATCACAAAACCTTGTGGATTTGGGTCCACTTTTAGTGGCTCAGACAATAGTTTAATCATCATGTCTGACGCCTCGGCGGCTTTGGTCGTTTCCTACTTCGGGTGTCGCTTCAATCAAGGTTCTTTGTTAGCAACCTCCCGCCTTAGCGACGAAGTCATACCTGAAGTAATAACAGGTAACGTATTTATGCTATTAAAATGAAATTTTTGAAGTAAAATTAATTTTAATTAGTAAATACTTACCTGTTATTACAGAGTCCCACCTCCCTCCCCGCTTGCTGGCGGTTGTATCCCTCGATGGCTTCATATACAATTGGAGAACGGGGGTTACACTTCCGGTAACTAGGGGGTTTAGGGAATGGTTTATTTTGCGGACTCTGTTTTGGAAGCTGTGCACAAATAGACACATACCTGAAGTAATAACAGGTAAGTATTTACTAATTAAAATTAATTTTACTTCAAAAATTTCATTTCACGGAAAAATAAATAGAAGTTCTTGGGGATATTTCAAAGAGGAAAGATTTTGTTATGAACCCTTTATCTCATATAGGCATGTTTGGCAAACACTGACATTCCAATCAGTGAACTCAGGTTGATCAGGGTCTCCTCTGTTTGCTCATGTAATAATATAGCTCATCTGTACATTAAAAGTCTTCATGGTAAGAAAAATGTATACCCATGTATAAAATAATTTGGTTCACATTGCATTTTAAGTTCAGTAAATTAACATTCATCAAGTCATAAATTAAGACATGGATTTTCTTCAGGTAAAGGATCAATGAAAGAAACAGGAAGGTGACAAGTTGAATGACATGAAAGTGTGTCACATGTGCGACACATTTAAATTCTCAAAGAAATCGTGAGACTGAGTGGGTGGTACTCTCAATGGCATGTATGTGTATAACTGTCATATCTAGATGTCATATGCAAAGGGGTCTGGCACGTAAGTTTGGTCATTATATAACTATAATAGTGATATAATGACCAGTTATGTGCCAAGTCCCTTTGGTCATATGCACTAAGTAGTCCCATCTTGTGTATTTTTTATCACCTGTCGCTTTTGGCCGTCAGTTTTTCGATTTTCCACTTTTGTATAAGATTGATGACTCTACCTTTTATATTTTTGAGTTATTGCCCTTTGATATTAATTTTTGTCCAGACCATAAGTCAAAAAGTATTTGAAGTATCAACTTGATACTTCATGGGCCGATAGATTTCAGTTGGGAGAAGCGCAGTGCACAAGAATGATAACTCTACCTTTCATATTTTTAGCTCACCTGAGCACGAAGTGCTCAAGGTGAGCTATTGTGATCACCTTTTGTCCGTCGTCCGTCGTCCGTCGTCCGTGCGTGCGTGCGTCCGTCCGTCGTCAACAATTTGCTTTAAAGAACATCTCCTCCTGAACCACTGAAGGCATTTTGACCAAACTTCACAGGAATCATCCTTATGATGCCCTCTATCAAAGTTGTACAAATTATTCAGATTGGTTGAAAAAGTAGGTCACAGGAGCTAAAAATAGATTTTAAAAACTCAAACTTTGAAAATCTTCTTCTGCAAAACTGCAAGGCCTAGAGCTTAGATATTTGGTATGTAGCATCATCTTATGGGCCATTACCAAGATTGTGCAAATCATAGCCCTATGGTGATAAATGCCCCCGCACCAGGGGTCACTTG
This sequence comes from Solen grandis, assembly GCA_021229015.1. Taxonomy (NCBI): domain Eukaryota; kingdom Metazoa; phylum Mollusca; class Bivalvia; order Adapedonta; family Solenidae; genus Solen; species Solen grandis. Next base: position 7,210,451 of record CM037788.1, on the reverse strand, counting down.
TTTTACATAGAGTTATATAGGAAAATCTTAAAAAATCTTCTTCTGTAAATCCATAAGGCCCAGAGCTTAGATATTTGGTATGTAGCATCATCTAATGGTTCATTACCAAGATTGTTCAAATCATAGCCCTATGGTGATAAATGCCCCCGCACCAGGGGTCACTTGTTTTACATAGAGTTATATAGGAAAATCTTAAAAAATCTTCTTCTGTAAATCCATAAGGCCCAGAGCTTAGATATTTGGTATGTAGCATCATCTAATGGTTCATTACCAAGATTGTTCAAATCATAGCCTTACGGTGATAAATGACCCCGCACCAGTGGTCACTTGTTTCACATAGAGTTACATAGGAAAAGACCTAGAGCTTAATCTATAGATTTGATGTGAAATATTGTCTAGTGGTCCGTACCCACATAATTCATAATTATAGACCAATCATAAAAAAAATATTTTGCAATATTACTAGTTTGAGAGATTATGACTAGATAATGGTTAAAATTTGGCCCTTGATTGAATCACTTTTTACTTTAAATTACATACTTGATATATGTTTTATATTAAAATCAGTATCTACGATTAAATAAAATGATAAAAAGATAAGAGAATATGTCAATTGTATATTAAATAAAGGTTTTCTTTAAGAAAGATATGAAAGTACAGATAATAGTATTGTTGGTAATAAAATCACATTCGGTCGTTTTAGGTTATAATATTATTAACCAATGAAAAATAAGGAAACTATTCAGCCCTCCATTTCCGGTTTCAGTTTGGTAGGTATACGATTCTCTTCAGAAATTTCAACGAATTATCGAAGATCATTAATCTAACAGACTAAAAAGCGATTGAAAAGTAGGTCAGTAGGTCAAATCTTAGAAAAACCTTGTTTACACACTGGAGGCCACAATTTTGATTCAATCTTCCTCAAACTTGGTCAGCACAAATGTCCTCAGGTGAGCGTCTTTAGGGCCATCTTGGCCCTCTTGTTTTGAGTTATTGCCCTTTGTTATTTTTCAGACTTAATTTTTATCCGGAGTATAAGTCAAAAAGTATTTGAGATATCAACTTGAAACTTCATAGGTGGATAGATCTCATTGAGGAGGAGTGCAGTGCACAAGAATGATAACTCTACCTTTCATATTTTTTTAGGTATTGCCCTTTGTTATTTTTCAGAGTTAATTTTTGTCCGGAGCATAAGTCAAAAAGTATTTAAAATATCAACTTGAAACTTCATTGGTGGATAGATCTCATTGAGGAAGAGTGCAGTGCACAAGAACGATAACTGTATCTTTCATATTTTTTGAGTTTTTGCCCTTTTTTTCAGTTATTTTTTGTTATTTTTCAGGCTTAATTTTTGCTGCAATGACCTTAACATTTTACCTGTCACCTGAATTATTCAGTCTTCACATGGGTTTCATCTTCTAACAAGCAAGCATTTGGCGGGGGGATGGCATTGTCAACATGGCTCTTGTTGGCATTTATTTCATATTTCATAGTTCTTCAATAAGTATTATGTAAAGTACAAAACAGATTTTCACTCTTAACTGTCTTGAAATTATTTGTGTTTACTTTTGAAATAAATTAAAATATATCTTTGTAAGGGAGGGATACTAAATTTTTATGCATTGATTAGCAATTGTTACAAATTAATTGAGTATTCTAGTTAATTGAGTTCTGGATGCAAAAATGATTTGGTATTTAGCTATCTTTTATTGAGTTATTAAATCTGTCTCTCTGTAGCTTATATGTTACTATACATGGTTTCGTAAAGTCTAACTTGACTTGACTAGACTTGACTTTACTATTTGAGTTTACCGTCGCCTCGACAATATTTCAGTCATATAATGACGTCCAGCTAATTACAGGTGGAGGAAGACCCCGAATGCATGGAGACATCTGGGTAGAACCACCGACCTACTGCAAGCCAGCTGGAAGGCTTCCTCACATGAAAATCTGAATTACCCTGCCGGGATTCGAACCCACGCGGTGAGGGGCTGAGTGAGTGTTAAAGTCAGCGACTTTACCCTCTCGGCCACGGAAGCCCCACGACGTAAAGTCTAAAGCTAAAGTTTAGCCCCATAAAATTTAAAAAAAAATAAAAACAAACAAAAACATGACAAGTTTTTGTATCCTTTTATAATGTACAGGGATTCCATTAATAAATTCAACAAAGCGATTTTAAGCGATTATTTCGATCAAGAATTAGTTATCAATGAAAATTCTGATTGTATATATATATCTGTATGGTATTACTACATGTTCAGTTTTCACTCTTCTGCCAATCTTATATCGCATCACAACAATCCTGAAAATCTGATTATCTCTGTCGTCTTTGACAGCCATGAAGCATAAACCAATATGTCTGACAATTTGTAACTTCCCTTGCAATTGTTGTTTCTATTTCATTAATTTTACTGCGTGCTGGTTTGGGTCAAATTTATCCATGTAGAAAAAAAAAAGAGGAAAAAAATATAATTAGATTTAATCTTAATTAATGACACTAAACCAAATTAATCAAAGTAGCTGAGTTCAAAATCCCATTTCAGAAATCAATCCAATCCAAAGAGGATTATTTTTCAGGACGAATGTTAACGATATTTAAATGCGTAGGATGTGAGTGTTTGTCTCAGACAACATGCATATTTTTGTACTGGCAGAATCTGTACAGGCTAGAGGTTAATCTTGATTGTTCCTTTCTGTGAAGAAATTGTGTGAGTATTGATCACAACATTCACTTAACTTGTTGTTCTGTGCTTACTTCAGTTGTCTCAGAGGACAGTTTGGATGCCTACAGTATTCTTCCTAATAAAACCTGCCTGAAACAAAAACGTCAACTTCTTATACCAACCTAGAGATATGATTTATCAAAGTTCTGCTATTGGTTTATTCAATACAAGCATGTTTCAGACTGTTGCAAAATCATAAATTTGGGAAATGTACTTGTTCATAAAACTGCTTATTAAACAATATTGAGATAGATTCTACTAGAGTAATGTAATTTATTTAAGAAAAGAAGAAAAAAACTTTAAACTTTTAAGATATATATTTTTTTTCTTTGCTGACACTTTTATTTTGTATAATACATGTATGTGTATACTTTCAGGAACTGAACTCTGTTTACTTGTACAGTATAGTAGCCACTGTAAGGCAAAGAAAAAAAATAAATCATACACCATTTGAAGTTCAGTAAATCATTATTCAATTTCTTTCCAGCTGGCTTGCGGTAGATCGGTGGTTCTACCCGGATGTCTTCGTGCATTCGGGGTCTTCCTCCACCTGTAATTAGCGGGGTGTCGCTATATGACTGAAATACTGTCGAGGCGATGGTAAACTCAAATAGTCAAGTCAAGTCAATATTCAAATTGTGGGTCTGTACATTGATATTCATTAGGTAAAGGTTTAAACCTTTCCCTCATAGAGGACACCATGAAAAGACCTATGCGAACAGCATAAAACCAGATCAGCCTGCGAGTAACTCGCAGGCTGATCAGGTTTTATGCTGTTCGCTGCTCCTCAGTGGTCTGGAAATGAGTATTTTGTAATTAAATTTGGTAAGGTTTAACTGTGGTTTTCTGCAGATCAGGCTTTATGTGATACCTATTGAGGGCGTCAAAATGAGTCTATATGAGGGAAAGGGTTAAGGAAGATGTAGATCTCTTGCCTCTCTTGAGTGTTTAACGTGGACTTTATGGTATGTCTGTAGGTTGTTTTCTCCTTGATACATTTCTTTCTGGAGATTGTAATCAAGGTTTTTCCTGTCCTTGTCCTCAGGGATGGTGAGACTAATGGCATTTCTTGTGGACAGCTCTGAAGTCACGTCCTGAATTGCCGTTTTAGATGTACCGTTTTGGTGATTGTATGTGAAACAATTTTAAGATGTCATTTCTAAACAGTGTGCTGTAATTCTTATACATGAGTATACTCAGTCTTGCTTTGTTGAATCTACTTTAAACATAACTATGTTCCAAGATAAAAATGTTTTTAGACAGTGAGTCATAGAATGGTTCATGGTTTTCCTCACAGGGGGGAAAAAGGGCACCATTCTAAATAAAGGCAACATAAATAGGCCGAAGTTCATTTTCTATACAGTACAGTAATGGTTCAGTATAACAGTCTCTCTATTATAACACAAAGGCCAGAGCAATGGCTCCCAGTACTTTGATGTATTAATGATACAGACAGTTCAGTATGAACCAGTATGTAACTACCAGAAAGTTGTAAATTGGACCTGCACAGTACAGCTGCCCATATGCAGTTGTTGTTGTCAGAAATGTTTCAAATCAGCTTAAATCTTCTATCAGCAAATTCCAATTACTGCAGTGAAACATTACCCGAAAGGTAATGCCTTATAAGGTAATGTCTCTACATTAAAGGAAAATCTGACCTTGAGGTCATCAGTTATTGTAGACTGGATTGATGATCGTGCCAAACTAGCTGCCTCATGATGTATAGCCCAGATCAGTTGGATCATTAAGCTTTTAAAAGCTTTTAGGTCTATCAGATTCTCACTAATAATGAGATAATGAAATGTTGCTTTCTGGTCAGCATGGTGAATTTGTTTGTATTTTGGAAGTAGGGTAGTTGTTAATGAACTGGTCATCATGTTATATATAGTCAAAGTCTGTCATTTGAAGCAAAATTATGTTTTAGTTCCTGTGATTATTTATAATAAAATGTTCATGTTGTGTCCACATACCACTTGTGTCCAATCAGTTGCAACTGTACCCACTGAGAAGTGACACAGTCATTTATGATGATTATGCTGATGCTGATAATTGTGATGATGATAATGATGGTGATGATGATGATGGGTGATGATATTGTTGATGATAATTATGATGGTAATGATAATGATTGTGATGATGGTAATGATAATGATCATGATGATGGTGAGGATAATGATTGTGATGATGGTGATGATATTGACCATGATGATGGTGATGATAATGATCGTGATGATGGTGATGATAATGATCATGATGATGGTGATGATGATGATCGTGATGATGGTGATGATAATGATTATGATGATGTTGATGATCATGATTTTGATGATGTTTGTGATAATGATGTTGGTGACCAATATGATTATTATTAGAATTTTGGAAAAATGATGCACACTGACAATGATGATAACCAATTGCAAGATTTGCAAAAGTATCATTTTAATGTTTTAAGGTTCCCAATACCTTCTTTAGGATGATTTATTTCAGAGAGTCTCGGAACGTAGAATAAAAAAGCAGATTAAAATGTATTGAAGCATCATGATTGCATCTGTTAGACAGCTTATAGAACTGGTGTGTTTGCCACAATGAAGCATTACATGCTGCATGTTCTCATCTACGTCATTAAAGCCATAATATAATCAGAGTAAATAAAATACGGAAAATGGATTACGGCAAGACTTCAGAAGAGTAATTACAATGGCTTATCCAGTCTGCTTCTCAAAGCCAGCTGCAATTATTACCCAAGGTTCACTGGGGAATCAGTCAATACCAGAACAATACTGTGTCACCTTCGAACATCTCAACAGATAATTACGCTGTATAACCTGTCTGTAACAATTTTATACCAGACAGATTTCTTGTCTTCTGGATTGTCATAGTGTAGTTTGCTTGACCTGTCAAGGTTTCTTACATTTTGACTCCATGGTACATGTATACCATACAAAAGCCAAATCAGTCTGAAAGCATTCTCCAGTTTACAGTGTAACCTTTTACTAGTCGTGATGGCTGAGTTAGGTTAGAATGTCTACCCTGGAGGTTGTGGGTTTGATTGCTGGCTGCACCATTGAAAAAAGTCTGATATATCTCCTTAATGTGCTTACATGGGGCTCAGCACTTTAGGGAGTTCCTGGACTTGGCCTAGAATCAAGATAATGTGACTGTGTGTGCCGTGTGGTATCATGTCACTTGGCTATGGTGTGATAATGTAGTTAGGCAAGATTAAATCAGACCTCATGCAGACAAAAGTCCCCAAAAGACTAAAGTACTGTTGGTGGGATGTTATAGTCCCAATCAAACAAACAAGGTTAGTATTTTGAAGTTGAATTCTTGTTTCTGGGGGTGTCCGCAAACTGCACAATGATATTTGGTTATAACATTATAAAGTTAACATGTGGATTAATGTTGTTTATTTAAAACAAAAACAAAAAACAACAACACCTTGTTCAATTTTAGGGGGAAGGGGTCATCAGAGCCGGATCTAGGAGTTCAGATTGTGAGGTGGGGTGGGGGGGAGAGATACTTAAAAAATGTAGGCAGTGACAATGCAAGTGGCTTGCAGCTTTGCCCAAAGTGTGAGAAGGGTGTAGTTCCAGTTGGATATGAGTCGAGGGGAACTCTCCTGAATTTTACATTCTACATTTATGAATGGCCCGGGAATTTTAGAGGGGGCGCATTGGGTGTGCCCCCCATGAATCAGCCAGTGGTCATGCTGGTCCCCCATCCCCCGTTACATATTTTTGACATTTAAATTGTAACTAATATTGTCAAATGTTTACCATCATTTCAGAAATATTGAAAACTATAGGCAGAGAAAAAATATCTTGAAAAGTAAACTTCTCCATAAATAAATTGAAGTTACCAGTGTCCATGTTTATGACTTTCCTGGACTTTTTTTTCTCATAACATCTCAAGGATATATTGATTCAGACAAAGACAATGAAATTTAATAGCTTCATCTACTAAAATATTTATGGTTATAACTAGAAAATATGTAAAGTTAGCAAAATAAGAGAAAAGCTTAGAAGTCTTATACCATATTAACCTTTACAATAATGTGGGCACTTGTGACTGCCTTTGTGTCCTGTGCAAACCATGATCAGCCTGCACATCAGTGCAGTCTAATCATAGTCTGCACATTTTCGTTTTTCTGTCGATAAAATTTTAGGCAAGCACCCCCATAAAAAATTTATGGTACAGTCCAGAATGAAGATAGACCAAGTCTAATTAAGAAGTTTAGCATGGTAAGGGTTCAAGTGCGTTAATACTAATCATGTTCAATATTCATACTCTTATTGTCTGAATTAATTAATTCCCAAGATACAAGGTAGCCACAAGGGTAATTGGCAATATCGTGGTTCAACTAATCAGTGCCTTGCATGGACAAGTAGTCTCTTATAGGGTGTATAAATTCAGCAAAAGTAGCGGCAGGGACATTCCTAATAGTTTTGGGTTGTCATCCAGTTTATTTACCAGAGGATTGGAGAGGGAATCGATCAGGACTGTTATTAATGTTGACATGCCAGTAATGGCGACTCATTTTCATTTTCATTAACAAATCATCTGAAAGACAAACGAGAGGAATTTTTCTCAAAGGATAGTTGTTGAAAACTGGGATTGAAGATAAATGAGGATTTGCCATGCTTGTTAATATAGTGGAATGCAAAAAGGTTTTCCATCAGCTAATTCCTATATTACCAGGAATGGTATTGTCAGTTCACCATTTATCATACAAGAGGTTCAATCTGACCTGCTGTATGAGTCTATCCAAGGCACTGACCAGAAAAGGTTACGTATGATAGGTTGAGAAAGCTTGTGCCCATATTTCTACAGTAAAACAGTAGTAAAGCCAAATTTTAATTCTAGGTACTATTTTTAGTGAACTTTATCTGCAGTATTTTATTTGTTTTCCTTATTGGTCATACCTCTGCCTGCACATCCAGGGGGTCATATGTTATGTTCCCACACATTTAATTCCCTCTCATTTTATAAGCGCGTCTTTTTTTTTTTTTTCAAAGAAAGAAAGAAAGCCAAAGTATTTTTGTCACTCTGGTGTTGTTGGTGTCGTTGTGAACTTATAAACTATTAAAGCTTCAGTCATCAAATTTCATGTACTCATAACTCTTAGGTCCATTTTGACCAAATTGATCTCCCTTTTATAAAAATAAATATACAGTGGAAAACTTAAACCTTGGCCATTTTCTAATCTATTAAACTGTGTAATCAAGTTCATATATTTGTTCACTATCACAAGAGCTACATTTTCATCAATGGCCATAACTTTCACATAGTTTATCTCCCCTTTAAAAAAACAACAACAACAACAACAACAAAAAAACAGACGAGGGTTGACATCTGCATGCTGTGCTTTTGTTTTTCTTTGTCTCCTGTTTTCTTGTTTTTCTAAGCAAAATTTGCTTCTCACAAAAAAATGCATTGTAGTTAAAAATTTGACAATAAGATTCATACCATAAGCTTCGATGAATGTGAAAATCATTGCTGCTTGGTTCTTATGGAATCTGCACCTGTGTGATCTTATGGTTAAACACAAAAGGTGCCAACAAGGAAGAAAAAAAACACAGCCTTACTGAAGAATTTAATAATGAAATCTTGCATAGAATAGGTAGGATATTTTTTTCCGGCTACCAAAACTAAGGTTGTATGTCGTATATCAGTCAGCAAGTTTTTTGTTTTTTTTCGTAAATTTAGACACAGTTTAGTCTTTGGTAAAAATGTCTGGAGATTGGCATGAGGTCACATAAGACTAAATTTCTTAATTCCGCTGGTTACTAAAGTAGATCTTAAGAGTTTGAATTGTTTTGTATTATCCTAGATATATTTTAAAATGTTTCACTGAATATCAGTTCTTTTTGTTTTATTGATAATTAACCTGTTTGTTTCATACCAAATTGTTTTTCAAACAGTCATTTTATTCAAGTTTGAGATATATGCTGTCATAATACCAACCATTTTGCAAGTCACCCTGTGGCACAGAAGAAAGGATTTAACTTGGCCGCATTATGAAGTGCCACACTAGCGCTGATGCAAGCATTTTTATCATCTTACAGTTTAGTATAGGAATGTTGTGTTTCCAGCAGTCAAGTCTAAGTTTTGACGCCATTTGAAAGCCATCATATCGGGAGACTGCCGACATCCTTATGTATATTTTAAAGTCTTTGTCATATCTGCTACCCATGACATTCAGATGATGTAGACTGACCATTAGTGTCCATAATTTTCTGTTTTGTCTGTTCCCAGAGGATGGAAAATACTCCTTGATATTGGAATGGTATTAAGTAATGACCATAAACTTTGGTTTTTGTCAACATAATGGCTGGCATGATGTAAACTCTACTTAGGTGAGGCTGGTCTTCAATGATGGGAAGTTCAGCTTTACCCTTTCCCTCATATAGACTCATTTTGACGCACTCAATAGGTATCACATAAAGCCTGATCTGCAGAAAACCACAGTTAAACCTTACCAAATTTATTTACAAAATCCTCATTTCCAGACCACTGAGGAGCAGCGAACAGCATAAAACCTGATCAGCCTGCGAGTTACTCGCAGGCTGATCTGGTTTTATGCTGTTCGCATAGGTCTTTTCATGGTGTCCTCTATGAGGGAAAGCCGTTAATGTTAGTTTGATGGCCTTGGGACATACAGGTGTTGAACTCAATTAACTGGAGAACAATTAAATGTCAGTAAAAGATAAGCAGAATTAGATGTCATAAAAGCAAGCAATAGGTCATCCTTTGGTAGGTGTTAGTGATCCCTGGACACCCATGGCTGTGGGTTTGAGTCCCAGTTTAGTCACTATATCAGACAGATTCTGATCTAGGTCTCCTAGGTCTGCACACTCAATACTGTACAGTCCGTATAGCAAAGAAAGATCCATTGTTTTATATGAATTATACCGTTTAAAGTTCTGAGAAGATAGATATTCATCAAGTCATACATATGGACATGAATATTCATGAGAAAGTGGGAGAAACTGTCTGTCCCTGATGATATTGGGATGACATATTGTCCTTCTTAATCATGGCGCTTAATTCTTCTTCTA
>CM037788.1:7150570-7200570 GCA_021229015.1 Solen grandis | reverse complement strand
TCAACATCGACCAGTCTACAGGTACAGGTTTTTTCTTTTCGTTAATTTGTCAAAGAGTCTAACATTAATGGATATGAGTTTTCCATTTTCCAAACAGTGGTCAGGTGGCCTCTTGATATATAGATAAAGAGACAAATTTTAAAGTATTTGTGGGTCATTCAGTTAATTTTTGCGTCAAAATGGAAAACTTTTGTCATGAAAATCCTGCATTTATTATACAGACTATTGTTTGATTTTATTTTACATTTGCTCACTTAATGGATGTTTTACATACAAAACATTTAGACACATTTCTTCTTATCAAATATTTTTTAATTCAAACTTTATCCATTTGATGGGTTTTGATGGAATCTGTCCTTTGATCTTGAAAAGATCTTTTAAAAAACTTGCCACCAATGAGGTACAAACCTTAAACCTGTATTGTCAGAATCCTATGTTTTATAACCGAACCCTGACAGCAGTTTGATATGTTTATATCTATCCTTCTTTTCAGGGGTATTAACAATACGATCACAACTTGATAGAGAAAGAAACAGTACCTACTCTCTCCGTGTCACCGCACGGGACCACGGCTCTCCGTCCCTCGAGTCAGAGGTCACACTTTCAATCAAGGTTTTAGACGTTAATGATAATGCTCCAAAGTTCTTGCAGTCGACATACCAAGCCAATGTAACAGAGAACAGCCTGATTTCAACCATCATCATGAAAATCTCAGCGGAAGATATGGACGAAGGTAAGTGCAGATTGAGGTTTAACTCTAGGCTACACTGAAATAGTATAACCCTTTATCTCATGAATATTCATGTACTTGTTTATCACTTGATGAATATTAATTTACTGTATTTTAAATGGTATATGACAAAGAATTTTCCTTTGTTGTGCAGCCTGAGTATAAGCTAAGCTACGATTTTTAATGAGCAAACTGTTTGTCAGTGCCTCCAAATGTATCTGTTTAATGTAAAGGGTTGATGCAGCAAATCATTGATTTCTTATCATAAATTCCTGAATATCATTTTAGCCTCAGACTTAAATTTTCAGAGTGATGTTTTGCTAAATCCATAGATATTTCTGTCATGAATACATTTTTTAATACACAACTGTTACATACAGGCAATAATAAGTGTGTTTATGATATTTATGACATTTATGATAGCTTTTGTATTTTATTGACTGATAAGTAAAAGCATTGCTAAGTTTGACTTTTGCATCTTTTGCAGGAATAAACCAAAGGCTGACTTATAAGTTACCGGATGGGATCGCCAACAATTATTTTAGTATCGATGCAATGACAGGTCTTCTCACACTGGCTACTGATGAACTTGACAGAGAAAAGAAGAGCTCCTATATCCTCACAGGTATGTAGATAAGGGGCAATTCTCCATTCTGTTTTGAATTTTGACAATCTGGTTGTAAACATGTGATAGAAAATTGTAATAAATCATTGAGCGAAAACAGGAGATGACTGCAATGTGAATTTCATGACTATGGATGCATTTGAGTAACCTTTATTTGGTAAAAATATTTGTATCATTTGGGAAACATTTTCTGACAACTTTTATAGTTAGTCCCTCTCAATAGCTGGACTTGGGAAGAATCTTGCCCCCAAATTGGCTTTCATAATCTTTGGTTGTCATAGTTACCACTGTCTCTAAAATTATCAAAATGTTTTTTTTTTTTTATAGAATTCTTATTTATATTTAGATCTGCAACATGTACTTAGATTTACTTTTATAAAACAGATGTTTCATCAAGTAAAACAGATTATAAATACAAATAGCAGAGACTGGAGGTAAATGTGTTTGTTTATTTCAGCTTATGTGGAAGATGCAGGGTCACCTGTTTTGTATGACATGGCAAGCATCATTATAAACGTGACAGATGTCAATGACTCCCCACCAGTGTTTCAGACGAGTCAGCAATTTGTGGAAATCCCAGAGAACGTTATCCAGGATCCTCTTCATACGTTTGTGGCTCATGATGCTGACATAGGCGACAACGCAAATGTTCAGTACAGTATCGTTGGTGAGTAAAGTCCTTAAGGACTCAGTAATCAAAAGAATAAAGTTTCTTGTGTTAACTGTTATTGTCCTTTCAAGGTCCCAGTGTACTACAAATCTTTGTCATTTGTGTCTAGCTCAGTTATATGCAAAAAACTTTTTGAAAGACATTAAAATGTTGATATCAGTTGTGAAAATTGGATGTACCTGGGGTCTGAATTTGTTTTTCAAGGGTTGGAAAGATTTCAAATGTAGCGTAATAAATTGTTTTTGAATAGATAAACTGTATTATTGTTATTACTCAAGGTTTGCAAGCATTTGAGTTTTTTTTAATACCAGTAGTTTTTTAGCTCACCTGAGCACTTGTGCTCGGGTGAGCTTTTGTGATCGCCTTTTGTCCGTCGTGCGTCGTGCGTCGTGCGTCGTCAGTCGTCCGTCGTCCGTCGTCCGTCGTCAACAATTGCTTGTGAACACTCTAGAGGCCACAGTTTTGGCCCAATCTTCATGAAACTTGGTCAGGATGTTTATCTACATGATATCTCGGATGAGTTCGAAATTGGGTCATGTGGGGTCAAAAACTAGGTCACTAGGTCAAATCTTAGAAAAACCTTGTGAACACTCTAGAGGCCACAAATTTGGCCCAATCTTCATCAAACTTAATCAGGATGTTTGTCTACATGATATCTCGGATGAGTTTGAAATTGGGTCATGTGGGGTCAAAAAGTAGGTCACTAGGTCAAATCCTTGAAAAACCTTGTGAACACTCTAGAGGCCACAGTTTTGGCCCAATCTTCATGAAACTTAGTCAGGATGTTTGTCTACATGATATCTCAGATGAGATCGAAATTGGGTCATGTGGGGTCAAAAACTAGGTCACCAGGTCAAATCTTAGAAAAAATCTCGATGAGTCGCACCAGGTCAAATCTTAGAAAAACCTTGTGAACACCCTACAGGCCACAGTTTAGGCCTAATCTTCATAAATTTTGGTCAGGATGTTTGTCTACATGATATCTTGCATGAGTTTGAAATTGGGTCATGTGGGATCAAAAACTAGGTCACCAGGTCAAATCTAAGAAAAACCTTGTGAACACTCTAGAGGCCACAGTTTTAGCCCAATCTTCAATAGATTTGGTCAGGATGTTTGTCTAATTGATATATTGGATGAGTTTGAAAATGAGTCACATGAGGTCAAAAACTAGGTCACCAGGTCAAATCTAAGAAAAACCTTGTGAACACTCTAGAGGCCTACATTTTTGTCCCAGTCTTCATTAAACTTAATATGAATTCCCTTAAATTGGGGAAGGTTAAATTAGAAAAACACTTTTAGATGCCAGATTTTTTGTCATTATGCCTAACACAGCCATCTTACTCAGGTGAGCGACACAGGGCCATCTTGGCCCTCTTGTTTATGACATTTACCATAAAATTTTCATGTATTTTTTCTTTCTTTTTTTCTAAAGAGTTAAGAAAAAAGATAATAAATAATATTTTTTGTTTGTGTCATTTACAGGTGAAAACCATGAAGGAAAGTTTGTGATTGACCCGATAACTGGGGTACTCTCATGTTTGACCCCGCTAGATCGTGAGGTCACAGCAAGTTATCAACTGCGTATCCAGGCAACAGACGGCCTTCACTCAAGCACCTGCACTCTTTATATAAAGGTCAAGGACCAGAATGATAATGATCCAGTCTTTAAAAATGATCCCTACACCAAGCTTCTCTTTGAGAATGAACCTGTCGGAACCACCGTCGTCAAGGTTACTGCGACGGACGCTGATGAAGGGGAGAATGGTAATGTGACATATTCGCTGAACAATGATACAGATGCAAGCCTCTTCGAGGTGGACCCAATAACAGGCTTAATTGTAACTAAAGGGTAAGTTGAAATTAATAACTGCAGTTAATTTTTGAAGCGATATCAAAATTTTGCTTAGGAATGTTGTTTAATTTGTTTTTATACAAAATGTACTCCTAAACTGTTTTTTTACAATTTGTACTCATAAAATATTTCTTTCATTAGCTGTTTTACATGCTTATACAGGATTTTTTGTATTTCTTTTTTCAGCACATTTGATCGAGAGAAGAAGTCCAGTTACTCATTTGATGTAGTTGCCAGTGATGGAGGGATTTACGACCCTCGTTCTGAGAAAGTCAGGGTGGAGGTCACGATTGGAGACATTAACGACAATCCACCAGTTTTCCAGGAAGTTCCATATCGCGTAAATGTCTCTCAGGGAATCGGAAGCAATATGGTAATCTTGAACATTCTGGCAGTGGACAAGGATACAGGATTGAACAAGGAGGTCATGTATCGTCTGAGTTCCGCGTCTGATGCCAAAGCGCTGCTGTATTTCAAGATTGATCAGTCCAAAGGGGAGATTCGAACGAAGCAGTTACTTGATGTGGGCGCAGTGGGGTATCATAATCTACAGGTGATAGCAACAGATAGAGGCGATGAACCTCTGAGCTCTACAGGTTTGTAACCATAGAAATCAATATTTGTTTTAATCAATCATAATTATATGGTTTAATGCTGGGAGAGCAGAATGATATTACTCAGACTTTGGAAGATTTTTAGGGGAACATATCAGTAAAAAATAATTAAAATGGTGAAATTGGAAATCATAACATATTGCAAAGTAGCAAGAGACCTTGGTGCAATACTATGGTAACTACATATATATAAAAAACCAGTTACAATAGCTTTGTACCAAGTCCTTTAATCTTTAATATACCAGTAATTCTAATTTTATTTGAATGTAAATATTTAATTTTGATTTAAAGTGATTTGTTAATTGAAAGTATTTTTTTATTTTTTGTGTTGTATGGTAAAATTTGCCCATTGAGATACAGTGCTTAACTGAATATTGATATGAAGGCATTTGACTTTCTAGGGGTTGTTGAGGTAACCGTGGGAACATCCGGTGGAAGTCAACAGTTTCAGTTCAAGAACTCCAACTACACGACAAGTCTTCATGAACACGCAAGCAAGGGAAGCAATGTGATCAGTGTGGAACTTGATAATCCTACCAGTGGAATTGTGTTTAGTTTCGCAAGCGGAAATGAAAGAAGTCCGTTTGTCATCTCTTCCGCAGGTAAGATGATGGAGAGTTTGATAATGGATTAAGAATTTCAGCCATGTCTGGGCAGGGAAGCTATTATAGATTCATAGGTTTTGAAAACTGGGAAGGTTAAGGATACAAATAATTTTCATTTTGAAGAGCTTTTATTCTTAAACCTTAACCTTGTACCTCATTAAGACAAGTTTTAACTCCTGGTCGAACAGAGCAGATGTATACGTACCCATACCAGTAGCAGGAGCTGTCATGTTATATTATAACACAAAGTCTACACAGTCGATAAAGGAAAATAGATTGTTTCATATACCATTTAAAATTATGTACATGAATATATGAAAATTTTAGGTATCAACATAGACATGCAATGGATCCTATAAACATTGGAGTTCTGTTAAGACCCTATAATTATTTTTATGAATTTTGCAATGTAAAACATTCTTTAAATTGTGTTTCTTGTTATTTCAAACTTAACTGTTTCTGTTTTTCTGTTTCTAGGACGTATCACTGTTAACAATCCGGCAGCCATTGACTACGAAACATCGCCACACATGCGGGTCATCGTCGCTGCAGTTAGCTCTGGTCTTTATGCATACACGACTGTGTGGGTCAACCTCATCGATATCAACGATAATGCTCCCAAGTTCACCCAGGACAAATATATCACCAAAGTTTTCGAGGAAATGCCTAAACATACATATGTAACACAGGTATGTACCTGTAGATTTTGTTGTTATTTAGGAATCACATGGTTTTGTTATATGATGCATATTTTGTGATATTCTTAGTAGCTTAGTAACAAGAAGAACTTACTCAGAAAATTGTTCTTCATTTAAAATAGGAGCTAGTTCACAAGGTCAGTGAAACTAGCTTGAAACTGTACTTAAGATTGTTGGGGTCAAGGTCACTGTTTTTAAAGTGAAAAAAATAAAAAATAAAAAAATAAAAACACATGTATATCATTTTTGTGATTTTACAGTAGAGGTGTTGAACCCTTTTCAGTAATAACTAAAGTTAAAACTTTTTTTATTCTAAAGTTCTTAATCACCAATGTCTTTACCTTTTTTTACCCAGGTAACAGCCACAGACGCCGACAGTCCAGGACCGAACACCGACATCGTATACAACATCATCCACGGCAACATTGATGAAGCCTTCATCATCTACCCTCCCAACACTGGAATCATCATGACCAATCTCATCGTCGACTACGAGATCCGCCACTCCTACAAGCTCATCATTGAAGCCAAAGATTACGGGGTCAACAAGACGCTCTCCAGTACTTGCACCGTCAAGATATCTGTCATCGACGTCAATGATAATCCACCAAAGTTTCCGAATACCCATCCGGTCAACGCCAGTGAAGGTATGTCCCTTTTTTGTCTGAACCGGTATTATTGCTTAAAATAATTCCAATTGAGAGCTTTTTGATAAATCATTGTAATTGCTTTTTTATATTTATAAGTAATTTCTGTAGTTTTGCACCAATCCCTGGAAAGAGATTAAGTTATGGGTTCATTGTCACCTTTAAATATTTCAGTTTAATCTATAAAATTATCTTTTTGCACATTGATGGTATCTGAGGCATCGTTAAGCTTTTATTTTCATTGTTGTTCGATTTTTTTTCTTCATAGAAAATCTGTTGCCAGGTAAAAAAAAAGTGAAAATAGAGATTTATTTAAAATTAATTGAAAAAGAGACATTGTGATTTTCCATGAGCCTGTAGGTAAGGAGTCTCATATTCTGGACTTGAAATATTTACCCTTAACACACAAGGTTTATGCTGCTTTTCAATTCTTTGCCCAGGTTTATGACATTTGGATTAATATTATATCTGTTTATTTCCCTAGCAACTGAGGTTGGCTCCTCCATCACCATGGTTACTGCCAATGATGTCGACATCAGCCCACCAGTCACATACAACTTTAGTGCCCATGGCAACCCGGACGGAATGTTTAACATTGATCGCTACAGTGGGATGATTCGCCTAGCGAAACCCTTGGATCATGAGAAGCGGAGACAGTACACCATTGGGCTACAGGTCACAGATGAAATACACATGGACTACACAACGCTGGAGCTCTCCGTGACTGACGAAAACGATAACAGCCCAGTGTTTTCACAGCAAACTTATCAGGTAAAGAATGAAAATGTCACAAGTTGATCTAGTTGATGCCTCCTCATGCTTATGCATTGATATTAATCCAATTAAAATGCTCAATTACGTCTGTTTTTTTGTTTGTTTGTTTTTGTAGTTCTCTTCATTACATGTGTATCAGATAATTGTTCTTAACAATGTCCTTGGTGCCCAGTTAAAGTGGACTAAGTAATTGGTAAATATTTTCATTAGATATTATATGGAAAAGAAAAATCTATTATAAGAACAACTGATGAAAAATAATGCATAATTTGTATGTGGTATGTGTCATCTTGCAGGTGTCCATCGAGGAACTAACTCCGCCGGACAGTAAGGTCATTCAGGTCAACGCCAGTGATGCAGATGCAGGTCGTAATGCTGAAATCCAGTACAGTTTGACAATTGGCAAAGGCTTCTACATTAATCCTGGAACTGGTAAGTGTTGTCGGAATTCTTCTGGGATACTTTCTGTGTCACAATCTGTAAGCAGAGGTGACACATAGGGATCACTTTTCCGTCGTCTGTCTGTCCCTCTGTCTGTCTGTCCGTCACACTTTTTCCATCACGCTTGTGACAGGTGACACGCTTGTTCCAGAGAACACTTTCGTTTAACCAGGTTTATGACCTTGTCATACTTTAATTGCAGTGTAGGTTTTTTTCCAAGGTTAGAGTATCTTGCATGAAGTAGATACAACTGAAAGTAAGTTTAGTAATGTTAATGTTTTAGATCACTTCCTCATCCCCACTTCCTGTTTGTAATTGGTTTATTGCACCATTTGCAGACGTGAAACATGAAATAGAAGTGTAACATTTTTAAATAATTTTAACGAAAATCTTTGCAGGAATAATCTACACCAACGAGACGGTGAAGTTCCAGCAGCAGCAGGAGATCATTCAGCTGGTTGTCATGGCAACGGATAAAGGGGAGAGGCCATTATCCACTGTGGCTGCAGTGTATATCCAGATAACAAGTGTCAATAAAAACTCCCCAATCTTCCTAGATGATGGTTACTCGTGAGTATATGCGTTCATATTTTATTAAAACCTTGCTTAAAATATATTTTCTCTGAGTCAAAAAATATGAGCATAATAACATGGTGGTATCCTGAAAAATTTGGCATGGCACATATATTTAATTTAGACACTTAATTTTGTTAGTCAGATATGTTAGATAAATATAAAAGGGAGTGCTGCTGGATTTCTATAGTAATTAATTGATTTATGTTTTCACATAATTTGAAGATTTTTTTCTTCATAATATGATCTAATTGATCTTAATCAGATCAGTTTTAATTTAAATACGAGTTTGGTTGGACAAGGGTCTTTGTAAACCTGTCCTTAATTCTTGTTGTTTGATTGAGAACAAGAAATAATGACAAAAGTGAATTGGCTGTTAATCTTTATATACTTATATTAAATGAGAATTAATTCAAATATGAGTTGGTCAAAAGCCGTTTCCTTCCTGTTTAGTTGTTAATAAGGAATATGACTATTGTGAGTTGAATGTTATACTATGTATACCTACCGGTAAATTTTTCCATATTTTATCTATTGCAGAACAACTATAAACGAGGATACAGAAAGAGGCTTTGTTGTGATGCACGTGGAAGCCAATGACAAGGACACGGCTGGCCGAAACAAGGAAATCGACTACAAGATCATCAGTGGAAATATTAACGGCGTGTTTGTTATCGACCAGAAGGAGGGTTGGATCATGCTTAATAGTCAGCTGGATCGTGAAACCGTGGCTGAATACAATCTCCAAGTAATGGCCCAAGATCGTGGAATACCTCCGAGAAACAGCACTGTGAATGTCCACATTAATGTTCAGGACGTTAACGATCAAGTTCCGTATTTCGAGAAAAGCGAGTATTTCATTACCCTCAATGAGTCATACCCCAGCGATCATGGATTCTTAAAGATTAATGCATATGATGATGACGATAATGTGACGGGTGCTAATGCCAAGTTATATTTCACTATAACGTCCGGAAATGAAGAAGGGTTGTTCATTATAAATGGTTTCACGGGGGTGTTGCACATCACGCCGAAAGAAGAGCTAGACTATGAGAAACACCCCAGTCACAAGCTGGTTGTCCGGGCGATGGACTGTCATGGCTGCGATGGGGATAGTCCGAAATTCTCCAACATCACGACGGTGCATATCAATGTTAGCGATGTTAATGAATATGGTCCTGTCTTCCCTGTGACTGCCTACTTTAAAGAGGTCAAAGAAAACATGACTGTTGGCTCATCTGTTTTTGAGGCACATGCAAATGACAAAGATGGAGGCGTCTTTGGTGTTGTGACGTACACCATAAGCGAGACAACCCTATTCTCGATACATTACAGGACAGGGTTAGTAACAACAAATAGGGTATTTGATTATGAAATGGAAGACCAGAAAGCCTTCACGTTTCAGATTTCTGCTGAAGATAAAGGCGGTTATTCTGCATCAATTCCGGTCACTCTGAGTCTTGCTGACGTTGATGAATACGCTCCGACATTTGATAAAACCGAATATACATTTGACATTCGTGGAGATGCCAAAAATGGTACAATTATTGGCAATGTTAAGGCATATGATCTTGACCAAGGGAAAGCAGGCAAAGTTGTTTATTCCTTCAAACCCAGGCACAACTATTTTGGAATAAATTCATCGACTGGCGAGATTCGCGTGATACACGACTTGAACAAAAAAATCGCCAACGAAGTTCGAAGAAAGAGAAGGGAAGTGAATACATTTTATATAGTTGCCAGTTCTGGTCTTGATGACTCTGCTAATACTTCAGTGATTGTTAATATCAGTGTAGATCGTGAATGCGTAGGGTGCGAAATGGAGATGATTGTTGATCGTCCATCCATTGGGGTGGATTCTGGCACAATGAGCGTTGCTATTATCATAGCTGTTGTGGTCTCCATTCTTGCCGTGATTCTGATCGCGATTATCGCAGTAATTCTGTGCCGCAAACGTCTTAACAAGAAGACCCCACCCCCAAGTGAGACCCCTATGTGCGATCAAGATGAATTTGATTCTCTCCCACCACAAACTACAGGTCATAGGCCACCACCTTATGGAGATGTCATAAGGTTTGGTGGAAACCATTCCATGAACATAACAAATTCATCTGACATGTCGCATCATTCGCATCGCTCCGGATCAAGTGGCAGGGGCTCTGCAGAAGACGACGAAGATGAAGAGCTAGCAATGATCAACTCAAATTCTCCATCATACTTGAACAACTCAAATGGCTTCCGGAAAGCAATGCCGACTCTGGTATCCAAGACGATGACAATACTTCAGAACCTTCAGTTCAAAACCATCAGGACTATCTTGCAAGGCTAGGTATAGACACAGCAAAGATCAACTCTAAAGCAAAATCTGGACTGACTCGCTCAGTCGAAAGCATGCACCAGTTTTCAGATTCTGGAGGTGGGGAAGGGGATGGATTAGAAATAGAAAATCTTGACTATTCCAAAATGCATGGTCCGCATTTGGACCACAGTGCTATTATAGACAAAAACAATGTGATGGGCTTCCATGAGCCAGATGCTCACATGGCAGGCTCGCTTTCCAATGTGATAAACAGTGAGGAGGAATACAGTGGTTCGTACAACTGGGACTATTTACTGGACTGGGGTCCACAGTATCAACCACTGGCTCATGTGTTTTCTGAAATCGCCAGATTAAAAGACGATAAGATTCAGCCAAAAATGCCGGCGGTACAAATTGTGCCCCAGAGACATATAACCATAGCAAACCCGGCACAAGTGCGGACTGTGCCGCCACCAATGATTACAAATGCTCCACCAAAGGCTATAGCTCAGCCATCCTCGAGATCAAATCGATCTAGTCATTCTTCCGGAGGGTCAAATATAAACTCCACGCGCAACAGCACAATTAACACATCCCTTCCCAGCATGCCTCGGTCACCCATCAGTCACGAGTCTAGTTTTACCTCCCCGGCGCTGACACCTTCGTTTACGCCATCTTTGTCTCCCCTAGCAACAAGAAGTCCTTCCATATCACCAGTAAACAGTGGCAGGGGTGTCGTTTCATCCAATCACAGCTCAGGGCCAGCCACACCTAGAGGACGCCCCATGAACAATAATAAATATGGCTTTAGCTCTTCAAGTTCTGAACAAGAGCTTCGAATATGATGGCTTCAGTGACATTGGTACAATTAATATCTAATTTAACCTTTGTTTCCATGGAAACACATTTTTACTTTTGAACTAAGTTTTAAAACAAACTATATGCTTTGCATGGAGTCAAAGGCAATTTGCATCATATATGGTTGTGAAAGAGTCTTATAATGTGAAGACCATGGAAAAATATTTTCTGTGCTATTTATACTAAACATTCTAATTTTATTTCAATTTTAGTCTATAAAAGCCAGCATTGAACTACTCATTCAACCAGTTTAAAACCAGTCCAGCCTGAAGATAAGCCTGTTTCAAGCTGAACAGGGTTTTTACCTGTTTGATATTTATCAAACAATATTTCAGCAATCGATGTAGACCCTGATCAGTCTGCTTATCTTTCAGGCTGATTTTGGTTTTATTTTGTTTAAGATGGTATTGATATGAGATAATGTTTATATTGCATATATATTGGTAAAGAGGTACCGTATTTATTCTTATTGATATTCCCCCTAACACACACTCCCATTTGCTTCTCACACAATTTTTCCACAGGGAAATAGATTTAGTGATATTTAATGATAATTTAAAAAGCTACATATTTTTACCATTTTTGTAAAACAGAAATCAAAAAGTTACACTGGGAAATTGTTGTTGTTAACAATTTTTTCTATCAGTTAATTTTTGACACTTTTTTATTTAAATTTGTAATGCAGCCGGGGTATCAGTAGGGTTAAATACGGTATAAGGTATATACGCAATGAGATAATTGTGTTTAAGTAATGAGATATGTGGATATATCTACAGAGGCCATGTCTACAAAACATTGTGATATTGAGGTTTTATATTTTAAACATGTAGATGTTCACTGTCATTGATCTACATGTATTTCTGTATTCTGATGTCCAATTAAGCATTTATAATTGTTACTAATAATAGAACTGGTAAAGGTTATGATTTTTGGTGTCTGTATTGTTTATATAATATGAAATAGATGATGAAAAATGATAACTCTCACCTGTTTTACATGAATATATTGTTGTGTATGTACCTGTAGTTATCAAATTTTCATTTAGGAAAATCTTATAACCGTTTACATTGAGAAAGCTTTACTCTGAATTAGGTTGTACCTACATTGTTTTTGTGAAATCTTTATATGCTAAATTGCACTTAAGATATTAAGTACGGTAATTGAAGAAATGTCTTTATAAAAGAAAATGCTTAAGTGCTCTAAGTTTTCTGTTTTCCAAAGTTCAACATTTTTGTCATTCATTTATATATTACATACAGCTTTAAATGATGTATAAGAGGTCGAGCTTTTAAAACAATTTTTTAAATTTTTATCATAAACTGGCAAGATATTTCTCCAGCATTTTTATATTTTCTTTGATTTACACTAAGATACAAGATACAAGAAACAGTTATTGTTTCATTACGATGCTTACTACAATAAGTTTACAACTACCTGCCTCCCCTGTTGGATTATATGAACATTGTTGAATTTTGGATATTTTTGTTCTGTATTTCTTCCAATTATAAATTCCACCCTATTTCCCTTCCTACCCAGGTTTTTCTCAATTACCTCTGCAAGATATTTAATAGTTTTATTTTACGACTTTATTTTTTGTTGTTTATAATTACTGAAAGTATAATAAAAATGTTACTTAAGTTTAAAATGTGATTAATGATACATTTTGAATTCTTATCACTATAATTTGGGCATATCTGAAGATTTAAATTTCTTTTTTTTATAAGATTCCTTTTCAAGACTTGAAAGGTACCTCAACATGGCTGTATGGTTAATATTGCAAAAAAATGAGATGAAAAAGATGTCAGTAAGTCAGGAGATCAAAAAGAAATAATCCTATTTTCTCTTGTACTATATCTCCCTTTACTCTATTAAGTCTTTTAGACTCTAAAATATTATGTAAAAACCAATGAACACAAAAAAACAACAACTCTTTAACAACTCTTGCAACTGTTATAAAACCAGATCAGTCTGCAAGTAAGGGGGTTGATCAGGTATTTCACAAACTATTTTCTAGACGAGGAATGCTATTTCTGGCTGGTTGGACTTCATACTTGACTAATGTAGACTTACTATAAACATAGGAATGAGTTAACTTTTTGTGCAAAGAATGAATTAATAGACTATAAAGGACAATTTTCTTACGACTAAGATCAAATTTATTCAGGGAAATGGGCCCCAGGGTGGGGTGTGCACAGTGACAGAAATTGGTTCTTCTCCAACACAAACTAAAGTATAACGAGTTTTTAAATACATTATAGAAGCCTTTGAAGCCTTAATTACAATGTCATTATAAATACAATATTCATTGTACACTGTGTATATATTTGAGGATAATCAAAATTGTTACTGGCAGGACAAGGAAATGCTTATGTGGCATGCATCATGCATTTCTAGATGTTATCTCCTTTTTGGTTTAACAGTTCAATGTTTTGGGCACTTGTGACTGCCTTTGTGATCATTGCAGACCAAGCTCAGTCTACACATTTGTGCAGTCTGATCATGCTTTACACTGTTTGCAATTCAGTCAGCATTTGCAACAAGCATCCCCGTAAACAACTATTGGAACAGTTCAAAATGAAGAAAGGACAAGTCCAATTAAGAAATATATACTAATAAGTGTTAAGATGAAATACTCATGGTTGTGTTGTACAAATGATCTAAGAACTCATTTTAGTTGGACAAATGGTTGTGACATTTAAGCTTTAGACTTTTACAAATTTTTCCACTTTTTTTTTATTATTTTCTACATACTTTATTTACATTTTTATTTTATTAAATTTATATTTTAATCCTTCTGTTTAAATAGAAATAAAGGTTGAATGAATATTCTTATATTTTAAAATATTTAAACTGAAAATAAGTGACAGCTATAATTGCCTCAATTAAATAGAATTATTATGTGAACTCATAGATACATTTTTTGTATTTATTGAAGTGTGGGATATTTTAATGAAAAGGATGCAGTTTAAAACAACAACAACAACAACAACAAACTATTGATACTTGTATAAAAATACATTTAATTCTTTGACAGAACATGTGACATTGGATGGTTGCATGAAGGTTTTTGATAGAACTTTGAAATCTATTTATACTGAGTCGTGAGTTCTTGTTCAAATTATTGACAGTTGTGTATCTTTGTTCAACCTCTTTGGTGCCAACATGAACACCGGTTGTCAAACATCTGTTGTTTGTCAACTGTCCGTGTCAAACTATATAAGTGTTTCATCGCTCTTTTCTCAGTCCTTGTCTGTGCAGTTTTATGAATTATCCTCGGGATAGTTATTCTTATTTATAACATACATAGTATGATTATTGCACAAGGCCGTATATATCAAGCTAACACAATTGAAAATGATAAAATTCATGATAATATGGGATCTGTTTACAAGTATGATCACAGAGTCATGAATTCTTGTACAAGTATGATCACAAAGTCATGAATTCTTGTACAAGTATTATCACAAAGTCATGAATACTTGTACAAGTGAGATAAAATATTCACATACAAAAAAAATATTTTTCTTTGTGCAATGCTATCAATGGTCTTCATTACATATAAATTCCTATACACAATGACGGATTCAGATGGATTGCGGCAGGTCGGTGGTTCCACCCAGGTGCGATGGTTCCACCCAGGTGTGGTGGTTCTACCCAGGTGCCTCTGTGCACTCAGGGTCAGGTATTCCTCCATCTTTAATTAACTGAAAGTCTCTATTAAATTTTGACTGAAATATTATCACAGCAACCGTAGATACTAATGAGACAAAAACAGTTTGACATGAGTGTTCATAAGATAATTTACCCATTTGTCTCCAAAAGAAGCAACAGTTGATTAAAATCTTTTATTCTTTCCTTTTTCTCAATTTTAAAGCCAGTATATTGTTGTCTGTCCTTATTTTAAGGTAACTGTTTTGTTTAGTATTTAAGATATGTCAGCTGGGATACCCAACAACTGTTATGGATGTTTATTTTAATGTGATACATATACACAGCTTTGAAATTTGATTTCTTAGCCAAACATTCCAATGTGTTAATGACAGTTGTGGAGCATGAGGACTCCCTACAGGGTGTTTCTGTCTGGAATATGTATAAATTGTCCATTGAAAGCCAGATGGGCTCATCAGTATATATATATAAAGGCTTATGGGCCTTCTGGATTTCAAAGGATGAAGTATATAGAATTAATGTAGTGATTTGTATACATTTAAGTGTGAACTATCCCTTTTTCTGATGTAAATAGCTTTAACAATAAGAAGAAAAATAACAAAACAGATACTAGATTAAAAATGTCAGTTTGACATTTCTTGAGTAATTTAGAATTAATTTAACATCTCTGTAATGGAAAATGTTCTCTTATTATATCTAATTTATTATTTTCATTTAGTCTTAGATCTTTAATCAAACAGAAATGATTCTCATTTGACTAAAATATGTTGTTTTTTTTTTGCATTCTCCAGCAGTTGTATGTTTTTTTTTCAACTAAGTAGTTTACTAAATTGGTACATCATATGGCTGGTCTGTTTGTTTTGAGACTGCTTTCAATAAAAACTATTTAAGAATACTTATTTAAGAATTTACTGGATTGAAACATGCTGTTGTTTAAATTTTAAGAGCAGTATGTATTAAATTTTAAAACCATACTTTCGTGCAGTCAGAAATTGAGTCTTGTTGAAATAAATTTTCATTACAAAATTCTTTATGACCAACAAGACTATTTCTGAAAAGTTTAGCAGAATGATATGTACTTTGTTGAAAACATGTTGTTTTTTACATTTTTTTGCTCCCTTTTGGTTAAAGCAATGTCTTTGGACAAACTTGCATATTTTGTTTGTTGTTGATGTTATTAATATTTTCATTATTTGTAAATTCACCCAGTAGCTATGGTTTATGTGTCATCATCATCATCATCATCATCATCAACAGCACATTCATTATCTGATCATACAGTGTAGAATAGAGCAAAATATGCATAGAAATTCATAGTCTTCTCGTATATAATAAAACTTTTGTACATTTTTTTTACATGAATTGTCTTTACAAGAAATTATATTATTAATAAAAAGAATGAAAAACCTTTAAAATGTCTCTTTTGAATACATTTCCGAATATTATACTAAATGGAGTAGATAAAGAGAGACAGGGGAGAAGAGAAAGAGAGACTGGTGAATAAGAGCAAGTAGATAAAGAGAGACAGGGGAGGGGGAGAAGAGAAAGAGAGACTGGTGAATAATAGCAAGTAGATAAAGAGTTACTGACGTGGGAGAGAAGAGAAAGAGAGACTGGTACTAAATGGAAGTAGATAAAGAGAGACGGAGGGGAGAAGAGAAAGAGAGACTGGTGAATAAGAGCAAGTAGATAAAGATATACTGAGGAGGGAGAGAAGAGAAAGAGAGACTGGTGAATAAAAGCAAGTAGATAAAGAGAGACAGGGGAGGGGGAGAAGAGAAAGAGAGACTGGTGAATAATAGCAAGTAGATCAAGAGTTATTGAGGAGGGAGAGAAGAGAAAGAGAGACTGGTGAATAAGAGCAAGTAGATAAAGAGATACTGAGGAGGGAGAGAAGAGAAAGAGAGACTGGTGAATAAGAGCAAGTAGATAAAGAGAGACACGGGAGGGGGAGAAGAGAAAGAGAGACTGGTGAATAAGAGCAAGTAGATAAAGAGAGACAGGGGAGGGGGAGAAGAGAAAGAGAGACTGGTGAATAACTGCAAGTAGATAAAGAGAGACAGGGAGGGAGAAAAGAGACTGGTGAATAATAAGAAATAAAGAGAGTCTGAGAGGAGAAGGAGGGGGAGAGAAAGAGAGACTTGTGATTAATAAGAAGTAAATAAAGAGGGACTAATAAGGGGAATGGAAAGAGAGACTGGTGAATAATAACAAGTACATAAAGAGAGACTTTACTAAACTTGACTATTTAAATTTACCATCGCTTTGACAGTATTTCAGTCATATAGAGACGTCCAGCTAATTACAGATGGAGGATGACCCCGAATGCACGAAGGCATCCGGGTAGAATCACCGACCTACCGTAAGCCAACTGCAAGGCTTTCTCACATGAAAATCCGAATGTCTCTGCCGGGATTCGAACCCATGTGATGAGGGGCTGAGTGAGTGGTAAAGTCAGCGACTTTACCCTCTCGGCCACGGAGGCCCCAGAGAGAGACTGAGGAGGTGGAGAGAGAGATTGGTGAATAATAACAAGTATATAAAGAGAGACTGGGGAGTGGGAGGAGAGAAAGAGAGACTAGTAAATAATAGCAAATAGACTGATTGAGAGGGAATAGAACGAGATAATAGCAAGTAGATATAAAGAGACTGATGAATAAAAGTTAGTAGATATAGAGAGACTTAAAAGGGGTAGAAAAAAAGAGTGCCTGGAGAATCAAACAGTGTGGAAAAAATCAACAACACGTTGGAAAAAATATTATTTGTTATTACTTCAACGTTTCGGCTAACGCCTTCATCAGGATAACAATAACTTTCAAACATAAACAACGGAAACGACGTCACCATGAATAACGTAACGTCAAAAAGCGGGAAAGTGCAGACGTTATGCGTATTATTTATAACGTCAACATGGGATAGGTACTGTTTCGGATATAAAATACAAACATTTCCTACAGCTTATTAAAATAAAAAAAAATGAATAGGAAAAAACGAAAAACAGTACCTACCATACAAGTAGACATAAGTGACACATATTAATCTACTGTATAAAGTAGTTTAGAATTTAAACCTTCAGGAACATGAGTTCTAAGTTTATGTATCCAAAAGGTTTCTTTGCACAGGCGATCAATGTTGCTATTGATAATATCAATAGGCATAAATGAGAAATCATTTAAATTATGATTTTCTAAATTAAAATGTAAAGCAACGGTAGAGGAAAATGCAGGGTCCATAAAATTACGAATATCAAACTTATGACTGTTCATACGTTTTGAGACATTTTGCTTGGTCTGACCAACATATTGCATGTTGCATTTTGAACATGTAATAAGATAAATGACATTCTTAGTTTGACAGTCTGTATTACAACGCAAATCAAACTTTTCTCCTGTAACATGGCTAGAAAAAAACGAGCCAGTATTTATACGGAAACAGTGAGAACACTTAGGTCTGTTACAACTTTTAGAGAGAAAAGTTTTAGATTCATTATGCGTAAAGTTTGAATTCACTAAATAGTCACGTAAACTTTTGGGACGCTGGTACGCAACAAAAGATTTAAAATTGTTGTAAACAAATTTCAGATTTTCCCTTTTCGCTAACTTCAGAAGGTCCGAGTATTTATGTAGAATACCGCCTATATTTGGTAAGGTTGTATTATACATAGCAATGAAAGGAATTACACTTTTCTTTTCACCAGTCGCAGAGGCTAATGCATCCACTAGAGACACACGGGACACATTACTAAAAGCTTTGTCTATCACCGATTTTGGATAGTTACTGTCACGGAAAAAATTCCGTAGTTGCTGGAGATAAGCGTTGAATTTCGAATCATTAGAAATAATCCTCCTGTATCGCTTTGCTTGGTTATATGGAATTCCGTCTTTACACTTCTTAGGATGACACGATGTATAGTCAAGATATTGGTGGAGTGGTTATTTGTTTCTTTCAGAAAAATGTCTGTTTCAATTTGAAGAGATTCTCCTTTTATTACTGTTACATCCAAAAAAGAGACAGACTGGTCAGATATTGTACATGTAAAATTAATATTCGGATGAAAATTATTTAAGTTGTCGATAAATGTTTCTAACTCTTCAAGTGAATGATCCCATATAATAAAGATGTCGTCAAGAAATCTTAACCATACAGAGGGTTTTATTTTACATGTCTTGGTGAATCCTCTTCAAGTTTTCCCATGAATAATGACGCATAGGTAGGCGCCATCGAGCTTCCCATTGCTGTACCCATCTTTTGTAGGTAAAATTCATTGTCAAATTCAAAATAATTAGTTTCAAGTACAGCCTTCAATAAACGAGCAATTTCATCACTCGACAATTTGTTGTGGTGTCCATCTTGTTGCAAGAAAAAATTACAAGCATTTATGCCGTCATTATGGGGAATGTTAGTATATAGAGATGATACATCTAGAGTTGCTAGATATGATGTATTACTCTTAATCTTAATATTCCTCACCTTATATATAAAGTCGGTGGTATCTTTCACATACGATGGCAAATTTAACATATGTGGTTTAAGTATATAATCAATATACTTTGAGATATTTTCTGTTGGAGAGTTATATGCAGAGACAATAGGTCGACCTGGGTAAAGCAGCGGTAATTATGATCTGGAGGTTTATGTTTTTTTGGCAAAACATAGAAACATGGTGTGCGCATGTTCACTGGAAAAGTATCAAACTCATCCGTGATATGAATATTATTCTTTTTTATATCCTCCATACATTCTGAAACATTCTTTCCCGTCGATTCTATAGGTTCAGCTATGCATTTTTCATAATATCTGTCATCTTTTAATTGCCGTAAAACCTTCCATTTGTAATCTTCAGTGTTCATTATTACTATCGTAGTATTTGATTTGTCTGCTTTCGTTATAATGATATCTTTATCTTGCGATGACTTTTTTAACGAAAGTAATTCGGCGTCAGTTATATTACTGTACCTTTTATTTTTATTATGCACCTGAAATATTTCTTCCGTTATCGCACTAATGTAGAAATCTAGATGAATATCACGCCCGGCCGGGGGAGTAAATGAAGATTCAGTTTTATTGAAGAAAGGAAGTTCATTACAATCGGCACTACTTTTATCTGTTTGTGTGTTGTCATCTGCATCATTTTTATTTACATTACTAAAATATTCTTTAAGCCTCAGTCTACGATTAAATTTAAAAATGTCCTCTGCTAATTTAAGTTTATCGTGTGACTTAGGTTTAGGACAGAACTTCAATCCCTTACCAAGGAGGATGTAATCATCATCACTTAACTTTTTTGAAGATAGATTTAACACTGTCTTCTTCCCTTTCTGTATCTTCTGAATTCTCCTTTTCGTTTTTCGCCAGGTTTTCTTGTCCGGGACACGTATAAATCTTCTTTGTCGCTCATTTCTCTTGCTTTTGTTGCTGTTAATAGGTCCTTCACAGTTTTCATCAGCGATTCCAGGGTTTGTTGGAGATTTTTCGGATTCATTTGTCCTGTAGCCCCGTTTTTACGGCTTCTGCATACGTTCTTTTCTGGCCCGGGGCACTTTCGTTTTTTTGGTTCTGTACAGCTCCCGTGAACGTAACATCTAAAGGAATCACTGAAGTATTTCCGTCATCCGGCGACATTTTGTTTTTCTGTTTCATATTTGGTTTATCAAAAGTTTTATTTTCGGGTTTTTGATGTTTTTAAGGTAGTTGCTCTGGTTTACTCCCTTTAGTTTGATATTTTCGATCTGCGTTTCCTCGTCCGTCTGTCAGTGTTTCTTTTCAGGAACTGATTTTTTTTCTCATGTGTAGCTAGGATATATTCTTTCTTTTGCTCGGTATTTACGTATATATCGTTGTCAATTTCAAATAACTCCTTGTTATTTGAAAACATCTTTATTTCATCCCTCGTTTTCTCCATTTGAATACCGTATTCTCAGGACCTACGGAGCTGATCATCACGAATTCCGTCGCAAATGTCTCTACTGACCTTAAATAGTAGATCGTCAATTGATTTCTGCAGTTCATCTGCGTCACGCCCGACGTTAACTTTAAGTTTTAAACGTAGACCAACTGGAATAACATTTTCTATTCTGCAGTCTTCAAGAAATCTTGCGTGCAAAGTACTCTTCATTTGTTTTCCGCTAGCAGTTCTAGTTGTCGTACACGTGGATCTGTAGATGCCATGTCGTTGATAAATAATTGATATAGTGTGGAAAAAATCAACGACAACACGTAGGAAAAAATATTGTTTGTTATTACTTCAACGTTTCGGCTAACGCCTTCATCAGGATAACAATAACTTTCAAACATAAACAACGGAAACGACGTCACCATGAATAACGTAACGTCAAAAAGCGGGAAAGTGCAGACGTTATGCGTATTATTTATAACGTCAAAATGAGATAGGTACTGTTTCGGATATAAAATACAAACATTTCCTACAGCTTATTAAAATTAAAAAAAAAACATGAATAGGAAAAACCGAAAAACAGTACCTACCATACAAGTAGACATAAGTGACACATATTAATCTACTGTATAAAGTAGTTTACAATTTAAACCTTCAGGAACATGAGTTCTAAGTTTATGTATCCAAAAGGTTTCTTTGCACAGGCGATCAATGTTGCTATTGATAATATCAATAGGCATAAATAAGAAATCATTTAAATTATGATTTTCTAAATTAAAATGTAAAGCAACGGTAGAGGAAAATGCAGGGTCCATAAAATTACGAATATCAAACTTATGACTGTTCATACTTTTGAGCAATTTGCTTGGTCTGACCAACATATTGCATGTTTCATTTTGAACATGAATAATAAATGACATCTTAGTTTGACGTCTGTATTACAACGCAATCAACTTTCTCCTTGTAACAGGCTAGAAAAAAAACGAGCCAGTATTTATACGGAAACAGTGAGACACTTAGTCTGTTACAACTTTTAGAGAGAAAAGTTTAGATTCATAATGCGTAAAGTTTGAATTCACTAAATAGTCACGTAAACTTTGGGACGCTGGTACGCAACAATAGTTTAAAATTGTTGTGAACAAATTCAGATTTTCCCTTTTCGATATACTTCAGAAGGTCCCAGTATTTATGTAGAATACCGCCTATATTTAATAAGTTCTATTATACATAGCAATGAAAGGAATTACACTTTTCTTTTCACCAGTCGCAGAGGCTAATGCACCCACTTGAGACATACGGGACACATTACTAAAAGCTTTGTCTATCACTGATTTTGGATAGTTTCTGTCACGGAAAAAATTCCGTAGTTGCTAGAGAGAAGCGTTGAATTTCGAATCATTAGAAGTGAATGATCCCATATAATAAAGATTTCGTCAAGAAATCTTAACCATACAGAGGGTTTTATTTTACATTTCTTGGTGAAATCCTCTTCAAGTTTTCCCATGAATAATAACGCATAGGTAGGCGCCATCGAGCTTCCCATTGCTGTACCCATCTTTTGTAGGTAAAATTCATTGTCAGATTCAAAATAATTAGTTTCATGTACAACCTTCAATAAACGAGCAATTTCATCACTCGACAATTTGTTGTGGTGTCCATCTTGTTGCAAGAAAAATTTACAAGCATTTATGCCGTCATTATGGAGAATGTTAGTATATAGAGATGATACATCTAGAGTTGCTAGATATGATGTACTACTCTTAATTTTAATATTCCTCACCTTATTTATAAAGTCGGTGGTATCTTTCACATAAGATGGCAAATTTAACATATGTGGTTTAAGTATATAATCAATATACTTTGAGATATTTTCTGTTGGAGAGTTATATGCAGAGACAATAGGTCGACCTGGGTAAAGCAGCGGTAATTATGATCTGGAGGTTTATGTATTTTTGGCAAAACATAGAAACATGGTGTGCGCATGTTCACTGGAAAAGTATCAAACTCATCCGTGATATGAATATTATTCTTTTTAGCTCACCTGAGCACAACGTGCTCATGGTGAGCTATTGTGATCGCCTTTTGTCCGTCGTCCGTCGTCCGTGCGTGCGTGCGTGCGTGCGTCCGTCGTCAACAATTTGCTTTAAACAACATCTCCTCATGAACCGCTGAAGGGATTTTGACCAAACTTCACAGGAATCATCCTTATGATGCCCTCTATCAAAGTTGTACAAATTATTGAGATTGGTTAAAAAAGTAGGTCACAGGAGCTAAAAATAGATTTTAAAAATGCAAACTTTGAAAATCTTCTTCTGCAAAACTGCAAGGCCTAGAGCTTAGATATTTGGTATGTAGCATCATCTTATGGGCCATTACCAAGATTGTACAAATCATAGCCCTATGGTGATAAATGACCCCGCACCAGGGGTCACTTGTTTTACATAGAGTTATATAGGAAAATCTTTAAAAATCTTCTTCTATGAATCCATTAGGCCTAGAGCTTAGATATTTGGTATGTAGCATCATCTAATGGTTCATTACCAAGATTGTTCAAATCATAGCCCTACGGTGATAAATGCCCCCGCACCAGGGGTCACTTGTTTTACATAGAGTTATATAGGAAAATCTTTAAAAATCTTCTTCTATGAATCCATTAGGCCTAGAGCTTAGATATTTGGTATGAAGCATCATCTTATGGTTCATTACCAAGATTGTACAAATCATTACCCTATGGTGATAAATGACCCCGCACCATGGGTCACTTGTTTTACATAGAGTTATATAGGAAAATCTTTAAAAATCTTCTTCTATGAATCCATTAGGCCTAGAGCTTAGATATTTGGTATGTAGCATCATCTTATGGTTCATTACCAAGATTGTTCAAATCATGACCCTATGGTGATAAATGACCCCGCACCATGGGTCACTTGTTTTACATAGAGTTATATAGGAAAAACTTTAAAAATCTTCTTCTATGAATCCATAAGGCCTAGAGCTTAGATATTTCATATGCAGCATCATCTAATGGTTCATTACCAAGATTGTTCAAATCATAGCCAAACGGTGATAAATGCCCCCGCAATAGGGGTCACTTGTTTTACATATAGTTATATAGGAAAAGCTTTAAAAATCTTCTTCTATGAATCCATAAGGCCTAGAGATTAGATTTTTGGTATGTAGCATCATCTTATGGTTCATTACCAAGATTGTACAAATCATAGCCCTACGGTGATAAATGCCCCCGCACCATGGGCACTTGTTTTACATAGAGTTATATAGAAATTTTTTAAAAATCTTCTTCTATGAATCCATTAGGCCTAGAGCTTAGATATTTGGTATGTAGCATCATCTTATGGGCCATTACCAAGATTGTACAAATCATAGCCCTACGATGATAAATGACCCCGCACCAGGGGTCACTTGTTTTACATAAGTTATATAGGAAAATGTTTAAAAATCTTCTTCTATGAATCCATAAGGCCTAGAGATTAGATATTTGGTATGTAGCATCATCTAATGGTTCATTACCAAGATTGTTCAAATCATGACCCTATGGTGATAAATGCCCCCGCACCAGGGGTCACTTGTTTAACATAGAGTTATATAGGAAAATCTTTAAAAAAAATCTTCTACTATGAATCCATAAGGCCTATAGCTTAGTTTTTAGGTATGTAGCATCATCTAATGGTTCATTATCAAGATTTTCAAAATGGTGGCCCTTTGGAGATAAA
The DNA here is from genome assembly GCA_021229015.1 of Solen grandis. NCBI lineage: Eukaryota > Metazoa > Mollusca > Bivalvia > Adapedonta > Solenidae > Solen > Solen grandis. Next base: position 7,175,891 of record CM037788.1, on the reverse strand, counting down.
TGACCCCGCACTAAGTCTTCTCCTCTGAAACCATAAGGCCCAGTGCTTATATATTTGGTGTGTAGTATTGTCAGGGCTAAAATGTTTAAGATTGAGTTATATCAGAATTCTTGTCTGTTTAAAAACCTTGTAATCAGTTGTAGCAATGGTACTCAGGTGAGCGATCCAGGGCCATCATGGCCCTCTTGTTTATATCCTCCATACATTCTGAAATATTCTTTCCCGTCGATTCTATAGGTTCAGCTATGCATTTTTCATAATATCTGTCGTCTTTTAATTGCCGTAAAACCTCCCTTTTGTAATCTTCAGTGTTCATTATTACTATCGTATTTGATTTGCCTGCTTTCTTTATAATGTTTATCTTGCGATAACTTTTTAACGAAAGTAATTCGGCGTCAGTTATATTACTGTACCGTTTATTTTTATTATGCGCCTGAAATCGCACTAATGTAGAAATCTAAATGAATATCACGCCCGGCCGGGGGAGTAAATGAAGATTCAGTTTTATTGAAGAAAGGAAGTTCATTACAATCGGCACTACTTTTATCTGTTTGTGTGTTGTCATCTGCATCATTTTTATTCACATTACTAAAATATTCTTTAAGCCTCAGTCTACGATTAAATTTAAAAATGTCCTCTGCTAATTTAAGTTTATCGTGTGACTTAGGTTTAGGACAGAACTTCAATCCCTTACCAAGGAGGATGTAATCATCATCACTTAACTTTTTTGAAGATAGATTTAACACTGTCTTCTTCCCCTTCTGTATCTTCTGAATTCTCCTTTTCGTTTTTCGCCAGGTTTTCTTTTTTTAAATTTAAAAATGTCCTCTGCTTTTTGGAGAATCAAACTTAATATATGCAGATGTAGCGAGGGGAGAGAGTGGAAATAAAGACCGAGGAATAAAAGTGATTGGGTAAAGAGAGACTGATTGGGAAAGAAAAGAAGAGAGACTGAGGTATAAAAGCAAGTAGTTAAAGAGATACTTTAGGGTAGAGAAAAGAAAGAGATACTGGGAAAAATAGCCAGTAAACAAAAAGAAACAAGAGGCCCAAGGGCCATAAACGCTCACCAGTGTAAATCAGCATATTCAAGATGATTTTTTCTATAAGGAAATCAAATGGCAAACCAGAGATCAACTTCATTTTAGCAATCATGGCAGACATTCATGAAATCAATCCTGACCATTAATTTAATGGAAGTAAAATTCTGAAATTTATTAATTGAAGATAATATAATATATTGTATTATCAGTTGCAGTTACACGATGTGAATGGTGTTCGAAAAATAAACTAGCAGAATTTATCATGATAGTTTGAAAGACACAGGGCTTTTTGTATGGGAAGAAAATGAAAGCAGTTCGTTAAAATGGTTGATTTAACTTTTGCATAACATGATTAAACTTTTAAATAACAATCTGTAACAAAATATTTCGAAAATTCTTTAATATCGTTTCAGATTCCTTTTATTACAAGTTGTCAAAAGAGAAAGTAAATCCGCGAAAACTGATGACATTTAGAAATGCAAAGCTTTTTTGGTTATTAATTTTATTTACATGGTCAGAGAAAATTGTGAATCTATTATGCAAAATACTTTTACGGATCGGAATGGGGCCAAATTTCGGCCCCAAATTGGCCTTTGCACAGAAGAAAAAATTTGATGTTTTCTATAAAGAGTATATAAGGGAATTAGCCAACCCCCTAGGGACCTCATTTTTTTAGGAATTAACTTTATTTTAGCCATATTGGTATACAATCATGAGGTAACCATTTGGGCCAAAGGAAATTAAATTCTCACAGCTGGCTTCATAAAAAAAGTATTTTGATGTTTTCTATATAGAGTACATAAGGAAATTAGCCAACCCCCTAGGGGCCTCATTTTTCAAGGGATCAACTTTATTTTAGCAATTATGGTAGACATTCATGAGGTGAATATTTGTGCCAAAGGAAAATAAATTCTGACCATTTGTTTCAGAGGAGATGATTTTCAAAGTTTTCAATTATTTTTTCTATTTGTTGCCATGGCAACCAGAGTTCTTCATGGATCAACTTTATTTGAGCAATTTTTGTATAGGCCCACCCAAGGATCATACATGCCAAGTTTTATCAAATTCTGTCCAGCGGTTTCAGAGGAGATGTCTTTTAAAGCAAATTGTTGACGACGGACGACGACGGACGACGACGAAGGATGATCCCAATAGCTCACCCTGAGCACTTCGTGCTCTGGTGAGCTAAAAAAAAACACTTAGTATGGAAGAAAAGAAAAATACTTTCAATACTTTTTGTATCACCTGCTGTAAGCTTTTCCGTCATCTGTCCGTCACACTTTTGCCGTCACACTTCAGCAGGTGACACACTCTTTTTTTAAAATCGCAATATTCAATGATCTGCTGTTGCCTTAATAATATTTTCCACTGGCTTTTACAGGAATTTCCAACCAAAGATGCACGCATGTATCCGGCTAACCAGATGAAAATGACGCATTTACCTAACCGTCCATGACGAGGAAATAGGAGTCCGACGCTTTCGTGACAGACAAAGGATGATATACTTCAAATTTAGGAAAACGGCAATAAGTGTAATGCCACTCATATGACACCAAATGAAGATCATCGATGCCAGATGAAGAACTGCATGATATAATGCCAGGCAAAGACCACTTCCACCAAATAATAAATGCCGTCTTTTCAAATGAAGAAGAATGTAGTTCTTTGGAGAAAATTGTTGAATTCATCACGGACAAGCTAAATTTGTATCTACGTGTTCAACAAAAGTGACAGAAGCAATTTCTATTAAAAGAATTTAGACATATTAAGTTTTATATTTACCTCAAATGACTTGAATTCTGTATAGTGTATTCATTAATTGGAAGTTTTATTTTAAAACCCAAAGTGAAACCATGCCATGGTTAGCAATGTATTCAAATCCCAAACTGCAACCCATTGCCTTGGTAAAGATAATCTATTGCAAAAGTAAATGCAACCATGAAAACATGGACAAATTAATATTTTGGTTTCATATGTATACCAAATGAACTACTTCAAACATTCCTAGTTTCGAAATTTTATTAATAAAATTCATCCTGGTATTGTCATTCAAATGCTTTAACCCTTTCCCTCATATAGACTCATTTTGACGCACTCAATAGGTACCACATAAAGCCTGATCTGCAGAAAACCACAGTTAAACCTTACCAAATTTAATTATAAAGTCCTCATTTCCAGACCACTGAGGAGCAGCGAACAGCATAAAACCTGATCAGCCTGCGAGTTACTCGCAGGCTGATCTGGTTTTATGATGTTCGCATAGGTCTTTTCATGGTGTCCTCTATGAGGGAAAGGGTTAAAGTGTACCAGAAAAACCTGAAATGGACCGGTTATACATATACATGTAGGTTTAATTGATTATAAAAATATTTTTTAGTCGTGTTTGTTTTATTTTTGCATGAAAATTGGTTATTTGGATTATCAGCCCATCGGCGCTCAACCATGATGTCTTTATAACTTACACCACTTGAACCTACGAGAATCAATTATGAATTTGACATGATCCCCACTCATTTTTCATGCATTACAAGAATAACTATACATCCAAAAATGGTCTGATACACAGACCCCGGTTAAAAAACAACAAACAAAAAAACAAAAACAAAAAAAAACACACTTTAGTTTAACACTTTATCAACTTAAATCATTAGGCCATTTCTGATTGTCTCAGTGGTCGGGAATGTGTCAATGTGTCACGAAAGGTCGCCCCCCCCCCCCCCCCACCCGGCTTTCCCGGAGCATCCCCGTGGCTCTAGGTTTTCATTGCCTGTTTTTCCCTATAATAAGAATAATAATGATAATTAAACACACGCGCGCGCAACTAATAGGCTCGTTTCCTATACTTCAAATTTACAATTGGAAATGGGATCATTATGTGTGTGTGTGTTTGTGTTTCAATTGAAAAACGAAAAAAAAGGTCCATTATTTGTTTGTGTGTGTTGTGTGTGTGTGTGTGTGTGTGTAATTACAGCACGAAAATAAGTATAGTTGTTCTTGTTTGTTTCTGATTTTTCGTGGGTTATATTGAGAAACGAAAATGGATTTGTGGTTTGTTTTTCGACTTTTAAGCTCGAAATTTTGGATACCATAAGGTTTCATCAGAAACAGGGTGATCATTATTGTTTCCCACTTGAAATAATAACACTGAAAACAATTCTTTATCATACCCAGCCTTTTTCTGAACGATCTGGAATTCCCTTGATTGCAGCGATTTCTGTACCTAACGCGTTATTTGAGGAACGTTTTGAGTAGAAGGCACGTAATTCCCTTAAATATTTAAGAAACTTCTCAACTTTGTTTTTAGGATTTACAATACTGTGCCCCCTCTATTAACAGTTATTCTCTATCATGGTTCCCTCCCTATAACGGTATTTTTTATTCCTCCGAAGGAATTAATGTTCAAATTTGTTTCCATACAACGTGTTTCGTCCCTAACGGTCTAATATACCTAAAAAAACGGCATCAACAGCCTGTTAGCCAAACAGTGTAAATTTTTTAACTTGCTTCCATGCTTTGTTTTGATCCGGAAGCAGTAATTACATTTTTATTGTTACTTGTTTGATATACCGATAAACACATAAAATTATGAAGGTTTTAAGTTAAACTAACACTCTTTGAATCATTCTTTTAAATGGGATTTTCACTGTTACAAGTTAGGCATGGTTACAGGTAAGTATATTAAAAGTATACAGAAATCTAGAAATCCCATTTTCTATTGACAAGTGAAAGTGATATGATATCAGCCAGGAGACAGTATCAGCTTGGAAAGCCAGGCTACCAACTATAGATAAATTTTAACATTGTTATCAAATTTAAAAAAATAAATAAATTGTTAAATATGAATTAATCCATCCATCCATCCATCCATCTAACCATCACCGAGTTAGAGTGGAAATCACACACACACACATAATTCTATCTGCTTGTCTGTCTATCCATTGAAGAATGGAAATCACATCAACAAAAATGTCCTCACACAATCTTTTCGTAATAATTTTCTATCTGTATATTATATGGTATCAATCTTGATCTCCCCCCTCTAAAACAATAAAACAACCATTTCATCATGTTGTTGTTGTCCTCTTTGGACGAAAACGACTTGACATTAAAAATATCTCAGTGAATCGAATTTTAGAAATAATGGTACTGTGTTTAATAAATGACATAAAGGAAATGCATAATTTAATAGTTGTTAACAAAAATGGCGCCCGTTTGTTTGGGTCCAAAGAGGCACCTATGCTACTATGTTTTATGAAACGCAGTCCGTCAATCATTGTGTGAAAATTAGAAACACTAATTCAAGGAAGTTCCGATAAAACACTGTCATGTTGTTGTATCCATGAAATCCTGTAGAAACGTCTGGTTCAGGGCACGTATCTGGCCGTGACCCCTAGAGCAACCAGCAGCTTTCAACTCTTGACGTCGAGCAATAAAACTGTTATATTTCTCTTTAATTGTTTAAATTAGTCTTTGTCTGTCTATATATTAAGCCAGCAACCGAAATTTTACTGGGCTTTCTTTGATGTCAGATATCCAAATTTTCAAAGACATGCCATCGCAACAACAACAACAACAAAAACACTTATTCCATGTTGTAAATAAGTCCACATGAAATTTATGCACCGAACAATAAAAATACGCCACCGGATAATTTCGCCATTAAGTATGTTACGTGTATTTTGAGGGTGTAAACGAAAAAGTATCAACTGTTTTCTTTGCTTACAAATTATGCATGCGTTTATTTATGGGAAGGGATATCTGCCAGTTCATTTCTTTTTTCAAGTCACACATTCTAGATTGCAATAGGCATATTGAAAATGCTATAAACATTTTGTAAATATAATAAGCATTATTAAAATATATTAAGCATTGTGGCACCTCAATAAGATGACTGATATCCCCTCCTATTGTAATTTTCCCTTTTAATATTTAAGAATATAAATTCTCTCTCTCTCTCTCTCTATTTACAACGCAACATATTACCACTGCCCGTGTGGATTTCAAAACCGGATGTCCAAATTCAATGCCCACCGGCGGGCAAGCTATACGTGCACCTGTTTCCTCGTACCATCGTTAAACAAAAGACAAATGTGTTTGCATGACGAGCTTCTGCTTAGGCGCGTGTCGTATATTTACATATCTTACATTAATAATATGCACAATAATATTCTTTATATGATTTATTTATCATTTTATTATAGAAGATATCACAGCATACAACGAACAATAACTCTGTAACGATGAGCAAGCGGGAAAAATATCAATAAATCAAAATATTATGAATGAAAACTCGGCCATCACAGTATTATATTATCCTCGAGTACACAGTTCTGAAGCACGTAAGAAAAAATCGTGGTCTTTCTTAATTTAACATAAACAAAAAATATAATTTTCCATTGTATAGTAAAACTAAGTAATTTATTCATAGTCTTACATTGTTTTCAAGTGGCTGGCATCGTGTTTTCAACGAAAACTCACTAGTGGTCATGTCTGTATAATTCAGTGAGGCTGACTTGAGAGTACATTGAAACGACGTATCTGATTGGGTTTTCATTTAATCATTGTAGTATGCTTTTAAAAATTTAATTTTCGTGTCAGAAATAATATACGAGAGAATGTTGGTTGCATATATTTTTTTCTATTTCATTGTTTCACTGAAAATATGCCAGATGAGAAAAAGTACTTACTGAAAAGGAGGTTTTGCAGGTGTGTTATATAAAGTACACCAAATAATAGCCCTGCATCAATAACTCGCCACATTTTGGCTTTCTAACGCTAAAAGGGATGTTGACAAACAAAACTTGTAAGAATGATGTCACACGGAATCCATTTAATAAAAATCGAGGTCAAAACAAAATAGGCGTCGGAATAATGATGCGTCAGAATAGAGTACCGATTCATATATAAGGTACAAGATCCGTTTGATGTGGAAAATCAATATGACAGTTCAAAATTACAAGCCAGATGACTTTCTCCTTTATTGTTCTAGTTAATGCTTTACGCAACATAAGGACTCTTAGTCCTTTGATTTCGATTGAACTAATATAAAAATTCATTTAATCTGCGTCATCGTGAGGATTTATTATGCAAAGGATTAAGAGATATTTTCATATTCAGCGGCCTAATACGTTGACAAAGTGAACAACCGTCTATATTATTATTTAAAAAAAAATCAGCAACGAGCAACGTGTAGATAATAGGCAATGACATATATTTGCTCTAATGAAATCTTAAATTTTCAAATGACAAATGTTGAGTTGAATGCATATTTTCAAAATTATACAGGGCCATTTATTTTTAATCAATGAACTTTAATTTAAAAAAAATATAAAAAAAAAAAAAAAAAAAAAAAACGTTATGTTTATCTAAATCGGTCAATATAATTAAAACCATACAAAAAGAGAGAGAAAAAACCGATACGCTTATCTGAATTTGTCGTTCAAATTTTAAAGTTATGAAAAGTAAGTTAAAACTCCACGCTTGTCAAACTCGGTTACTGATAATAATAGCGATGACAACGTGTTTAGAAAATGAAATCACGTACAACCTGAGAAAAACATCTGTAAAGATAAGAAATCAAACTGATATATCAAGATGTATTTAATCATTCAGTCAGAAAAATATAGCCAAAAGGAAAGTAACTGACACAGTTACGGAGATTTCAAAATCGCAATAGGCAACTGAATGGAATGGAAAGAACGAAATTATGAAAATGTGTTCGCCTGAATTTGTATTAGCATTAGAGAATATGTGATAAGGGGATAGCAACTTAAAATGTATGATGTAAAACATAACAAGGTAAGTCTGAAGTCTACAGATATGGAGAGAAAGCCAATCTTGATTTTCAAGCATTTCGGTTTAATATCTTAATTACATGAGTACATTCAAAAGTCAGTTATTAAATTAAATATTTAACATGAAGTGTAAATTAAGTTATTCAGTATCTGCTGATGATTTAGATGGCAAAAAACGACTCGTGATTCCTTCTTGCTCTCAAATATACTCAAATATACTCAAGAACTATCTTCGATAGATACGCCATATTGTTTTTCAAAAAAAAAAAATCAAAAAAAAAAATCAAGTACATATATATATATACATATATACATTAATATATATGTATATGAGTGTCCATTAACACAAAGCTCCATCTCACAACCACAAATTCTACTACAATTTGCGACTCAATATGCCCTTTTTAGGGCTCGCATTTTGCCCCTTTTAAATCTTACTTGGAATCTATATTTTAACCAAAAATATATATACACTGTACATGCAAATAAGAGGTGCAGAAAACACAATATCAAGACATACAGATTTACATCTATATAAATGATGTTCATAACTACGTATGTTCTATGTGTATGAATTACCAATATTCATATTATTGCAGACATACATATTTAGGTCAGTAGTCAACAAAAATAATTTCCAAACTTACCCTTAATAACACATGTTCCCTTTAGTTCTAATGAGACAAACGCAAAGAATTGTGAAGACTTTAGTATATATGAGACAGATATAATACTGTCACACTGCGATATCATGTCATAGGCAAGTAGCATGATACCACACCCAGTCACATTATCCTGATACCAGACCAACCAGTCCTGGAACTAATATGTTCCAAGCAAGGGGGCTAAACCAGTACAATTTACGACATTGGTATGTCGCGGCCGGGGATCGAACCCACGACCTCCTGATTCCGGGACGGACGCTCTAACCACTCGGCCAACTGGACCGGTCAAATATATTTATACAGAACATACAAATATGAGATAAGGAAAACAAAATTAAAATGATTTTACACAGATCGAGATCTATATAAATCTAGCTTATAATTATGTATGTTCTATGTGTATGTATTGCCTATATTCACATTACTTCAAACTTGAGGTCATGGGTTCGTTTCCCGGCCGTGACGACATACCAAATTCGTTAATAATGGTACTGTTATAGCTCCCTTGCTTGGTGCTCAACATAAAAAGGTAGTTCAAGGGCTGGTTGTCCCGGTGTCAGAATTATGTGATAATGTGAGGTAACATGCCATCTACGGCGTGATAACGCAGTGTGACAGCACTATATCTGTCTCATGTAAAAAAAAAGTCACTAACAGACTGAAATACTGTTGGTGGGAATTTACACCCGAACAAACAAAAAACTCTACGTATTTGGGTCTGAAGTCAACACAAAGCATTTCCTAGCTTATTCCTCTGAGACAAACACAAACACACAATTCCCAATGTTCACTAATGTTCAAACGGATCAAGATCCTCATTTAACCTTTTTAACACTAAAATCTGATCATCCTTAATGAAAATCTATAAATCCATTCACTATTGTTCATTCAATAGGTAAAGTCACTCATACATCCACTGTCATTTTTCGAATATGTTGCTTTTGTATCTCTTGCATTGGATAGCCTTGAATCCAACAGTGCCCTGACAAATCTTGCATGTGCACGTGGTGGTGTTGGTTGTTCTGTGTGACAAGTGACATCTACTTTCGTTTTAATGTTTCTGGCTGCGTTTACCTGGCCATGGTGTCTGGATGATCTGAGCATAAGGCAACCGTCGATTTTGTCATCGTCTAATGCTGAAAACCCATTAATTAACCTTTACGATATAATATTACAGCACAAAATGCTAAACTGGCTTGATACGATATCATGATGGCTTGCTAAAAATATCAAATATGATATATATCACTTTTGTTTTTATTGAAATTTTCAAAACGATTTAGCCCCAAATAACCCGGAAGTATGGTACTTTTATGACATTTAAAACTGATATGCTACTTACCGGCTTCTAAAGCCTCAGTTTCTTTTTCCTTGGTTGTTATGGTGCTTTGTAACTGTCGCTTCTCCGCTATAAGTTTGTTTCTATGTCCTATCAGATCTTTCTTCTTCTGCAAAAGTTCCACTTCCTTCTCTATATCAATATTTTGTTTTATCAGTTGATTAATATCGTCTTCTAATTTCCCAGTGTGATTTTGATCAGAAACCAACTTTTCAATAGAGGGTAATCTTTCTTTAGCTTCACTAGGATGTTTGACTGTATTTGACGATGACAGTCGACCATCTTCCCTTTTGTTATTATTTGTTGTTTTGAGGATTGGTTGCCGTTTCGGAAGGCGTGGTTTTGGTAATTCTGGACATTTGCATTTTCCGGGGCGACAACAAGGCCTTGGAGGAGCTGCTGATCCGTGACTGTCAGTTTTCAAGTTTCCTATAGGTCTTGGAAAGGGTGGCAAACGACGCTGACGATTTAGACAAAATTCTGAAGATAATTCTGGATGGGAAAAGTATGAAGGATAAATATATCCCGAATTCATCGTATTCATATCCGGCTCTGGAAGAAAATGCATACAATTTGTTATATGTAAATCAAACGACTTTGTAGTTTTTGGTATATGAATGAGCTTTGTCAAAGTCACAGAAATCCTCATACAACTTAAAGAACCTTGAATTCGTATGATTAATATTTAAAACAATTCTTCTTTGTTGGCAGTCTCCATCTATGAAATAGCACTGGCCCAAACTAAGAAACAAAACCAAAAGAACTTCTCAAAGTTGTAAATGAATGAAAGGAAGAACTAGAGGTGGAAGAAGTGATTAACATGGTTATATTTTTTTTTATTAATTAAAAATATATCTTCTCCATTGAGTATTAGCAAGACTAAAATGTAAGGGAAATAAAGCAATGCCCAAATTAAAAAAATGCCTTTTTCGGCTGTGATACACAAATGATTCTGCGGACCCATCTTCTTTTACTCTCTCGTTTTCCATCTTGTTTTATATGTGTCGCAGTGCCTTTTATTTACTGCTCGTATTGAGTCTTTTTTTTATTTTGTTGCACTTTTGGTTCCAGTGTAACACATATTGATACACTGACTTTCGTACAACATTACACAAATGGATGTTACTAAAATACTTATTGACATGATACGACGGTTTATCACTTACGATTGTGTATCTCTTGGCTTGGTTATTATACAGGCCATCTTCCTCCTTTTCGTATATTCATCATCCGAATCTTCATTTTCTTCGCTAATTAAGTAGTTTATCAATTATCATACAAAATGTACTTATAATTAGTATAAAAACGTGAATTAAACGTAATAAATATTAGTAACTACTTGTTTCCTATTTGTAGTTCTTCGGTTTCTTTTCCATGTGAATTATAACAATCATCATTTTACAAACATGTATGTCATTTTACAAGGAGTTTGTCTTTAAATATTTTCTTTAATCATGTACGATTTTTCAAAATGTTTTATATATCAATTTGTTTTACTTGTTTAATGTCTTGATTCCACATAACTATTAGGAAACTAAAGATAATTTGCTCGTCATATACAACTGGTTGCACATTGACTTTTGTAGAATATCTAACACAAATGATTCTGCGGACCCATCTTCTTTTCCTCACTCGTTCTCCATCTTGTTTTATATGTGTCGCAGTGCTTTTATTTACTACTCGTATTGAGTCTGTTTTTATTTTGTTCCAGTATAACACATATTGATGCACTGACTTTCATTCAACATTACACAAATGGATGTTTCTAAAATACTTATTGACATGATACGACGGTTTATCACTTACGATTGTGTATCTCTTGATCTTGGTTATTATACAGGCCATCTTCCTCCTTTTCGTCATATTCATCATCCGAATCTTCATCTTCTTCGCCTAATTAAGTAGTTTATCAATTATCATACAAATATGTACTTATAATTATGTATAAAACGTGAATTAAACGTAACAAATATTAGTAACTACTTTTCCATTTGTAGTTCTTCGGGTTTCTTTTTCCATGTGAATTATACAATCATCATTTTACAAACACTGTATGTCATTTTACAAGGAGTTTGTCTTTAAATATTTTCTTTAATCATGTACGATTTTTCAAAATGTTTTATATATCAATTTGTTTTACTTGTTTAATGTCTTGATTCACATAACTATTAGGAAACTAAAGATAATTTGCTCGTCATATACAACTGGTTGCACATTGACTTTTTTAGAATATCTAACACAAATGATTCTGCGGACCACTTTTTCCATCTTTTTTTCCAAAATATTTAACTGACTTTCATTCAACATTACACAAATGGATGTTTCTAAAATACTTATTGACATGATACGACGGTTTATCACTTACGATTGTGTATCTCTTGATCTTGGTTATTATACAGGCCATCTTCCTCCTTTTCGTCATATTCATCATCCGAATCTTCATCTTCTTCGCCTAATTAAGTAGTTTATCAATTATCATACAAATATGTACTTATAATTATGTATAAAACGTGAATTAAACGTAACAAATATTAGTAACTACTTGTTTCCTATTTGTAGTTCTTCGGGTTTCTTTTTCCATGTGAATTATACAATCATCATTTTACAAACACTGTATGTCATTTTACAAGGAGTTTGTCTTTAAATATTTTCTTTAATCATGTACGATTTTTCAAAATGTTTTATATATCAATTTGTTTTACTTGTTTAATGTCTTGATTCAACATAACTATTAGAAACTAAAGATAATTTGCTCGTCATATACAACTGGTGCACATTGACTTTTTTAGAATATCTAACACAAATGATTCTGCGGACCCATCTTCTTTTCCTCACTCGTTCTCCATCTTGTTTTATATGTGTCGCAGTGCTTTTATTTACTACTCGTATTTAGTCTGTTTTTATTTTGTTCCAGTATTACACATATTGATGCACTGACTTTCATTCAACATTACACAAATGGATGTTTCTAAAATACTTATTGACATGATACGACGGTTTATCACTTACGATTGTGTATCTCTTGATCTTGGTTATTATACAGGTCATCTTCCTCCTTTTCGTCATATTCATCATCCGAATCTTCATCTTCTTCGCCTAATTAAGTAGTTTATCAATTATCATACACATATGTACTTATAATTATGTATAAAACGTGAATTAAACGTAACAAATATTAGTAACTACTTGTTTCCTATTTGTAGTTCTTCGGGTTTCTTTTTCCATGTGAATTATACAATCATCATTTTACAAACACTGTATGTCATTTTACAAGGAGTTTGTCTTTAAATATTTTCTTTAATCATGTACGATTTTTCAAAATGTTTTATATATCAATTTGTTTTACTTGTTTAATGTCTTGATTCAAAATAACTATTAGGAAACTAAAGATAATTTGCTCGTCATATACAACTGGATGCACATTGACTTTTGTAGAATATCTAACAATGGAAATTTTTACTACATACTTATTGAAAGAAGCTAATTCCAACTAAAAAAGAACTGAAGTAAATAGTTCATCACTTACGATTGTGTAACTCCTGATGTTGATCTAAGATCATCGGAAAATCAAACAACTCATATTGGTTATCTTCCTCCTCATCTAAATCTTCATCCACTTTCCCTATTTTATTTATTTACTACTCATTACACATAGTAATGTATAAAACGTAAGTGAATTAAATTGGCTAAAACTTATTAACTAAATCTTTGTATTTCATCGGATTCATTCATTATTATTTAATTGGTACTATACATTAAAAAAATTTTATTTTTTTAAATTTTTTTAATTTTACAACATACATTTTAGCAAACTAAAGATAATTAGCTCACCATATTCAAGCAGTTTTGTAGAAAACTAACAATGGATATTTGACTACATTCTTATTGACAAAATATATGATAAAATATATTTCTGAAGTTAATTAAATGAACTTATAAAAGAACTACAGTATATACTTTATCACTTACGATTGTGTGACTCCCGATGTTGATCTGAGATCAGCGTATAATCACACAATTCATATGGGTAATCTTCTATGTCATCTAGCTCCTCATCCAAATCTTCAACCACTTCCCCTATTTTATTCATTTACTTCTAATTACACACAGTAATGTACAAAACGTCAGTAAATTAAATTGATTAAAACTAATACTACAAACTAAGTCTACTTGTTTGCTGTGTATTTCATCGGATTTATTTTCATGTAAATGATACAATACTTATTTTACAAACACTCTAGCCATGACATAAAACGTCTTTAAATATTTATCCTTCATCATGTACAATTATAAAATGAAATGATGTTCCTTATATGATACATGCTGGTCATTTTTCAGTTCATCTACATCATCATTTAAATCTTCTTCGACTTCCCCTATTTCATTTATTTAACACTCATATATAATTATGTATAAATGGTTTGTGAATTAGATTTAAACTGTTATTATAAATTCTTATTATTCTTCTTATTTCCTATTTGTATTTCACCGGATTCTTTTTCATGTGAATGATTCAATAATATTTTACAAACAATGTTTGTCATTTTATATAGGATTGGAAATTCTTTAGATATTTTTTTTTTTAAAAAATTGTTTTTTTTTTTTAATATTAAATTCGAATAGCGAACTAGAGATTATAAGCTCACCACATTTAGCGGGTTGTTCATGATTATTTTTCATCACTTTTGAGGTCAAGTACGCAACTATGTCATCTCTTTCAATATTCTGAAGTGCAGTGACAAACTCATGGTACCACTGTGGATGTCTTCGCGGAATTCGTTCCAGTAGAATCGTGGCGGCCGCGATTTTTCCATTGTTTCTATATTCTCTTTCGATTTCTTCCTTATCCCTCTCCCCGATCACGCGCCGTCCATACAGAATTGCCAATAGTTGCATCGCGTCGATCATTGAGATAAGTTTCTTGGTGCATTTCCTCAGATTGCCATTGTTTAGAACACTTGCCAATCTTGTATCCTCGAAGATTTAGGGTAATATTTTGGTAACTATAAACAATTGTTATAGATTTTTTTATCTTAGTAGTGAGAGTTATATTCATATATCTATTGAAATATAGATACAGGTACGACTTGTGCGATTGATTCATTTACAAAATGTATTGAAAAATATCGTAATGCACCCGACGTTGCCAAAGTGACTGTAGAATTTGCATGAGTGTAATTTATTACCTTTTTCTCTTTTGGATTAATTTCAAAATATATCAAAGTAACACTTTTGAAAGTTTTATTTTGATAACCATATATATAAATAAGTTATGACACTTTTCCGGATACTTTTCAAAGACCCCTCGAAGTTAATGCAGTAAACTAGTAAAATATGAACTGTCGAACTCTTTAGTGCTGCTGTTGTTTTGATACAATTAATTTAAAAAATAACATAGAGTCTACATAAACAAAAGAATGAAAATATTGATAAGGCTGTTTTAAACGTGACACAATGCAGTAATAAATTATTTTAAAATATTTCTGGAAATTTATGGGCTATAGTATGTTTGTTTAGTATGTTTTAAATACAAGTTTTTATACATCCATTATTTTGCGTTTCTTACTTTGCATCTGCTTCCTATTGGTTTAAATCATAGACCTATAAGGTTACATTATAAGGTCAAAACAGTAGAAGAGTGAGAGAGAGGGTGGGGGAGTATGCTTATTATAAGTCGTCCATTAAAACACTTTCTTGTTATTATTATAGAATATCCGGCTAATAAAAAGAACTTTGGCATTTGTGCAATACGTTATAACAGAGAAATTTATGATCATGTTTCAATAGTATGTAAATGCTTTCATCAATTTGTAAACAATTCATTAGAGATGGCTAATTGTATTTATTCTTTTAAGGGATTTCATCCAAAAGCTGTAAAAAGTATAAGTTTTCGTGAAGAAAATTAACTTCTTCAGCAAAGGAAAAGTTCAAAATTGGAATGATAATTTTATCATTTTGTTTTCTTTCTTTTTGTTGAACACATAAGAAACTATACACAATGGTGTAAACAGAGCAATAACACGAGTTTGAATTGTAACACGGCAGTTAATCCTTCGTATACTTTCATGACACTTTTTTCAGACGAGTAAATCTTACGGAATATTTCCTTCCCAAATGATAATTTCAAAACTTACTCATGCACTTTTGATTACGAGCAGTAAAAAGATCCTACTTCTGTATTAACTAAATGCCCCTCAAAGATGAAGTAATTATACGATGTCATTTTTCTCCTATAGTAAAACTGACACATTTCACTTTTAAAACTTCGCAGTCTAGTAAATGCGAAAGAATGAAAATCGCGCCACATCGCAGAATAATTACTGTGCATCTTTGTAATAAAGCACTCAAAGCGAAACTTTATTTCCAACTCATGAACGAAAAGTAACAAATTATGTCGAAAGTTTATTCTTGACACACGCGTTTAAATCTCTATAATTATCATTATACATATCTAACAACATTACCCGTTCAAAACAAAAAGTATTGATCTACTGGGAAGTATTCGCTTCACACTTACCCAAATCCTCCAATGCCTCCATGAGTATATCCCATTTCTTGGCATATGTACTCTTTTTGATTTTCTGCAAAAGAAGCCTTACAGCCTCCTTGCGGGTCATTCTTGCTTCATAAGCACAAAGGTCTTCAGTGTCTGAAATGAGATTAATTTTGAGTCTTATTTTGAAAACTATGTGGATACTTGGGAAAGCACTTCCACTACGAAGGGTCACGTGACCCAGTCATGGTGTTTATATGGCTGAATCAACTCATCGTGTAAAGTAAAGCTGGTAGTTAGGTCATATTTGAAATAAGGTCAAATTATTGGTAAATCCCTAGCCAATATCTTAAAATAATTACGTGGTAAATTATGTCAAATTCATTTGATTATGGAAAAAAAATATCTTTATCAAACCAAAATCTTTATACGTGTACCTTTAATGTAACATGCATGATTTATAATACTAGTAGTTAGAGCATGGTTGAAATGAGGTCAAGTTAAGAATATGAATAAATGAAGATTTTTTTTCTAATTTATTGAGTAGATCTATGATCTTTTATACTATTTTTTCATTTTAATTATTAAACAAGATATACATGCTCACACCTAAATCTTTTTAACAATCACACCTTTCTTCTTGAAACACCTTTCTTATTTAATCATAAACAGCCTGATTTCTTTTATAGTCTATATTTCACACCTGTCTTCTTGAAATGCCTTTCTTATTTAACCATAAACAGCCTGATTTTTTTATAGTCTTTATTTCACACTTTTCTTCTTTAATCATAATAAAGTTTTGTTGCTCAGTTTGACTTTAATTTTGTCACAAATAAATGACATAACATGTTACAAATAGATAAGTAAATGCGATTAGGAGGCAATAATTACATGTAATATAATACTTATTATACATTTTTTGGATGTTACTTTTTGTTCTTTGAAGACCACAACATCCAAGTATGCATACAATTAAACTATTTTTCTTATTTGATTTGGTTATGTACAATTTTGCAACATACCTTTTACCTAACATTTATATTTGCTTCTTTTTTCATATTTCTTTTGTTCTTTCATGCTATTAATTTATGCTAAAATACATAATTTCTGTCAACATCAAACTAATATCCAAAGAGAGGGCAAGGGGGGTGGAGAAAAGAATATTTACTAAATTTGAAAGAGAGAGAGATGAAGAGAGAGTGAATATTTACGAAGTTTGATAGGAAGATTTGAGCAATAGAATATATTTCATATATGTTTCATACTTCCTTGCTATAAATTTATGTTAAAATACATAATTGCTATCAACATCAATCTACCATGAACAAAGAAGCACAAGAAAAAAAAAAACATAGTAAGAGAAATGGAAAGAAAAATATGTCTTCTTACTATATCTTCGTTGAGATTTACTTGTGCATTCTAAAACAGTCGATTTGAACGGTCGAAACGAGGGAGGGGTAACGGTGTAAATTTCCCGAAGCTTTTATATAAGACCTCGGATCGGAGCGGATCTCGGTAGAGATTAAGTATTTACTAAATTTGTTTGACAGAAAGAGAGAGGGGGAATATAATTGCTAAATTTGGCTAAGTGACATTTAAGACATGCTTCTAATTAATAAGAATTAGGAGATGAATTGATGCAATAAAAATTCCTAACAAAGCCAAAATTTCATAAACATGGTAAATACATGTATGTAAAGGTTACACTGTGTTGATTTAATTAATATGTTAAACTTTCATTAAGTATTGAAATTTATTAATTAAACGCAAAATTATGTTTAACAGTGGGATTTTGTCCTGGTGGGCTTATGTCCTAGTGGGCTTTTGTCCTACACTCCAGTCTCAGAACCCTTATGCGTTTGCTATAAACCAGACCTTTGTGTCATTGGTTATTGTCCAGCCATTGTCCTTGATTGCCAATTAATGGCGTCTGCGAATATACGCGAATATAGGTTAACGTAAATTTATTTTATTCTACGTGTTATGACCGATACGTAACTGGAACCTAGTGTTTTAAAGTATGGAGGTGCATTCCACAAACAGATTTGCTCTTCTTTGAATGCGGATATAGCTGACATAAATCAAGAGAAAACAAAAGGAGTAGACGATCGACTTGCGCGAATCCATCGCTACACAAAGAAGGTAACACTGACTTGCCAAATTTAAATGTTGAAGAGAAAATTGATGCTTTATTTGGTATGGTGATGAACTTAGGAGATATGAACAAAAAATTAGATCACATAAATGCCATTTATCATGTGCAACATGCAGGATATGTCTTCTTTGTTTTGTTTTGTTTATTTGCCTATGTATTTCTTCTTCTCGATGCTCTTTTTATTAATCTTCATCTAATGCTTCAATCTTTTAATTACCCCCCCCCCAAATTTAATTTTTTTGTATCTTTTTTTAATTTGTGACAAATATATAATCATTTACAATGTAAATGTGTGTGGGGGGGGGGAGAAAAGAGAGAGAGAGAGAGAGAGAGTAGCTGACTATATATGAAAAGTAATTGTTCACTTGCCTTTACTGTAGTGTACATGTAAACTGTGAAAAATAAAATGTATTGACATTACTTGACTTACAGTACACACAAATCCCTCCCCTACCTATTCTGTCCCCTGAGGCGTGATGTTATTTTTACACGCGACAGACGATGCGTCATGGATGGGGGTAGAGCAGATAAGGATGGAAATTCAAGACAAACAATTGCAGTATCTCTCTGGTTTATTAATTGGCGAAACCAATAATACTTACCTTTTTTGTAAGTAATTACCACTGAAAAGTGTATCTAATGCAACGACTTCTAAAAAGCCGTGCGAAAAAAAAAACTGTGCGATGGTATAAAGAATGAATTACCGAGTTAGTGGTAATTTTGGAAGAAAAAATTGTCCCAAAACTAAGGGTCAGTAAAATATTGTCAGATAATAGTTTCCAAAGTTTTGGAGGCACGAACATAATTATTTTTTTCAAAATTCGGGGGTATCCTTTTACCTCTATTAGTTAAATTAGATATTTGACAAAAGCAAATCCAGCGAATTTATATATCCCGCCAAATAATGCAAATATAGTAAGCGAAAAAAAAAATCAACACTACATTACTCCTCAATGACATCTATGCATTTTGAATTTTTACGTTGATAGTTAAATACTTTTTGAGTTACATTCCGAACAAAATTAAGTAAGACTATGTACTATCTATGTACTCGAGGTTTAACGTTGATACCTCAAATACTTATAGAGTTATGATCCAAATTAAATAGGAAAAATAGCAAAAGGGAAATAACTAAAACATTATGAAAATAGTTACATTTCCTATGCACTTCATTTTTACTCAATGAGACGTAACCGCATATGAAGTTTAACATCGATACCTCGAATACTTCCACAAGTATGGGCCAAACTAAAATTAAATAGGAAAAATAGCTAAGGGGAATAACAAACAAGAGGGCCAAGATGACCCTGAAGTCGCTCACCTGAGAAACATTGCTTTCATTGCCTTAACAAGTTCCAGTCTTACTCAAAACAGGATCCATGCGAAAATATAGGAAGATCATTTCAATTCCACATACAAAACAGTGATTGTGGTCAAAGTATGAGGGTTGTAGCCTAAACATTCAAAAGGTCATTGGGTCAAGGTCATCCAAAGTCAAAGTACATGCATAATGCAACTACGTGATCAGTTGAGCTAAAAAATATGGAGCGAAGGTTACAATTCCTATGCATTGCATTTATACTCAGTAAGATGTAACCACATATGAATTTTCAGTTTTAGGTTTAAAACTAAAATAGTTTTAGAGATATGTTCCAATCAAACTGAGAGGGCGGACAGACGGACGGATGGACGAACAGCCAGACAGACAATGACAAATCTATTTCCCTCCGCCGATATGTTCATTGCATTTTAAGTAGACCAGTTGTACAGTGATCACACATTAAAGTATGTTAGCCCCATTCAATATGTTGGTAGAAATTTGGAGGAAATTGCATCAGGCCTTCTCCAATCTGACTCCAAATATTCCATTCATGACTGCTTTCAGTTCTGCTGATAAGTGTTCGCACTTCCTTCTCCCGGCCAAACGTTTTCGCCACGGCGTATGTTATCTGTTAGGAAAAAAATACATCAATATATCATTTTAACTCATATCTTTAAAGTAGCTGATGAAAAAATCCCATGAGCAAATTTAAATCGCATTAAAAAAAAAGTTAAAAGTTGAAAAGTATGACATACGTAAATGTCTGTTCTGTTTCTACTCAAGCTGAAGTCGTTAAATGATTTGTTATACGTTGTCATCTACAATGCATAAGGTGTTTTAGGTAGAAATACTTAAAATATGGTAATGTTTGACCACCTACATAAATGATAATGACACTTCCTAACATATGTTTTAGTCAAAATTTTACTTATCACAATTACTTAAAGAGATTAAAGTATGCACTCGCCTTGTAAGCATGTTTGGCACAGTCCTAAGTGCACCTTTCTTACAGACCATACACGACATTTAATGACTTGGCAACTACATCATTAACCTTGCATTTCGCTGTACAGTATGTTGAGATCCTGAAACACAAAGTCAACAGAAAAAGAACTTCGTTCTTTTATACAAGAATATTTGCATATGCAAGTAATACTAGAAACTGAAAACTATAGCCTACTTTATACTTTTAGTTTTCCTAGCCTATTGAATCATTTTTGAAATTAAGCTTATTTTGGCTTTCTGTTGCAATAATTACATAAAAACATATTTCAGAACTGTCACAATATTTAAGAAAAAAAGCCAACATGCACCAAAGATGAAAATCCTAAATGCGGAATTAAGGGACAAAACACAATATCTCGCCTACTTACCAAGAATTCAGATAAAAAAAATCTGTCGATTCACAGCTTTGCTGTAGTGTGTCTAAGAAAGCTACAATAATTTATGCAGTGGAAATGGTACTTACCTGCCCGGAGAAAGGACACTAGTCTAAAGGTTCTTGTTTGAATCTAAAACTGTATGTTAATGGCGAATATGACGCGATTTTGGTAAGAAAACGCAATCTGTCTCCATTTTATTTCACTTCTTTATCCAAACAAAGGTTAGGTGATTCTCATTCCTGATAACATCTTATTTTTCAATGTTTTAATCGAGCTTGACAACTGCCGGACAAGACTTTTTTCCGTTTCATTCACCGTGAATAAAAGGTAAGTTAATTGTTTAATCAAAATCTTATCAAACAATGACCATGTGCAACTTTCCTGTAACTTGACCAGTTTGATCAACAAGTGTGATCTTCCTTGAAAACGTCTTATCGATTACCCCGATAGCATTTATCGATTATTGTTTTACTATAGATTTGTATAGCAGGCGTTTTTTTAAAAAAATAATTTTCTTATTAATATGATGCGTCAACTTTTGCTTCCATTTTTGTTTGAACATGATGACTATCGTTCCTATATATTGCTATTTGGAAAGGTTAAAAAATATCATTTTCACTAAGATGACCTTTTTTATAGCATCGCTAAGTATTCTGTAGTATCATAAACATTACTTCAATATATTTTTTAAGAAATTTGGATGTTAGGAAATCAACCATGGCGTCTTCACGGTCACTCCGTCAACTAAAGACAAAAAAGTCATCACTAAATTTACAATCCACTGTAATCCACTGTAATCACATACTGCGTTATTCGCATATTACCCGCTTTTGTGAACACATTTTTTTTCTTCATTTTTAGACATTTGTATTTTTTCTTTTTCAAGTTTTCCGCATTATTTTTAACATGACATTTGTTTTTCAGAGTATTCGTATCTTAGAGTATTTTCATCATCAGCAACTCAAATTAATGCTGTATATAAATGTTCAGTTAAATGGGGATAAGAAATAGAAAACTAAATAATTAAAAAAGTAGTAGGAAGGGCAAGTTGTTGACTGGTGCTTATCAACAGTTTTACACGTGACTGATCCCTTCCGGTGTCAGTTGATCAGCCACGTGCCGTGACCTTTCAGGAAATGAATGTCACCCCGCTGGGAGTTCACATTTGGGACCCCCAATAAACCAACTAGTGGTGTTTGTATTTCACGCTTGGTTAACATTGGCCCTCTGCCAATACACTCAAAGGAATTTCTTAACGTCCACCTAGATTTTTTTTTATTATTCTATAGAAATTTGGTTATGCATTTAATTCAAACTAAATTACTTATTTCAAACGTACATACGCATTTGAATGTTGTTCCAACAATACATCGCATATGTGCACCTTAAATAGTATACCATATTATACTAGATACTTTTTTAAATAAATGATTTAGTTTGAATTTAATGCATAATTCAAATTCGATGGAATTATGAAAAATCTAGGTGGACGTTTAGATATTCTTTTGAGTGTATAAACAAAAAGTATATGATTCAGGGTTTTGCATTTGCAATATCTCACCAAAAATTTTTTTATGCAAAAATCCAACTTTGAGGGGGTGGTGCCTGACCCCTAGGGACCCCCACTTACAAAAATCAGGAAAGCATCACTACTCATTGAGAACTATAAGTATGGGAAGTTTTGTAAAGATAGGTCGTGCGGCTTCCGAGATATGACCCGTATAAAGTTGCCGGAGGAAGAAGAAGAAGGAGAAGAAACGGGATAATAACAAAAAGTCTCCACACAACGTTTGGTGGACTTAAGAGTGTCGTACAAAAACTTTATCCGAGATTCTAAGCCGAAAAGGGGGCATAATTTGGTCAAAATCCATAAAAGACTTATCCCCTCTTGCCTACATGGTAGTCATATACAATATTCAAAGTTTCAAAACAATATCTCAAGGGGTTCAGTGAAAAGGTAGTGGTATGGAAAACTTAACCAAGATTCTAAGTCGAAAAAGGGGCATTATTTTGTCAAAATCCATGACAATTATACTCCCTTGCCTACAGGTTGGGGTGGTGGTCATATATAAGCGTTCCAAGTATCAAAACAATACCTTAAGGGGTTCAGTCAGTGAAAAAGTGAGGTGGTACTAAAAACTTAACAAAGATTTTAATTCGAAAAAAGGACATAATTTGGTCAAAATCCATGACAGCGTTATCCCCTCTTGTCTACAGGTTGGGGTAGTGGTCATATACAAGTATTCCAAGTATCAAAACAATACCTTAAGGGATTTAGTGGAAAAAAGTGGTACAAAAAACTTAACCGTTACGCCGACGCCGACGCTCGGGTGAGTAGCCCTCCTTATTCTTCGAATAGTCGAGCCGAAAATGTTCCGTATGATTTCAAATTTCATTATGAATGTTGAGAAAAGTATCAAATACGTTATGAGACTGACACTGGATATAAATCAGTTTGCATTAATAATGAGGTATGTTTCATTTTTTGTCCAGGAATTAAATTTTTAGCTGCAATAACAAAATTCAATTTAAATATATTTATCAAAGAAAAGCTACCCTCTTTTCACTGCAAATGCAGTCAAGCTATATACATGTATCTATAATGGGAGGAAACAAGAGTACCCGGAGACAATTCTTGTACCTGGGCGTACAAATGTACCCTACCAGTAATCGAACCTCGGAGACACTTTTGTAAATCGAAATGCGTTACAACTACGCTAATAAAATATATTTACAAAGCACTATATCTTGTTCAGATTCGGAATACAAGTAATGTGTAAATAACAGAAAAAATTCGCTATCGTGACCACATCTATACAGGCATAAAATCTTACCCAGGAAATACAGATAGGGCAAAAGTTCTTTGACGTTGACGTTCTCCAAAATGACTTGCTCACATTCTTCCACCATGATCTCATAATCAGGATCATCTCCGATTCTCTCTTTTCGGATATCGCGAGACTCAGATCCCACGATGGCCTATTATGATATATTTTATTTCAAAAAAGAGGTTATGTGGCTACAATTCTGTACAAAAAAACAAACAAACTAAAATATAGTTTAGGAAAAGAACAAACAACACATAAAGACATTAGAACACTTGGAAAAAAATATGTTAACAATTTTCATGTCTCGTATATTCGACTTCAAAAGTTCAATCCTGTCATAAATATCAATCAGTCACACAGATTCAAAACATCAAAGACTATACATAAACACATACCTATAACCTTTAAAGCCAACTAGAAAGTGTACTTTTGCATTCAGGTCAGTTATAAGAAACTAATGCTTAAAAAAATCAAAAGGCAATGTCTCACATCATTAAACACTAAGAGTACAATACATGTAATTTCTTTCTTTTTCATGAATATCCACGCAGATAAAAGTAAGAAGTAACCCTGGGTATTCACTTTCGTACACAATTCAGAAATAATGGACAATAACTCTATGTCCCTGACAAAACTGCATATTGTTTTATAAAAATAAAAAATAGCTTTAGAATTATATAAGAAAATATCAATCAGCTCTTGTTTTTTTTTCCACAAGGATAACAACTCCGAGAAATAGCTCGGGAAACACAATTCAGCACATTTTATCCAGTTCAATAGCAATAATTTAAGCGTTACAAAAGTGAACTCGGCAACCCTAAATTCCGGTGCATACGAGTACTAGATATATATTGACATATTTATCTTTAGTTTCCAAACATCGTCAATGGATATCACTGTAATTGCTAACTATATTTCTGTTGAGATAAAATGATAAAATAGCTTTGCAAATAACAATAAAACAATCAACATTTATCATTAATTCTTTATTTAATTTCGTAGACGTGATTTAGTAAAAAATAACATCAATAGTCAGAAAGGATAAATTTCAAATATACTTTTGGTACAAATGTATAAAAATCATCGATTTTATGGTCTCGATCCATGCAAAACTGGTTGTTGAGCCATTCAAAAGAAAATATGTATCTTTTGTAAAACAATAATCATAGTTTAATTCCGTTTCATACAAATTGCCACTTCATAGCCATCGTCTATAATTGCTTAAGTAAAGACGATCATTTCATTTGTCAATAGAAGCCTATGCACGCTTAGGTCGTCTATTGTCTGTGAAAATGTCGTAA
>CM037788.1:7134838-7150470 GCA_021229015.1 Solen grandis | reverse complement strand
TGTAATGTTTATTATTAGGACTTTCTGCCCTTTCGGCAGAAAGTCATATTGGGTTTGTACGGTTTTTTTATTATTCTTCTTATTCTTTTTTTCTTCCTCTTATATTTGTGTTAATTTCGAGGTGTTGTCATTGACTCAGAACAATGAAAATTTTATGGCATATATTTCAAACCATGTGCTTTCGGATGCAATGAATTTCATATTCATATGACGTCAAATTACGTCAGATTTGACGTCAGGTGAAAAAGTTTGTTCGCGGTCTACAGCCATTATTTCTGGACCGATTTTCATCAATATTTCACAGAATGTGTATGTTAGGCTCTAGTTGTGCATCCCTGTGTCCGTTTTTCAAAATTCGAAAAGTCCATGGTTCAAAAGCGAATCCAAGATTCGAACCAAGGTCGTAAATTTTTAATTGCTTATAAAATCTGTCCTATTTAAGATAGAAAGTTGATATTTAGTCAGTATATAGGTCTCTAGAAGTTTTAAAAATTTTGTGAAAATAAATGTCATATGACGTCACGTGACGTCATTATATGATAATGTATTTCTAATATTAACAAGAATATTTCTATATGTTGAAATTGTCGAAGGACAAGGAAAATTTAATGACACATGCTTCAAACGCTGAAATTTTGATTTCTATGAATTTCATATGCCTATGACGTCATATGACGTCACACTTGAAATATGCAACAAAAGTTTGTACGTGGTCTACAGCCATTGTTTATGAACCGATTTTTATCAAATTTTCACAGAATGTGTATATTAAGTTCTAGTTGTGCATCTCGGTGTCCGTTTTTCAAAATTCGAAAAGTCCATGGTTCTATAGTGAATTCAAGATTCGAACAAAGGTCGTAAATTTTTAAATGCTTATTAAATCGGTCCTTTTTGAGATAGAAAAGTGATATTTGGTCAGTATATAGGTCTCTGGAAGTCTTAAAGATTTTGTGAAAATAAACGTCATATGACGTCACGTGACGTTATTATATGATAATGTATTTCTAATATTAACAAGAGTATTTCTATATGTTGAAATTGTCGAATTGCAATGAAAATTTAATTACAAATGATGCAGACGCTGAAATTTCGATTTCAATGATTTTCAGAAGCCTATGACGTCATATGACGTCACATTTGAAATTGACTACGAAAGTTTTAACACGGTCCAGAGCCATTATTAATGGGCCGATTTTCATCAAAATTTCACAGAATGTGTATATTACGTTCTTATTGTGTATAACGGTGTCCTTTTTTTCAAAATTCGAAAAGTCATAGCATCTATGGCGGATCCAAGATTCGAACCAAGGACGTCAATTCTTAAATGCTTATAAAAACTGTCCTATTTGAGATAGAAAGTTGAAATTTTGTCAGTTAGTAGGCCTCTGGGTGTCTTAACAATTATGTAAAAATAAACGTCATATGACGTCACGTGACGTCATTTTATTATTATTATTATTCTTTTCTTCTTCCTAACTAAACGCTTATTCTAATATGTTGCAATAGTCCTAGGACGATGAAATTTTTATGGGTTATTAGGCACGTGAGGAAATTTTGATTTCACCCCTACTGCATATATGCAGCCATATCTCAATAAATATCGATTTTTGTAAATATATGTATGAATAAAAATTATAGCTGAATAATTGACGTTTCCAAAGATATTTAGTTTATTAAAATTGGTTTACGCAATACAAAGTTATAAGCAAAAAAACTAAATGAAATGAAGCTAATTTTGCTGATAATATGCTGTTTTCTTGAGGTTTAACAGTCAATATCTCAGAAACGACTGAAGATAAGTTTATACATTATGCGTATAAAATGTAGCATGTTTTAAGAGCTTTCTAATGGTACCAAGTTTATTGAAATTGGACTTCATATAAGAAAGTTACATGGAAAATAAGATATTTCATAATCATGCATCATAAAAATATGGAAAAGGTCACGCGCAGGGGTCACCAAGCTTAAATACTTGCGCAACGACTTAAAAAAAAAATATATATATATATATATATATATATTTATATATCAAATTGCAATTGATGGGCTATATCTTGATTTTTTTTTTTTTTTTTTTTTTTTTGTTGTTTTTTGTCGAATGTTGACTGTTTCCAAAATAAGCATTGAAGTTAATACATGTACAACGGCACAAGACAAAAATCCGTATTTGCAACACTATGTAGCTAGCGAGCAGTTTGCAAGCCTTGAAAAATTCACACGCAGCCCCACATTTTAGACCATCTAAAAACTGCATTGTTATGCTAACGATATTCATATTGCATCAGTTTGTATGTTACCTTTCAAAATATCACCATAGTTCGAAATTCCAGGAATTTATGGCAAAACTACGGAAGCCCAAACACGCCAAAATCGCTAAATACGATTAACTACGTTACAGGTGTCGAAAGGATATAGCACTATACAAATATTCAATACTTCTTCCTAATGAGGCTAAACTTAAACAAGGTTACAACTGAGCTGGAGTGATGAAATTCTATGTGTGATGAAAGTTAGAAACTTACATTTGAACACTGTTTCATTTTTCTTTCATGTCATATGACATAGTATAAATTTTGTATGTAAACTACATGTGCAAGATATGGGCGGACTTTTATTAAAATTCACAGAATGTGTTCTATTTGTGCTATTTTATATAGAAATAGAGGAGATAGAAAGTTGCAATTTGGACAGATTATCTATTATGTCATCTTCTATTATACTAATACTTTGTGATATCTTTTTAGCCTAAAGCAGAAGTTTGTTTTATGTTTTTTTATTCTTCTTATTCTTTTTTTCTTCCAAACTGAGCGTTAATTTAAGCATGTTGCAATGGTCCCAGGGCCATGAAATTTTAATGGCATATACTTGATGCGATGAAATTTTGATTTCTATAATTTTCATATGCCTATGACGTCATATGACGTCACATTTGAAATATGCTACAAAAGTTTGTACGCGGTCTACAGCCATTGTTTGTGAACCGATTTTCATCAAATTTTCACAGATTGTGTATATTAAGTTCTAGTTGTGCATCCCGGTGTCTGTTTTTCAAAATTCGAAAAGTCCATGGTTCTATAGCGAATCCAAGATTCGAACCAAGGTCGTAAATTTTTTAAATGCTTATAAAGTCTGTCCTATTTAAGATAGAAAGTTGATATTTAGTCAGTTTATAGGTCTCTAGAAGTTTTAAACATTTTGTGAAAATAAATGTCATATGACGTCACGTGACGTCATTATATGATATTGTATTTCTAATATTAACAAGAGTATTTCTATATGTTGAAATTGTCGAAGGGCAATGAAAATTTAATGACACATGCTTCAATCGCTAAAAGTTTGATTTCTATGATTTTCATGTGCCTATGACGTCATATGACGTCACACTTGAAATATGCAACAAAGGTTTGTACGCGGTCCAGAGCCATTGTTTATGAACCGATTTTCATCAAATTTTCACAGAATGTGAATATTAAGTTCTAGTTGTGCATCCCGGTCTCCGTTTTTCAAAATTCGAAAAGTCCAAGGTTCTATAGCGATTCCAAGATTCGAACCAAGGTCGTAAATTTTCAAATTCTTATAAAATCGGTCCTATTTGAGATAGAAAAATGATATTGGGTCAGTATATAGGACTCTGGGAGTCTTAAACATTTTGTGAAAATAAATGTCATATGACGTCACGTGACGTCATTATATGATAATGAATTTCTAATTCTAACAAGATTATTTCTATATGTTGAAATTTTCGAAGGGCAATGAAAATTTAATGCCGCATGCTTCAGATGCTGATATAATACGATTTCAATGATTTTCAGAAGCCTATGACGTCATATGACGTCACATTTGAAATTGACTACGAAAGTTTGTACACGGTCCAGAGCCATTATTAATGGGCCGATTTTCATCAAATTTTCAGAGAATGTGTATATTAAGTTCTAGTTGTGCATCTCGGTGTCCGTTTTTCAAAATTCGAAAAGTCCATGGTTCTATAGCGAATTCAAGATTCGAACCAAGGTCGTAAATTTTTAAATGCTTATCAAATCGGTCCTATTTAAGATAGAAAAGTGATATTTGGTCAGTATATAGGTCTCTAAGAGTCTTTAACATTTTGTGAAAAGAAACGTCATATGACGTCACGTGACGTCATTATATGATAATGTATTTTTAATATTAACAAGAGTATTTCTATATGTTGAAATTGTCGAAGGGCAATGAAAATTTAATGACAAAAGATTCAGACGCTGAAATTTCGATTTCAATGATTTTCAGAAGCCTATGACGTCATATGACGTCACATTTGAAATTGACTACAAAAGTTTGTACACGGTCCAGAGCCATTATTAATGGGCAGATTTTCATCAAATTTTCACAGAGTGTGTATATTACGTTCTTATTGTGTATGCCGGTGTCCGTTTTTCAAAATTCGAAAAGTCCAAGCATATATGGCGGATCCAAGATTCGAACCAATGACGTCAATATTTAAATGCTTATAAAAACTGTTCTATTTGAGATAGAAAGTTGAAATTTTGTCAGTTAGTAGGTCTCTGGGTGTCTTAACAATTATGTGAAAATAAACGTCACATGACGTCACGTGACGTCATTTGTTTATTATTATTATTCTTTTCTTCTTCCTAACTAAACGCTTATTTTAATATGTTGCAATAGTCCTAGGACGATGAAATGTTTATGGGTTATTAGGCACGTGAGGAAATTTTGATTTCACCCCTACTGCATATATGTAGCCATATCTCAATAAATATCGATTTTTGTAAATATATGTATGAATAAAAATTATAGCTGAATAATTGACGTTTCCAAAGATATTTAGTTTATTAAAATTGGTTTACGCAATACAAAGTTATAAGGAAAAAAACTAAATGAAATGAAGCTAATTTTGCTGATAATATGCTGTTTTCTTGAGGTTTTTAACAGTCAATATCTCAGAAACGACTGAAGATAAGTTTATACATTATGAATATAAAATGTAGCATGTTTTAAGAGCTTTCTAACGGTACCAAGTTTATTGAAATTGGACTTCATATAAGAAAGTTACATGGAAAATAAGATATTTCATAATCATGCATCATAAAAATATGGAAAAGGTCACGCGCAGGGGTCATCAAGCTTAAATACTTGCGCAACGACTTAAAAAAAAAATATATATATATATATCAAATTGCAATTGATGGGCTATATCTTGATTTTTTTTTTTTTTTTTTTTTTTTTTGTCGAATGTTGACTGTTTCCAAAATAAGCATTGAAGTTAATACATGTACAACGGCACAAGACAAAAATCCGTATTTGCAACACTATGTAGCTAGCGAGCAGTTTGCAAGCCTTGAAAAATTCACACGCAGCCCAACATTTTAGACCATCTAAAAACTGCATTGTTATGCTAACGATATTCATATTGCATCAGTTTGTAGGCTGGGATGTTACCTTTCAAAATATCACCATAGTTCGAAATTCCAGGAATTTATGGCAAAACTACGGAAGCCCAAACACGCCAAAATCGCTAAATACGTTTAACTACGTTACAGGTGTCGAAAGGATATAGCACTATACAAATATTCAATACTTCTTCCTACTGAGGCTAAAATTAAACAATGTTACAACTGAGCTGGAGTGATGAAATTCTATGTGTGATGAAAGTTAGAAACTTACATTTGAACACTGTTTCATTTTTCTTCCATGTCATATGACATAGTATAAATTTTGTATGTAAACTACATGTGCAAGATATGGGCGGACTTTTATTAAAATTCACAGAATGTGTTCTATTTGTGCTATTTTATATAGAAATAGAGGAGATAGAAAGTTGCAATTTGGACAGATTATCTATTATGTCATCTTCTATATATATACTATATAAAGCAGATGTTGCAGAAAGTCCTATCATTCGTTTAAACGAATGACATCTAGTTATTATTATTCTTTTTTTCTTCCTAACTAAACGCTTATTTTTCTATGTTGCAATACTCCTAGGACGATGAAATTTTTATGACTTATTAGTCACGTGAGGAAATTTTGATTTCTATGATTTTCATATGCCTATGACGTCATATGACGTCACATTTGAAATATGCTACAAAAGTTTGTACGCGGTCTACAGCCATTGTTTGTGAACCGATTTTCATCAAATTTTTACAGATTGTGTATATTAAGTTCTAGTTGTGCATCCCGGTGTCTTTTTATAATTAGAAATTTCTAATTTAAAATATTAACAAGAATATTTCTATTTGTTGAAATTGTCGAAAGGCAATGAAAATTTAAAGACACATGCTTCAAACGCTGAAATTTTGATTTCTATGATTTTCATAGGCCTATGACGTCATATGACGTCACACTGGAAATATGCAACAAAAGTTTGTACGCGGTCTACAGCCATTGTTTATGAACCGATTTTCATGAAATTTTCACAGAATGTGTATATTAAGTTCTAGTTGTGCATCTCGTTGTCCGTTTATCAAAATTCGAAAAGTCCATGGTTCTATAGCGATTCCAAGATTCGAACCAAGGTCGTAAATTTTTAAATGCTTATAAAATCGGTCCTATTTGAGATAGAAAAGTGATATTGGGTCAGTATATAGGTCTCTGGGAGTTTTAAACATTTTGTGAAAATAAATGTCATATGACGTCACGTGACGTCATTATATGATAATGAAATTCTAATTCTAACAAGATTATTTCTATATCTTGAAATTTTCGAAGGGCAATGAAAAATTAATGCCGCATGCTTCAGATGCTGAAATTTCGATTTCAAAGATTTTCAGAAGCCTATGACGTCATATGACGTCACATTTGAAATTGACTACGAAAGTTTGTACACGGTCCAGAGCCATTATTAATGGGCTGATTTTCATCAAATTTTCACAGAATGTGTATATTAAGTTCTAGTTGTGCATCTCGTTGTCCGTTTATCAAAATTCGAAAAGTCCATGGTTCTATAGCGATTCCAAGATTCGAACCAAGGTCGTAAATTTTTAAATGCTTATAAAATCGGTCCTATTTGAGATAGAAAAGTGATATTTGGTCAGTATATAGGTCTCTAAGAGTCTTAAACATTTTGTGAAAATAAATGTCATATGACGTCACGTGACGTCATTATATGATAATGTATTTCTAATATTAACAAGAGTATTTCTATATATTGAAATTGTCGAAGGGCAATGAAAATTTAATGACAATTGAATCAGACGCTGAAATTTCGATTTCAATGATTTTCAGAAGCCTATGACGTCATATGACGTCACATTTGAAATTGACTACGAAAGTTTGTACGCGGTCTACAGCCATTATTAATGGGCCGATTTTCATCAAATTTTCACAGAATGTGTATATTACGTTCTTATTGTGTATGCCGGTGTCCGGTTTTTCAAAATTCGAAAAGTCCAAGCATCTATGGCGGATCCAAGATTCGAACCAAGGACGTCACTTTTTAAATGCTTATAAAAACTGTCCTATTTGAGATAGAAAGTTGAAATTTTGTCAGTTAGTAGGTCTCTGAGTGTCTTAACAATTATGTGAAAATAAACGTCATATGACGTCACGTGACGTCATCTTTTTATTATTATTATTCTTTTCTTCTTCCTAACTAAACGCTTATTTTAATATATTGCAATAGTCCTAGGACGATGAAATTTTTATGGGTTATTAGTCACGTGAGGAAATTTTGATTTCAATGATTGTCAGCACCCTTTGACGTCACATGACATCACAGCTAAAAATAGTGAAAAATGGTGTTAGCGCTCTACAGCCGTCATTTATGGTCGGATTTTCTTCAAATTTTCACAAATGGTACATCTTGAAACTTAGGTGTACATATCCTGTCAGCTAACCGAAATTCCGAAAGACCGAAGTTCTGTGGCTGAAATAATATTCGAACATAGGACCGAAAATTTCATTTTAGGATAAAAGAGCTTCAGGATGAGATAGAAAGTTGAAACTTACACAGTTTGCAGTTCTGCAGAATTTCTACATATATTTTGAGTCGTGACGTCATATGACGTCATGTGACGTCATAAGCATACATTTTAATTTTCATTTAAAGGCAATGATTTCGACATGATGCCAGTTGTTCAGAATAATGAAAATTTCAGAGTTATGACAGAAATGGATGCGCTTTTGAAAAAAAGCATCTTCAGCACCCTATGACGTCAGATGACGTCACAGCTAAAAATAGTGAAAAATGGCGTTCACGCTCTACAGCCGCCATTTATGGTCGAATTTTCTTCAAATTTTCACAGATGGTATATCTTGAAACTAAGATGTGTATATCCTGTCAGCTAACCGAAATTCCGAAAGACCGAAGTTCTGTGGCTTAAATAAGATTCGAACATAGGACCGAAAATTTCATTTTAGGATTAAAGAGCTTCAGAATGAGATAGAAAGTTGAAACTTACACAGTTTGCAGTTCTGCAGAATTTCTACATATATTTTGAGTCGTGACGTCATGTGACGTCATAAGCATACTTCTTAATTTTTATTTTAGGGCAATGATTTCGACATGATGCCAGTTGTTCAGAATAAAGAAAATTTCAGAGTTATGACAGTAAAATATACTCTTTTGAGCAAAAACATTTTCAGCACCATATGACGTCATGTGACGTCAGAGCTAAAAATAGTGAAAAATGGTGTTCACGCTCTACAGCCGCCATTTATGGTCGGATTTTCTTCAAATTTTCACAGATTGTACATCTTGAAACTAAAGTGTGCATATCCTGTCAGCTTACCGAAATTCCGAAAGACAGAAATTCTGTGGCTGAAATAAGATTCGAACATAGGACCGAAAATTTCATTTTAGGATTAAAGAGCTTCAGGATGAGATAGAAAGTTGAAACTTACACAGTTTGCAGTTCTGCATAATTTCTAATATATTTTGAGTCGTGACGTCAAATGTCGTCATGTGACGTCATAAGCATACTACTTAATTTCATATTAGGGCAATGATTTCGACATGATGTCAGTTGTTCAGAATAATGAAAATTTCAGTGTTATGTCAGTAAAGTATGCGCTTTTGAACAAAAGCTTCTTCAGCACCCTATGACGTCATGTGATGTCAGAGCTAAAAATAGTGAAAAATGGTGTTCGCGCTCTACAGCCGTCATTTATTTTCGGATTTTCTTCAAATTTTCACAGATGGTACACCTTGAAACTAAGGTGTGCATATCCTGCCAGCTAACCGAAATTCCGAAAGACCGAAGTTCTGTGGCTGAAATAAGATTCTTACATAGGACCAAAAATTTCATTTTAGGATTGAAGAGCTTCAGGATGAGATAGAAAGTTGAAACTTACACAGTTTGCAGTTCTGCAGCATTTCTACAAATATTTTGAATCGTGACGTCATAGGACGTCATAAGCATACCATTTAATTTTAATTTGGGGCAATGATTTCGACATGATGCCAGTTGTTCAGAATAATGAAAATTTCAGAGTTATTGCAGTAAAGTATGCGCTTTTGAGCAACAGCATTTTCAGCACCCTATGACGTCACCTGACGTCAGAGCTAAAAATAGTGAAAAATGGTATTTGCGCTCTACAGCCGCCATTTGTGATCAGACTTTCTTCAAATTTTTACAGATGGTACATCTTGAAACTAAGGTGTGAATATTTTGTCAGCTAACTTTAATTCCGAAAAACCGAAGTATTGTGGCTGAAGTAAGATTCGAACATAGGACCTTTAAACTAGAAATCAAGTTTACAGTCATGTCCTGACGTCATATAACATCATGTTACGTCACAGACTAATGCTAAGTTCTTATCATTTGCACTAATTTCGGAATATAATGTCAATTGTTTAGCATGAACATGAAATACTACCAGAGGTGAATCATTACATGAAACTTCTATCTCCTGCTTTTTGCATTAACACAGCTTGCAGAAAGTCCTATCATTCGTTTTCACGAATGACATCTAGTTATTATTATTATTATTCTTTTTTTCTTCCTAACTAAACGCTTATTTTTCTATGTTGCAATACTCCTAGGACGATGAAATTTTTATGACTTATTAGTCACGTGAGGAAATTTTGATTTCTATGATTTTCATATGCCTATGACGTCATATGACGTCACATTTGAAATATGCTACAAAAGTTTGTACGCGGTCTACAGCCATTGTTTGTGAACCGATTTTCATCAAATTTACACAGAATTTGTATACTACGTTCTAGTAGTGCATCCCGGTGTCCGTTTTTCAAAATTCGAAAAGTCCATGGTTCAAAAGCGAATCCAAGATTCGAACCAGGGTCGTAAATTTTCAAATGCTTATAAAATCTGTCCTATTTAAGATAGAAAGTTGATATTTAATCAGTATATAGGTCTCTAGAAGTTTTAAATATTTTGTGAAAATAAATGTCATATGACGTCACGTGACGTCATTATATGATAATGTATTTCTAATATTAACAAGAATATTTCTATATGTTGAAATGGTCAAAGAGCAATACAAATTTAATGGCCTATGTTTCACACGATATAATTTCTATTTCAATAAATCGCGGTACAGAGCCATTATTAATGAACCGATTTTCATCAAATTTTCACAGAATGTGTATACTAAGTTCTAGTTGTGCATCCCGGTTTCCGTTTCTCAAAATTCGAAATTGCCAAGGTTCTATAGCGAATCCAAGATTCGAACCAAGGTCGTAAATTTTCAAATGCTTATAAAATCAGTCCTATTTGAGATAGAAAGTTGATATTTAGTCAGTATGTAGGTCTCTCGGAGTCTTAAAAATAATTTGAAAATGTGCATCATATGACGTCACCTGACGTCATTGTATGAAAATATATTACTAACATTAACAAGATTATTTCTATATGTTGAAATGGTCAAAGAGCAATACAAATTTAATGGCCTATGTTTCTCACGATATAATTTCTATTTCAATAAATCTTATAGGCATATGACGTCATATGACGTCACACTTGACATGTTCTACAAAAGTTTGTACGCGCACTACAGCCATTACTTATGAACCGATGTTCATCAAATTTTCACAGAATGTGTATATTACGATCTAGTTTTGCATACCGCTATCCGTTTTTCAAAATTCTAAAAGACCATGGTTCTATGGAGAATCCAAGATTCGAACCGAGGTCGTTAATTTTCAAATGCTTATAAAATCGGTCCTATTTGAGATAGAAAGTTGGTATTTAGTCAGTATGTAGGTCTCTCGGAGTCTTAAAAATAATTTGAAAATGTGCATCATATGACGTCACCTGACGTCATTGTATGAAAATATATTACTAACATTAACAAGATTATTTCTATATGTTGAAATGGTCAAAGAGCAATACAAATTTAATGGCCTATGTTTCTCACGATATAATTTCTATTTCAATAAATCTTATAGGCATATGACGTCATATGACGTCACACTTGACATGTTCTACAAAAGTTTGTACGCGCACTACAGCCATTACTTATGAACCGATGTTCATCAAATTTTCACAGAATGTGTATATTAAGATCTAGTTTTGCATACCGCTATCCGTTTTTCAAAATTCTAAAAGACCATGGTTCTATGGAGAATCAAAGATTCGAACCGAGGTCGTTAATTTTCAAATGCTTATAAAATCGGTCCCATATGAGATAGAAAGTTGATATTTGAACATTATGTAGGTTTATGGATGACTGAACGATTTTGTGAAAATGAACGTCATGTGACGTCAGATGACGTCATTACATGAAAATCTATTTCTAATATTTACAAGAAAATTTCTATATGTTAAAATGGTCCATGGAAATGGAAATTATATGACATTTTGCTTCAAATGTTGATATTTTTAATTCTACAGTTTTCATATGCCTATGACGTCATATGACGTTACACTTGCCATACGCTGCAAAAGTTTGTACGCGGTCTACAGCCATTGTTTATGAACCGATTTTCATAAAAATTTCACAGAAAGTGTATATTAGGTTATAGTTGTGCATCCCGGTGTCCGTTCTTCCGAATTCAAAAATGCAAAGGTTTTATGGCGGATCCAATATTCGAACTATTGACGTCAAATTTTAAATACGTATAAAATCGTTTCCAGATGAGTTAGAAATCTAATATTTGGAAAGTAAATAAGTCTCCAAGAGTGCTTTACATTCTATGAAGATGATTGTCATTTGACGTCATATGACGTCATAAGGTCAAAAATTATGTCTGATATATACGCGTAAATTTAATATGTTGTTAACTTCCCAGGACCATGAAATCTTATGGTATATACTTTAGAAATGCTTTAGAATGCAATGTAATTCATATTAATTTGACGTTATATCACATCAGATTTTACGTCAGGACAAAAAGGTTTTACGCGGTGTACAGCCATTACTTTTGGACCAATTTTCAGCAAATTTCAAAGAATGTATATGTAACGCTCTAGTTGTGTATCCCGGGTCCCGTTTTACAAATTCGAAAAGACGAAAAGGCAATGGTTCTATGGCGAATCCAAGTTTCGAAATATTGACCGCAAATTTCAAAAACATATAAAATCGCTTCGAGATGATTTAGAAAGTTGATATTTGGACTGAATATTAGTCTTTAAGACTTATTTATATTTTGTGAGGATTAGCGTTATTTGACGTCATAAGGTCAAAAAGAATGTTAATATATCTACGCGTTAATTTCTATATGTTGCAAAGTTGCAAGGAGCATGAAAAAATTACTTGATATATTTAAGATACTTAATATTTCATTTCATTGATTTTCTTATGCCTATGATGTCATGTGACATCAAACTTGACGTTGTCTACACACTCTTGTACGCGGTCTACAGCCATTCTTACAGGATGGAATTCGAATTGTAAGCGTTTTGAATAAATTGGATTTGTAACATAGATTATAAAAATAGTCCAAGTTAAATAAATCGATATAAAAAAGTGATTTTCAGTTACTTTTGCCATTTCCTCCAAGTTAAACGGTTTATTTTTCAAAGTTCATTTAAGTTATGGCCATACAAAAGCAAGTTAAAGGCTTCAATTTCATATCCTCTTACTTTTTTTGCTTTTAAGTAATTGACAAATGTAGCAGAAAGTCCTATCATTCGTATCAACGAATGAAATCTAGTTATTATTATTATTCTTTTCTTCTTCCTAACTAAACGCTTATTTTTATATGTTGCAATAGTCCAAGGACGATGAAATTTATATGGCTTATTAGTGACGTGAGGAAATTTTGATTTCAATGATTTTCAGCACCTATGACGTCACATGACGTCACAGCTAAAAATAGTGAAAAATGGTGTTCGCGCTCTACAGCCGTCATTTATGGTCGGATTTTCTTCAAATTTTCACAGATGGTACATCTTGAATTAAAGGTGTGCATATCCTGTCAGCTAAGCGAAATTCCGAAAGACCGAAGTTCTGTGGCTGAAATAATATTCGAACATAGGACCGAAAATTTCATTTTAGGATAAAAGAGCTTCAGGATGAGATAGAAAGTTGAAACTTACACAGTTTGCAGTTCTGCAGAATTTCTACAAATATTTTGAGTCGTGACGTCATATGACGTCATGTGACGTCATAAGCATACTTCTTAATTTTCATTTTAGGGCAATGATTTCGACATGATGCCAGTTGTTCAGAATAATGAAAATTTCAGAGTTATGAAAGCAAATTATGCGCTTTTAAACAAAAGCATCTTCAGCACCCTATGACGTCAAGTGACGTCAAAGCTAAAAATAGTGAAAAATGGTGTTCGCGCTCTACAGCCGTCATTTATGGTCGGATTTTCTTCAAATTTTCACAGATGGTACATCTTGAATTAAAGGTGTGCATATCCTGTCAGCTAAGCGAAATTCCGAAAGACCGAAGTTCTGTGGCTGAAATAATATTCGAACATAGGACCGAAAATTTCATTTTAGGATTAAAGAGCTTCAGGATGAGATAGAAAGTTGAAACTTACACAGTTTTCAGTTCTGCAGAATTTCTACAAATATTTTGAGTCGTGACTTCATATGACGTCATGTGACGTCATAAGCATACATCTAAATTTTTATTTAAGGCTAATGATTTCGAAATGATGCCAGTTGTTCAGAATAATGAAAATTTCAGAGTTATGACAGTAATGTATGCGCTTTTGAACAAAAGCATCAACAGCACCCTATGACGTCACGTGACGTCAGGGCTAAAAATAGTGAAAAATGGTTTTCACGCCTTACAGCCGCCATTTATGGTCGAATTTTCTTCAAATTTTCACAGATTGTACATCTTGAAACTAAGGTGTGCATATCCTTTCAGCTAACCGTAGTTCCGAAAGACCGAAGTTCTGTGGCTTTAATAAAATTCGAACATAGGACCGAAAATTTCATTTTAGAATTAAAGAGCTTCAGAATGAGATAGACAGTTGAAACTTACAAAGTTTGCAGTTCTGCAGCATTTCTTAATATATTTTGAGTCGTGACATCAAAGGACGTCATGTAACGTCATAAGCATACTTCTTAATTTTTATTTTAGTTCCTTGATTTCGACATGATGCCAGTTGTTCAGAATAATGAAAATTTCAGAGTTATGACAGTAAAGTATACGCTTTTGAACATAATAATTTTCAGCACCCTATGACGTCATGTGACGTCAGAGCTAAAAATAGTGAAAAATGGTGTTCACGCTCTACAGCCGTCATTTATGGTCAGATTTTCTTCAAATATTCACAGATGGTACATCTTTAAACTAAGATGTGCATATCCTGTCAGCTAACCGAAATTCCGAAAGACCGAAGTTCTGTGGTTGAAATAATATTCGAACATAGGACCGAAAAATTCATTTTAGGATTAAAGAGCTTCTGGATGAGATAGAAAGTTGAAACTTACACAGTTTGCAGTTCTGCAGAATTTCTACATATATTTTGAGTCGTGACGTCATATGACGTCATGTGACGTCATAAGCATACTTCTTAATTTTCATTTTAGGGCAATGATTTCGACATGATGCCAGTTGTTCAGAATAATGAGAATTTCAGAGTTATGACAGTAAAGTATGCGATTTTGAACAAAATCATCTTCAGCACCCTATAAAGTCACATGACGTCACAGCTAAAAATAGTGAAAAATGGTGTTCACGCTCTACAGCCGTCATTTATGGTCGGATTTTCTTCAAATTTTCACAGATGGTACATCTTGAAACTAAGGTGTGCATATCCTGTCAGCTAACCGAAATTCTGAAAGACCGAAGTTCTGTGGCTGAAATAATATTCGAACATAGGACCGAAAACTTCATTTTAGGATTAAAGAGCTTCTGGATGAGATAGAAAGTTGAAACTTACACAGTTTGCAGTTCTGCAAAATTTCTACAAATATTTTGAGTCGTGACGTCATATGACGTCATGTGACGTCATAGGCATACTTCTTAATTTTCATTTTAGGGCAATGATTTCGACATGATGCCAGTTGTTCAGAATAATGAAAATTTCAGAGTTATGACAGTAAAGTATGCGATTTTGAACAAAAGCATCTTCAGCACCCTATTGTGTCATGTGACGTCACAGCTAAAAATAGTGAAAACTGGTTTTCGCGCTCTTCAGCCGCAATTTATGGTCGAATTTTCTTCAAATTTTCACAGATGGTACATCTTGAAACTAAGATGTGCATATCCTTTCAAATAACAGAAATTCCGAAAGACCGAACTGCTGTGCCTGAAATAAGATT
>CM037788.1:7111981-7134738 GCA_021229015.1 Solen grandis | reverse complement strand
GGCCCCCCAGGGGGGGGCTTTTTGCCTTTTTTGTTATAGAAAACCTTTAAAAAACCCTCCTCTGAAACCACGGGGACAGAATTTGATTAAATTGGGGCGGGGATGATCATTGGGTAACCTTAAAAAGTTCTAAAATAAACTTGCCCATGTAGAACCGGGTTTTCCCATGGAAACAAAAAAAAAAAAAATTGAAAATTTTAAAAAAATCACCCAAAAACTACTGGCCAGATTTTAAAATAAATTGGTACGATTTTCCCTTGGTCGCCTCTACCAAAGTTGCTAAAAAATTTTCCCGATCCAAAAAAACATGGCCCCAGGGGCCTTTTTATTTGCCTTATAGTATTTTTGGGAAAACTTTAATAACATTTCTTCTGAAACCACAGAACAGAATTTGATTAAAATTTGGCAGGAATGACCCTTTGGGGTAAACCTTCCAAAATTCCTAAAATAAACTTGTTCATATAGAACTTGGTTCCCAGGCAACAAAAAAAAAAAAATATGAAAATTTTAAAAATCATCCTTCAAAAAAAGGGCCCAATTTTAAATAAATTGGTACAGATTTCCGGGGTCAACCTTTTTTATCTCGGTGAGCGATTTAGGGCCTCAGGGGCCTCTTTTTTATTTTTAAGATCCCCTTGCCATGCGCAACACCTTAAACTGTTTTAACCTGAAACCCCCAAGCCAGTACTGCTACATCAAATACACATTTTGAACATTTTGAATTATGGAAAGTTTTTGTACTGTTAACTTTTTTGATTAAGTTTCCCAAAACTGCAGCTGTGAACATTTTCCTTGAAAATGCAAATAAAACCCAAATGTGATGCAGCAAGAATATAATGCAACAAAAGAGTTTATTTGAGAAAGATGTCCAAATACCACACTCTTGAAATTATTTCCCCACTACATAGCCAACTACCACAGGAACGATCTGTCATTTTCATACAATCAAAAATATTGGATATTTTTTCTAACATTTTACAAAATTTTCCCTTTTGGGTATAATATCTTACACCAACCGACTTCGCAGGAACCTAAATTTTCTAATACTTGAACGGGAAACCCCACACGACTTTGTTGTTTTTGGGTACAAACCCAGCGCCAGCAAACAATTTTAATTGCAAGCTAACCCCTCGGTAGAAGAAAGTTTTGAATCAAAACCCAAAAACCGTCGTCGGAAAAAAGAGATAATTTTCCCTCCTTCGCTATTGGCAACTAAAGGTTATATAATTTGGTAAAAAAGAACAAGTACTGGAAACCCAAACAAAGAAGAAAACGTATAAGAAAAAAATAATTGTTTTTCGTTATGTTTTTCCAAGAGAACCAAAAATGAGTATGGGGGGTTTTAAATTTCAATAAAATGATGGGCAAGTAAATAAATTTTTCAGAAAACCCCTTGTTTTAAATAAAAAAACAAAACTTAATGTATAAAACCTTACAGATTTTCCATAAGTGTTTTTTGATGACTCTAAAATCTAAAATTAATCGTTTTTTTCCCAGAATTTTGCAGGGAAACAGTAAAAGGGTTAAAAATATGAGGAATATCTGTCATTTCTGTTAAATTTCTCTCAAGAAAAATTTTGAATACCTCGATAAAAATTTTCTTTTTCTAAAAAAGCAGACCTATTATTTTTTTAAATATTTATAGAAGGAAAAAAAGGGGAATTTTTTGTATCCTTTTTCTAATGTCAAAAATAAAGGAATTTGCACCAATTCTTCCAAAAATAACATTTTCCTTTAAGTCTACCTCTTACTATAATATTTTTTTGGCCCCTTTTCTTTTCTAAAAATCATGGGTAAATTTTCTCCAAATATACCTCTAAAAATCTTTACTGATGTCTCCCTTTTCACCTCTATTTTCCCCCTTGTACTTGGTACTTCCGACTGCTGCTGTCCTTCTGGGGACAGTCCTTCCGGAAGTGGGGAAACCTCCCCATGCTAAGCAGGGGCCGGGGGATGTGGTATCCCCCGATTGCAGCATACCCGGTGATGTTTATGTAGGGGGCCCTGAAAAGGCTTCCTTGATCCGCCATTGGGAAAAAAAAAAAAAAGGGGCCGGTTCAAACCCCCTGACTGTCCACGCCAACCCAGGGTTCCCAAGATACAGGAAGAAACAGACTTGCCTTACCTCTGGAACTGGGGCGTTTCCACTTGATGCACGACCTCCGCCTTAATGATTTTGCTTTCAAATCCCAAAAATGGAAAGCAGTTCGTTTCATTTGTCTTACAGTCTCCCACCGCCACTGGACGGCGCAATTCTAATGAGTTTTTTCCTTTTTCACTAGCTCAAGTAACTCATTACACAGTTCGCGAATACCTTTTTTTCCCCCTGTTGCAGACCCCAAAAGCATGGGAAGGGCAGTATGCTCGTGTTGAAATGTACTGAATTTTGTGACCTTTATATTTTACTTTAATCTTGTGCGTTTCTCAAATTTTTTCACTTTATCGTGACATTGACATAGGTGCCCTTTACCTCTTTTCTTAAATTTTTTGCTGAATTTTTTCAAAAATCTTTCAGCGTCAATTTCTTTTCGTGGGCAGTTTAATTCTCAGCCATGACAAATTTAGCCGGTTTACTGTCCCCGGGTTTCCCCAAAACTGAATGCCAATATACTCAAACTAAACACGAAGTAATGTGCATACATATGACACCCCGCAGGGACTACATTTTTACAAGGGAAAAAATTTTTTCTAATTCGTTTCCCCAAACGCAGAAAATTATATTTCTTTCCCCTGGCCACTTCATGAGTTAATAAAATGACCAAAAAAAAAAACATTAACAAAAGTTAAGGACACGCGCATGTATAACATTAATGAAGATGTTTATATGCTTATAATTAATGACTAATTTAAGTAAACTCATACCTTTTGAACCTGTGTATTTCAAAATTATGGTTTAATTGATTAAATATAAGTTTGAAGTTATTATCTCTTTTTTTGTCATACTAGTCAAGTATTTAAATTGTTATTCTAGTAATTATATAAAACTTTTTGTTAATTACAGTAAAACCTCTTTAATCCGAATTCATAGGGACCGGGCTGAAAACTTTGAAATAATGATAATTTGGATTAAAAATCAAATGGTAAATTTCGGTTTGTGTGCATGTATGTTTGCGTTATCATTACCTGTGAGTATCGTGAAAATCCCTACGTGGTAAAAAAAAAACTACTGGTATGTATGAAATGAAAAACGGATCCTGTTCGTAAGATGGGTCTTCACGGAAATACAAACACATACAATATTGATATCGAAATTTCTTTAATACATGTATGCAAATATGTATGGAAATAATAAGAAAACAAAACCGTTCAACAGTAATTTCGTCTTTCTGTTTCAACAAGTTGATAGCGTATTTGGTGGTACCCTAAACTCTTCGGCAATTTGCTTTTTTTATTTAATTCCCCTCTCAACATCCTGGTGGTCACAAACTTCTCTTGATAGGTTTTTGGAGTTGTGCCTACGTTTAACCCCCTTCCGTCCTTATGCCGATCCAGATATCCTCCCTGTTTGGTTATCGGTGTAACAGCCCAGATTTTCCCCCCAGTCAGTTTTTTCCCCCCTCTTTTTTTAAATTTTTTTTAAGGTTTCTGAGGTGGGGAAATTCTGGACTAGTCAGTTTTTTCCCCCCTATCTAATATATTGTGCATGATGTTGGGGAAATTCTGGACCGGTCAGTTTTTTCCCCCCTGTGATGTTGATTGTGCGTGAAATTCTGGCCTAGTCAGTTTTTCTCTACTATCCAATATATTACATGTGTAAGTGGTGAAATTCTGGACTAGTCAGTTTTTTCCCCCCTGTCATTTAGATTGTTCTAGATGGGGGGG
Source organism: Solen grandis (assembly GCA_021229015.1). Lineage (NCBI taxonomy): Eukaryota > Metazoa > Mollusca > Bivalvia > Adapedonta > Solenidae > Solen > Solen grandis. The sequence goes on along the minus strand of CM037788.1, from coordinate 7,130,916 downwards.
AAATTCTTGACCAGTCAGTTTTTCCCCCCCTATCCAGTATATTGCGCGTGATGGTGGGGAAATTCTTGACCAGTCAGTTTTTTCCCCCCTGTCATGTAGACTAGGCCAGAATTTCCCCCATCATCTCAATGACAGGGGGAAAAAACTGACTGGCCAGAAAAAACTGACAGGCCAGAATTTCCCCACCATCACGCACAATATATTGGATAGGGGGGAAAAAACTGACTGGTCCAGAATTTCCCCAACATCACGAACAATATATTGGATAGGGGGGAAAAAACTGACTGGTCCAGAATTTCCCCAACATCACGAACAATATATTGGGTAGGGGGGAAAAAACTGACTAGTCCAGAATTTCCCCAACATCACGAACAATATATTGGATAGGGGGGAAAAAACTGACTGGTCCAGTATTTTCCCACCATCAAGAACAATTAAATGACAGGGGAAAAAAAACTGACTAATCCAGAATTTTTACATGACTAGTTCAGAATTTCCTCAACATCATGCACAATATATTAGATAGGGGGGGAAAAACTGACTAGTCAAGAATTTCCCCACCTCAGAAACCTTAAAAAATTAAAAAAAAGAGGGGGGAAAAAACTGACTGGGTGGGGAAAAACCTGACCAGTCAGTTTCTTCCCCAGGGAAAAAACTGACCGGTCAGGTTTTTCCCCGGGGAAGAAACTGACTGGGGAAAAACCTGAATGTTAGACCGGGCCCTCAGCGGGCCCTTCTCTAGATTGCTCGACAACAGACCTGGGTTCAATTACTTTTAAAAGTAATTAATTAATTACAATTAAATCAGAAATGCTTCAATTAAATAACAATTATAATTACTTGCTTTTCCCATAAGTAATTAATTAATTACAATTATTTTAATGAAAATAATTAATTATTTTTTAATTATTTTTAATTACTTTCAAAATTCAGACTGCCTTTGTACTCTGACGAACAGTATCGGCATTTTGCTTTAAAATTCCCACTAGTATCCTTTGGTAATATAAAGTGTTTCAGTGTGCTAGAATTCATGTTGTGTGGTTAACAGTCAAATGTGAAATGCCCAGTACATTTATTCAAGTAATGTTTCATAACTTAGATTGTGAACAGACTGTGAACACTTCTTAGGTACCCACTTGGTACAATTGATGAAATTGAATTCTCTCCCTTCAGGCTACTTATACTAGCTATTGTAATGTTATGGCTTCATATTTATCAATAGTCTAGCAACTATTTCTGGTTCATATCCAAATTAGCACCTCTTTAAATGACCAGCAAGTGTGACATTAATAATCCCAGGTGACAATAGCTACTGCAAATAACCTCTGTTTTGCCATATGTTACTGTTTGCTACATGTAATTGAAGAGTAATTGAATTTAATTGACAATTATGTTGCATTTTTAGCTCGACTATTCGAAGAATATGAGAGCTATTGTAGTCGCCCTGGCGTCGGCGTTGGCGTTGCAGCTTTTGGTTAAAGTTTTGCGTGCAAGTTACTATCAACCTTATATCTCAATAACCGTTTATGGTATTGACTTGAAAGTTTATGAATATGTTCAGGGCATCAGACAACCAAGGTAGATAACTCTTGACTGAATTTAATATGAATTATGGCCCCTTCTAACTTAGAAATTTTGGTTAAAGTTTTGAATGCAATAGAAAATTTGGTTAAAGTTTTGCGTGCAAGCTACTATCTAGTTTGTATCTCAATAACCATTCATGGTATTGACTTGAAAGTTTATGAATATGTTAAGGGGCATCAGACAACCAAGGTAGGTAACTCTTGGTGGAATATATTACAAATTATGGCCCCTTTTTAACTTAGAAATTTTGGTTAAAGTTTTGCATGCAAGATACTCTCATGCTTATATCTCAGTATCCAGACATGCGATTGATTTGAAACATCTTTAATATGTTTAGGGGTATCATACTTTCATGGTAGATAACTCTTGATGGAATATATTACAAGTTATGGCCCCTTTTTAACTTAGAAATTTTGGTTAAAGTTTTGCATGCAAGGTACTTTCATGCTTATATCTCAGTATCCAGGCATGGGATTGATTTGAAACATCTTAATATGTTTAGGGGTATCATACTATACAGGAAGATAACACTTGATGAAATATATTAAATATTATGACCCCCTTTTAACTTAGAATTTTGGTTAAATTTTTGCATTCAAGCTACTATCCAGCTTATATCTAGGAAATTGCTTGTGGAATTGACTAGAAAGTTAAGGTGTGTCTTCAGGGCATCAGAAAACAGGAGGATAACATTTGGACTGATGCAAATTATGGCCCTTTTCTAACTTGGATTTTTGGTTAAAGTTTTGCATGCACAGTGTTATTGTGCTTGTGTCTCAGTAGCTAGGCATGGGATTGATTTTAGACATCATAAAAATATGAAGGGTATCAGACTATCAAGTATTGCATGCAAATTTTAAGGTATATCATTTTTGACTATTATTATGTATAGGGTATGTGAAGGGCAAGAATTGAAATAGATTTCATTTGATTTACCAACAAGCATTTTGAATAGTCGAGCGTGCTGTCCTCTGACAGCTCTTGTTTGGATTTTAATTAATTAATTACAATTAAATAATTGAATTTTGTTTCAATTATTAATTATTTTCAATTATTTGAAAATTGGTAATTAATTATAATTAAATTATAATTGTAATTGGACTCAGGTCTGCTCGACAATAGATAGGGTTGAGATAAACCCAGTTATTCCCCCCGAAAATGGCACCAAATCCAACACAAAAATCAGCTTGTTCTTTTAGTAATACTGTTTAACTGTGCCTTAGGGTTTCCTTCAGTCTTGTTGGTTTTTCCTTTTTTTTCTCTTCTTTCAAATAGAGTAAATTACCTTTTTTGTTTCCTTTCAGGAAATACAAGACTGTTGCAGTCAAGTAATGTAAGTACTTGATACATATAAAATAATATGTAAAAGGCAAAGCCTCGAATAATGTTTATGTTTGCCTTAACTTGTCCTTGGTCTTGTAATTCCCCCTTCAAAGTTCTTTCTAACATAGATACATGTAGTGCTTTACAAATAAGCTTCTTGAGTACTTACACAAATAGCTCATCAACATAGGTTAATTATAGGGGTGGCCATACAAAGTCAGTAAAGCCTCCCTCTCCACAGTATTTGAAATTGGCAGAAATATTGAATTTTGCTTTTCAAAATTGATTCATTCAATCCCTCTCAAAGTTTTTGGACATATTAATGTATCAAACTGGACATAATAAGCCTTGCAAATCGTATAGCTGAATAACAATTAGATTTAAAACATAGATCATATATAAGGCATGATGTATATACCTTAGTCTAGTTTTTAGCTCACCTGAGCACATCGTTCTCAAGGTAAGCTATTTAGGATCACTGTGTCCATCGTCCGTCGTGTGTTGTCAACAGTTTGCTTTAAACGACATCTAAATTTTCCTTAAATGTATATTGTGAAAACTTTAAAAACTTCTGCTCCAAAAATTTCTGGTCAGTTTCTAAAATGTTTTGGCACAGATGTTCTATGGGTAAACCCCAACCAAGATTGCACCTTTAGGTGAGCGTTATAGGGCCATTATGGCCCTCATGTTAATTTTTTTATTTTTAGCTTAAGTAATCAAAGAATATGAGAGCTATAGCAATCACTAGGCATTGGTCTTGCCGTCGGCATTGATGAAAAGTTTTTTTGAAAGGTTAATATCTTGTACATTTTTAATAATACTGAGAAGTCACATAACTCTGTCAGAAGTGATTACAGATTTATACCCTTTTAGACATAAAATATTAGCTTAAATTTTTTGCCTGTATTGGATATCTCTCCAATCAATGAAGATACCTTTTAACTGTTATCAGATAACTCTTACTTGTTGTAAGCTCTCCTGAGCACGAAGTTCTCAAGGTGAGCTATTATGATAGACAATGTCCGTTGTGCATCCGTCTGTCCTACTTTGTGTCACATGCATGGATTTGAAGTAACCTGGTTGAAATGTTCATCACATTGAGATATTGTGTTGTGATTATCTCAAAGGTCAAGGTCACAATCTTGGGTCAAAGGTCTAAAAGGAGAATATTTTGTTGTGTCCGGTCTCTGACTCCATTATGCATGGATGGATTTTGAAATAACTTGGCATGAATGTTCTTCTAGAGAAGATGGTTTGAGTTTGCAAGACCCCGGTCTTTAGCTTAAAGATCAAGTTCACAGTCTTGGGTCATTTTGTTGTGTTCAGGCTGTAAGTTCAATCATACATAGATATATTTGGAAATAACTTGGCACACATTTTTTTTTTTTTTTTATAGAGAAGGCCATTTGTTGTACCCAGGAGCCAGGTCTATAGCTCAAAAGTCAAGGTCTCAGTCTGGGGTCAAAGGTCAAAAAGGGGAACATTTTGTATTGTCTGTGCTCTAATGCTCATATATAGTTCACATTTCTATGACTTCTGTATTGATTTTGGAGAAGGAGTATGCACAAAACATGAATATTCAGAGGATTTTTTAGCTCACCTGAGCATAGCTCAGGGTGAGCTTTTGGGATACTTGATTGTCCGTCGGCCGTCGTCCGTCGTCCGTCAACAATTTGATGTTTACACACTAGAGGCCACAATTTTGATCCAATCTTCCTCAAACTTGGTCAGAATGTTTGTCTTGATGATATCTTGAACCCTTTCGAAAATGGGTCAGGTCGGATCAAAAAGTAGGTCAGTAGGTCAAATCTTAGAAAAATCTTGTAGTCCGTCAACAATTTTGATGTTTACACACTAGAGGCCACAATTTTGATCCAATCTTCCTCAAACTTGGTCAGAATGTTAGTCTTGATGATATCTTGAACCCTTTCGAAAATGGGTCAGGTCGGATCAAAAAGGAGGTCAGTAGGTCAAATCTTAGAAAAATCTTGTTTACACACTAGAGGCCACAATTTTGATCCAATCTTCCTCAAACTTGGTCAGAATGTTTGTCTTGATGATATCTTGAACCCTTTCGAAATGGGTCAGGTTGGATCAAAAAGTAGGTCAGTAGGTCAAATCTGAGAAAAATCTTGTTTACACACTAGAGACCACAATTTTGATTCAATCTTCCTCAAACTTGGTCAGAATGTTTGTCTTGATGATATCTTGAACCCTTTCGAAAATGGGTCAGGTGATCAAAAAGTAGGTCAGTAGGTCAAATCTTAGAAAAATCTTGTTTACACACTAGAGACCACAATTTTGATTCAATCTTCCTCAAACTTGGTCAGAATGTTTGTCTTGATGATATCTTGAACCTTTGAAAATGGTGGGCGGAGAAAGTAGGTCATAGGTCAAATCTTAGAAAAATCTTGTTTAACACTAAAGGCCACATTTTGATCAATCTTCCTCAAACTTGGTCAGATTGTTTGTCATGATGATATCTCGAACCAGTTTGAAAATGGGTGGGGCTGGATAGAAATGTAGGTCAGTAGGTCAAATCTTAGAAAAATCTTGTTTATACTCTGAGGGCAACATTTTTGGTCCAATCATCCTCAAACTTTGGCAGAATGTTTGTCTTTTCCTCTAAAGCAATCTGTTTTGTACAGGCAATGAATGATACTTTTCTCAGGTGAGCGATCTAGGGCCATCTTGGCCCTCTTGTTTGTTATGCCCCCACCAAAAATGGGGGAAAAGGCATATAGATTTGCCTTTGTCCGTATGTACGTCCGTCTGTCTGTCCCGAAACTTTGTGACACGCATAACTCCGAAAGTATCTGTACTAGAGACTTGATACTTCATGGATATATTATTCAGGACATGAACTTGTGCACCTGGGCATTTTTATTGAACCTTTTTTTAAGTTGACAGAGTTATGGGCCTTTGTTTTTCAAAAATATTGAAATTTGTGACGCACGTAACTCTTAAAGTATTTGTACTACAGACTTTAAACTTCATGGATATATTAAACAAGACATAAACATGAGCACCTGGGTATTTTTATACCCCCTATCAAAAGGTGAGGCATATAGATTTGCCTTTGTCCGTCCCAAAACTGTGACACAGGTAACTCTGAAAGTATTTGTGCTACAGACTTAAAACTTCATGGATATATTACTCAGGACATGACTTGCTCTCCTGGGTGTTGGAAAATGCGACAGATGGGGGCATCTATGTCCTCTGGACACATTTTTAGTTGATTCTTATTGGTATTTAAATTGTTCTAGTATTCATACTTTTGTTTATATCAATGCTATTCACTCAGAACTTGTACAGTACTGTACTTTACATGATAATTAGTTTGATGATAATAGCTGAATGCAATGTTCACTTTGTCATTACTGAGGCCAAACATGATTGCCATTATGTTCTGATTATACAATTATCAGTTTATTTTTGTAAGTTCATTCAGATGATATTCAGGCCTTGTCCTTAGCCATTTTCTTCTAAGCCCAGGGGACTACTTGCTTAGAAAATCTGGTAGCCCCCAACAAATAATGGTAGCCTCCAACTTTTGATATCTCAGTTTTGAAAAAAATTGCAAGAGCAACAACACATTTTTAGCTCGACTATTCGAAGAATATGAGAGCTATTGTAGTCGCCCTGGCATCAGCGTTGGCATCGTCGTTGGCTTGCAGCTTTTGGTTAAAGTTTTGCATGCAAGTTACTATCAACCTTATATCTCAATAACCATTTATGGTATTGACTTGAAAGTTTATAAATATGTTCAGGGGCATCAGACAACCAAGGTAGAAAACTCTTGACTGAATTTAATATGAATTATGGCCCCTTTTTAACTTTGAAATTTTGGTTAAAGTTTTGCATGCAAGATACTCTCATGCTTATATCTAAGTATCCAGGCATGCAATTGATTTGAAACATCTTTAATATGTTTAGGGGTATCATACTTTCATGGTAGATAACTCTTGATAGAATATGTTATAAATTATAGCCCCTTTTTAACTTAGAAATTTTGGTTAAAGTTTTGCATGCAAGATACTCTCATGCTTATATCTCAGTATCCAGGCATGTAATTGATTTGAAACATCTTAAATAAGTTTAGGGGTATCATACTTTCATGATAGATAACACTTGATATAATATGTTACAAATTATGGCTCCTTTTTAACTTAGAAATTTTGGTTAAAGTTTTACATGCAAGGTACTTTCATGCTTATATCTCGGAGTCCAGGCATGGGATTGATTTGAACCATCTTTAATGTGTTTAGGGGTATCATACTATAAAGGAAGATAACACTTGATGGAATATATAAAAAATTATGGCCCCCTTTTAACTTAGAATTTTGGTTAGATTTTTGCATTCAAGCTACTATCCAGCTTATATTTCAGAAATTGCTTGTGGAATTGACTAGAAAGTTAAGGAGTGTCTTCAGGGGCATCAGAAAACCAAGGAGGATAATGTTTGGACTGAATTTTATGCAAATTATGGCCCTTTTCTTGCTTTGATTTTTGGTTAAAGTTTTTTATGCACAGTATTATTATGCTTATGTCTCAGTAACTAGGCATGGGATTGATTTTAAGCTTCATAAAAATATTAAGGGGTATCAGACTATCAAGGTATATCAGTTTTGACTATTATTATGTACAGGGTATGTTAAGGGCAAGAATTGAAATAAATTTCATTTGATTTACCAACAAGCATTTTGAATAGTTGAGTGTGCTGTCCTCTGACAGCTCTTGTTTTTATTTTACTTTTATTTGTCATGTTAGAACACGGCATATTCACATCAATTCAAAAGCATCCTGTAAGCTTTATTTTCCAATGTCTTGGCTCCTCCCTATCTGCATCACCCTTTACCAAAGTTGTTAAAATTATTTTGATTGGTCAAAAATCTAGGTCACAGGAGCTAAAAATAGATTTTAAAAATGAAAATTTTAAAAATCTTCTTCTCCGAAACCACAAGGTCTAGCCTTTTGATTTTTGGTATGTAGCATGATCTTATGACTTTCTACCAAGATTGTTCAAATTATGACCCTGGGGTCAACATTGGCCCCGCACTAGGGGTCACATGGCCTTAAAAATCTTCTTGTAAGAATATAAGGCCTGGAGCTTAGATATTTGGCGTGTAGCATCATCTAATGGACCATTACCAAGATTGTTAAAATTATGGCCTTGGGATCAAAATTAGGCCTGCCCCAGGGGTCACTTTTTTTTTACATAGAGTTACATATGAAAACCTTTAAAATTGTTCTTGTGAAAACTCATAAAGCCTGGAGCTTAGATATTTGGTGTGTACTTGGTCAGAATGTTTGTTTCCATAAAATCTTGGACAAGTTGCAATTTGGGTCATGTGGGGTCAAAAAGTAGGTCATGAGGTCAAATTTTATAAAAACCTTGTTAACACTAGAGGCCACAGTTTTGGCCCAATCTTTATGAAACTTGGTCATATTGTTTGTTTTGATAAAATTTTGGACAGGTTCAAATTTGGGTCATGTGGAGTCATTAAGTAGGTCACGAGGTCAAATCTTAGTAAAACCTTGTTAACACTCTAGAGGCCACATTTTTGGCCCAATCTTCATGAAACTTGGTCAGAATGTCTGTTTCCATAAAATCTTGGACAAGTTCGAAAGTGGGTCATGTGGGGTCAAAAAATAGGTTAATATGAAAAATCCAACATATGTTGCTCATTTTTAATCAGGTGAGGGATTCAGGGCCATCATGGCCCTCTTGTTTTAAATTTAATCACTGAAGAAGATTTTAATCTAAGAATAAACATATTCAAATTGTCATTCGTGTGATAATTTTCTGCTATTTTTCCATGTACAATATATCTATATTAATTATTGATCAAATAATACACAATTGGTAAATATTTTGATGATCAAAATGTTAGATTGTGTGTTCAGTTATTTACTGAAGTTCTATAATTTTTAACCTTAATATATATGCCAACAGTATGTCAGTTTAACAAAACATTTGTTTCCTTTATGCAGTGATAAATTTCGCGGAATGTCATTTATAGCTGTCATTGTGGCAACCCATACATTTCCAGATTTTACTGAAATAATCAAACAAAATAGTATTCATAGCAATTTAATTTTCAGGGGAAGAGAGTAAACTGTACAAACTCCTTCTTGATATAATTACAGTTCCGCAGTCTTAAGATCTGTGTATTTGGTATTCTTTTCCTGTTACAGTGCTATTATAGGTGGTGGTTCTATTCATAAGTTTGCAAATATAACAATATAACAATTGTTAAGGCATGGTTGAGATCAACGCGTGATTTTACACTGTGTGTGATCGGAACGTACCAGTGTTTGTCGAATATTTTGGGCTTTCCTGAAAACAGTTATTATTCTGGCATTATGAAGGGATTTTAAAGTGGGATCCTCCTTTATTATATTGTAAGTCACGATCAAGGGTATGGCTCACAAGGTGAGCGTTTGTGATCGCCCTTTGTCCGTCGTGCATCGTGCGACGTCAACAATTTCTCTTGTTAACACTCTAGAGGCCATATTTTTAGGCCAATCTTCATGAAACTTGATCAGAATGTTTGCCTCCATAAAACCTTGGACAAGTTCAAAATTGGGTCATGTGGGGTCAAAAAGTAGGTCATGAGGTCAAATCTTATAAAAACCATGTTAACACTCTAGAGGTTACATTTTTGGCCCAATCTTCATGAAACTTGGTCAGAATGTTTCTCTCCATAAAATCTTGGACAAGTTCGAATTTGGGTCATGTGGGGTCAAAAAGTAAGTCATGAGGTCAAATCTTAGAAAAACCTTGTTAACAGTCTAGAGGCCACATTTTTGGCTCAATTTTCATGAAACTTGGTCAGAATGTTTGTTTCCATAATTTCTTGCACAAGTTTAAATTTGGGACATGTGGAGTCAAAAAGTAGGTCACAAGGTCAAATCTTAGAAAAACCTTGTTAACACTCTAGAAGCCACAATTTTGGCCCAATCTTTATGAAACTTGGTCAGAATGTTTGTTTCCATAAAGTTTTGGACAAGTTCGACATGTGGGTTCAAAAAGTAGGTCATGAGGTCAAATCTTAGATAAACGTTAACACTCTAGAGGCCACATTTTTGCCGTATCTTCAAGAAACTTGGTAGGAATGTCTGTTTCCCTAATATCTTGGACAAGTTCGAAATTGGGTCATGTGGGGTCAAAAAAGTAGGTCCATATGAAAAATCCAACATATGTTGCTCATTTATAATCAGGTGAGCGATTCAGAGCCATCATGTCCCTCTTGTTCAAGTTCAAAGTCAGTATCTTGTATAGTTTTTGAGTAAAGCTCTGGACAAAAAATCAGCTTCCTGTCATTGACCTCTATCCATATACAAAGTTTTATAATCATATCACATGTGATAAAGTTATTGCGGGACAAGAAACAAGATAACGCTGATGCATGGGTGACCACAATAGTAAAACTAAACTTGTATAGGTATGATTATACTGTTTATTTTAACAATTTTATGTATCTCATTTTTCTCAAAGGTGACATTTAATTTCACAGACATCCAACCACAGACAGTGCTTTTTTATTCTTAATTCATATTCTTCCAACTTCTCAGATTAACAGATTTAGTATATTTCTGATTATCAACTGATTATTTGGGGCTCATTGCATTCCCTAGAAATTTCTTTATGTTTAGTTTACAAGACATTTTTATGCACCGGAAGGGAGAGCATAGAGTTGCCGCTTTGTTTGTCCGTCCCGTCCATCCGTCCATCATAATTTTGTCCGGAGCATAACACAAAATCTATACAAGGTATCAACATGAAACTTCATAGGTAGATAGAGCTCAGTGAAGAGAAGTGCAATGTACAAGAACCATATCTCTGTTTTGCAGAATTTAGGAATAATTGGCCTTTATTATTTTTCATACTTAAATATTGTCGGGAGCTTGTATAGTATAATAGTGTACCCATCAAGCGACAAAGCGCAGTTTGGGGAGCATCCACCGGTTCCACCGGCATTAATTTTTTGTTCACTAAAGTTGGTATTTTAAAGGACTAGATTTTGGAGAGGAATTACACTACTAAAATTATATTGCTTTAAAGGCCCTTTATTCTTCCAAGCAGTGTATTTTCTTTGGACAGAAAAGCAAAATTATATTATTAGTTAACTTACTGATTTGTTAAGAGATGCAATCTGTACATGTATACTGGTTAATGACAACATTTCTACAACACATAATATGAAATAAGCTTTTACTAAAGATTATTCAGTTGTTCACAAAAATACCTAATTTGCATATTCTGGATATCTTTGTCAATTTTAGGATGTTTTCCATAGGCCTTATGGTTTGCCTGCATTCTTCTGTCAGTCTGTCTTTGTAAACAAATCATGAGTACATATATTGATGACATAGCAGATGAACAAATTGTGAGCAGATGAACAAATTGTGATTTGGCTAGGTTTTTCCATCTTCAGGATTACACAACATTCACTAGTGCAAAATGTAAATAATGAGAGCATTTTGACATCCATACAATAATCTAAATGGCATAATTTGATCCACATTTGTAATATGTTTAACTATTTTTTACAGCAGATATTTGCACTTTTTGTACAATTTGCATCAGTCTACAATATGTCAATGTTATTTTAATAGTCCTCATCAGTGAAACCAGTTGGGAACTACAGATTTGCGTGCATCCTTCCGTCCGACCATCCCGTTTTCATTTCCGCTCCATAACTTGGACATTTATAAATAGATTTCAATAAAACTTCACAGAAGTATTCTTCATAACCTAAGGTTATGTCACACTCATCAAACATATGTACCCTTGAAAGGTCAAGGTCACAGGAGTTGTTTGAAATTGTCTTTGGTATTCATACAGAAATGTTTGCCATAACACAAAGGTGTGTTGCATACACTAACCATATGCACACTTGAAAGGTCAGTGCAGTTTGGGGATCAGAACCCATTTCCATTATTTTCTTGTTTCTATCTGGCACAAATTCTTCATGGGGAGTTTTCACTGGTGGGGACTCCTGACAGTATTGTTTGCTATACTGACAAAGCCTTGTCTTTTCTCTTTCATGAAAATTGTGTTATGAAATATAATGGCCCTTTGATGGTTTATTTGGTGTGGAAGATTTTAGGATATACAGTCAGATCTTGGATATCTGAAGTCGTCTGGATGGACGTTTCACTTCGAATAAAGCACCTGTTTGAATAACCCATAATGGTCAAATGTTACTTTTGTATTTTGTGGTATGTTATGAAGGTGTTTTTCATTCGTGTTTTAATTATAACGAATACTGGTTATAACATTCATGTTTTAATTATAACAAATACTGATTATAACTGTTAATGATAATTTATGTTCATAAATGGGAAATGGACGAAGCGTACCATTACCGAAGCGTACCATTTTTGGTCGAAGCGTACCACTTTTCAAAATAGGTAATTTAGCGCTAATATTTTATGTTTTGTTATTTAAATTGAATTGATTTAAAGGTGATATATGACAGAATGGAATAATATTTTGTCAAACATGCAATATTATAATAATAAAAGGCACGACATTGAGTGAAAAATCGAGTGATATACCGCCGATAATGTCAGATTACATATGCAGATAATCTTCTTTTTTTTTTCGTGCTTATGGCGTATTTTAGTCAATACGGGATCCTGTTGTTACTATGAAAATGCATGCATGTCAGTACCTAGATCAATATTGGAATAGGATTAATATATTAAACATACCAGCACGATTTTGAAAAACTGCAATTTGGCATTAAGAAATCCATGTCTCTTATTCATTATGGACCCAAATGTAGTATCCGTATGCGATTAAAAAGGAACTGATGTCTTTAAAAGAAAAAAAATCAACAAACAAAAAGTCGTGCTTCCTCAAATGCCTACGTGAGATATTGCTGATTTAATTGTGTACTGTCTACTCGACACGCGCCAACCCCATGACCCTGTGACGTAATTTGATTCTGTGCAAAGCTAGGTGTTTACACGCGCTGTACAAAGTGTAATCGGGTTGGATATGGTTAAAGGCATCTCAAAACCCTTATATAAGTGACCCCCCCCCCCCCCATTTATTCCAAACCCAGCGTGTGGGGGCATCTGTTTTTTAAAAAGTTACACAAGTTACAGTTATACAATTACAAATCCTAAATACCAGAAATTTTTGGCAGGGCCACGGTCTGTCTTTCACAGGTATAGTTCAAGATACAAGTGTGCATGTGTTACTACATGGGATTGTATATAGCCATTCACATTTTTTAAAAAGTTACACAAGTTACAGTTATACAATTACTAAATCCTAAATACCAGAAATGATTTTATAAAGTCTCAATTATTCATTTTTATTTGAGCATATATAAATTTTCCATGAATTTTTTTAATTGATTTATTTCTCATTTATTTTGTTCTTTCATTTTATTTGTCTTATATTTCTCATTAAATTTGTTCTTCCTTTCTTATTTTATTTTTATATGTAAAATTTATCATAAAAAAGAAACATAAAGTTGTGAAATAAATTATGTATTACTTATTACTTTCATTCTCTCAATTCTTATATTCTTTAATTTTGTTCCTACGTGGGATTGTATATCGCCATTCACAGTTTTTACGAAAGTTACACAAGTTACAGTTCTACAATCACATAATCCTAAATAACAGAAATTATTCTTCAAGTTCTCAATTATTCATTTTTATTAGAGCATACATTAATTTTCCTTGTTTTTCTTTCCTTCTTTATTGATTTAATTCTTACCTATTTTGTTAACCCTTTCTTTATTTTTCATTTATTTTGTTCTTTCAATTTTTGTGTCTGTTATTTCATTTAATTTGATCTTTCTTATTTTATCTTTTATTTGTAAATCTTTATCATAAAAAGAAACGTAGAAAAAATTTGAAATAAAGAAATAAATCATAAATGTATTACTAATCACTTTTATTCTCATTCTCTCATTTCTAAATTCCCTCAATACATTTTAATGTCAGAAATCAACAAGAATTGAATTACTTGTTTAATTTTGTTTAATTCTGCTGAATAAATGTAACGAAATGTTTCTAAGAAAAACAATTACAAAGCAAAAAAAATAAAAAAAAAAATCAAAAAAAGTCCTTCAGACTCTGTATCTCAATATTTTCTATATCAAAACTTGAATTCTGTAACAAGTGCATAAATGTACTAAATATATAATCTTATAATCATGCAGATACAAAATTGACTCCAATTAGTAAATTTCACAAAGAATATGTAAGAGATCATACCCACATATTATCTATCATTCAATAAAATGTTTATGGCTTATGTAAAACTAGCCTACAATCTCACTTCCATACTAGCAGGTAATTTAGTTTTGCATTAACCCATCAGAGATTTTACTGTGACAGATTAGGTCTATATTGGCCAAAGACTCCCTGCAGTGATGACCAGCAATTAGCAGGTCTGGTCACAGCAGGTTGGGGCCTGGCTCAGTGGGAGACCACATTCCTTTCGAGATGCCTTTAAAGGATTCGACATGATGAGTGCATTCTATTTCTATGCGCACCATTTTATACGATGCGAATTGTTGTTTGAGTAATTTGTGTCGGTATGATTTAATTTATGTGTGAAAACCGATAAAGCAAATCGATGTCATTAACGATTCGCGGTTTTGGTAATACTGACACTAACCTATGATGATTGCTAATTAAAGCAATTAATCAATCATAATTGATTTGATAATAGTAATTAACAGTCGGCTTTTGATGTTAGTACATAATTATTGCCTTTAATGATTATAAGGTTCGGCATCATGCTTGTATGTATATGGTTTCGCAACTTTAAGATAAATTATAATATTGCATTGGCATTTTTCGTTAAATATTAACACATGAATGCATTTGGATAAATGTAGGATGATAATGGAACACTTATGATATACAAAATTGAATTTGAAATTAAATGACATTCCCCGGTATATAGTTTATATCCTGTTGCCGTGTGAGGTTCCGCGTCTTATTTTTTCTACAAAAATTGATGTCGCTGTTTTCAAATAAGTACTTAAACATCAAATATGAAATAAATTCAAATTATGGATGCTTAATGAACATCAGCAACATAAGCTTATTCATATTCAAGCAATTTCCCGATATAATTTTTAAAGTTGTACGCTTCGACCGCATAAATGGTACGCTTCGTCCTGGTACGCTTCGGTAATGGTACGCTTCGTCTATAATCCTTCATAAATTATGAAGTAGGTTTGCAACAAATGTGTTTATTGTGTACCTTACATGTCGGCCATTTTGTTTCCTGTTTTTCAGCATCGATTGCTGTGATTTCATTCCAAGTCAAACCTATATACAGTCAAACTTCGGTGACTCGAACAGGCTGGGGGAATGGCAATGTGTTCGAGTCATCGGTGGTCGACCCGTGGCTATGATAATATACATATGTACATGTATAAAAAAATTATTTATTATTAGGCTGTCCTTTAGAATTGATCGAATAAAGTAGATATCATATTTTGAAAATAACGTTGGCAAAAAAATAATAGAGGTAACATTAAATTAAAAAAAACTTATCTTTGTTATTCTTTTAAAACATATATAAATCAATAAAACAGCAGCTGTCAAGATCAAATCACAAACATCAATGATGACATACAATTCATACACGTACATGTACACATACATTGGCCTACGTGAAAGTTATAACATTTCCTGCATACATTTTTTTTTTTATGTATAAAAAAAAATGAAAAAAAGAAATATGTAGTGTAAATAATCAATAAATATAACTGAAAACAAATCAATTAATATTCCATTAAATCAATTAAACAAATTCCTCCTTTAATTTGCAACATTATCAGCGTTAACTTGTATCATCTTATTACACTTTGATGTGTTAATTATTGAACCGCTGATTGTGCCAATCCCACAATGTGTGAAAAACACGCTCACCACAGGTTGCAATAAGTCCCCAGCGAACATCACAGGTAGGGAGGTTCAACTGATAGGTATGAAATACATAGCACTTTTAATCTGGGGCTGGAAATTTAGTTTGAGAGTTCCAGCCATCAGTGTTAGATTCATCCCAGTTTGAACAATATAGAATTAAGAACAGTTTATGCCGGGACCGTTAAATGTGTCAGTTATGGTGTTCCAGTTTTCAGTGTTTGACTCACTGAAGTTCGACTGTATAATGAAAATGATAATGAAGCGTATCTGGATATTCACATATTGCTTGGCCAAATTACCTTTCGTCGTCGAAACCATTCTCATAGAGATGACTGTGATAAAACCATATTTATACCCATCCTCCTGTAAGTTTGCTTTCATGGTGAAACAGTGAATACCAACTCCTTCTTAATTTCTTTAATTAGCACATTCTTCCATTAGTTTTACTGTAAATCACTTATAATCAATTTATGGGGTCCTTTAATTGATAACCAATCAAAATTAAATTCAAATAAATGTGAGCTGTACTAAAGATATTGTAGTGATATCCCCTTCACTGTTTGACGGGTAAGGTGTGAAAACACAATAGCGATCAGCACATAGCAGACAGGTTCGGATAAGAGGTGTGAACGGGTGATAAAACTGTACGCTGGGGCCCAACTTCAGATAAAGGGTTATGTTTGAATAAACCAAACTAATAAAGGGTTGTATTTCATATGAACTTATATAAGGAAAAAATCTGGACCAAAGGTTAGGTTTGGATAAAAGGTAAACTTCGGATAACGCATGTTTGGATAACAGAGATCTGACTGTAGACCCATCAACCTTGTAACAGAACTGTTCAGAACGTACTACATGAGTTCTCGATATAACGACACTACTTGTTCCCAAAAAATTTGTTGTTATATTGAATTTGTCAGTATAATGAATTTCATAAATTGACACACAAATAGTGTTTCATTATAATGAAATAAATCCAACTCTCATTTTAACTATTTTTTAAATGCCTTTGTCCACATTATATTATTGTAATTATCTATTAAAAAGGACAGTCCTGAATTTCGGTGTTTTGTTTTCTTTTATATTGTCAGTAATTTTATACAGTTACAAGGAATAACTTAACCATATTTCATCAATGCTCTGGTCTTGTTGTTCAAAGTATATACATTGTTATTACTTTTTCGATAGAGTATCACTGCCTTTAGTTTCGACACCGTTTTCTCCATGTCTTCATTTACATTTTTATTTACTGTGAGTAAAATGAACATTATAATAAAGGGAAGTAACTTCATTTGAAACAAGAAATATCTTCGGCATAGCTAAATAATTAATTGTCAATTGAAAATAATCTATTATAAAGTTGGAAACGTTAGCAAAAATGTCTATAAATACCAAGATTATGGGACGTATTGTGCATAACAAAACGGATTTAATTTAATGCTAATCTACTTCCATTAACTGATCACTAATTATCCCCCGCCGAAAGGCAGCGGGGGATATAGTAATAGTCTCCGTCCGTCGGTCCGACATTTTTGTCCGGAGCATAAGTCAAAAAGTATTTTAAGATATCAACTTGATACTTCATAGGTGAATAGATCTCATTGAGGAGGAGTGCAGTGCACAAGAATGATAACTCTACCTTTCCTAATTTTTGAGTTATTGCCCTTTGTTATTTTTCAGACTTAATTTTTGTCCAGAGCATAACTCGAAAAGTATTTGAGGTATCAACTTTATACTTCATAGGTGAATAGATCTCATTGAGGAGGAGTGCAGTGCACAAGAATGATAACTCTCCCTTATCTAATTTTTGAGTTATATTGCCCTTTGTTATTTTTCAGACTTCATTTTTGTCCAGAGCACAACTCCAAAAGTATTTGAGGTATCAACTTGATACTTCATAGGTGAATAGATATCATTGATGAGGAGTGCAGTGCACAAGAATTATAACTCTACCTTTTATAATTTTTGTGTCGCCTGCATAGCATGGCAGACACATAGGGATCACTTTGTCCGTTGTCGTCGTCGTCGGCGTCGTCGTCGGCGTCGTCGTCGGCGTCACACTTTCTTGTCCGGAGCATAACTCGAAAAGTATTTGAGGTATCACCTTGAAACTTAAAACATGGATAGATCACATTGAGGTGGAGTGCAGTGCACAAGAATGATAACTCTGACTTTCGTATTTTCTGAGTTATTACCCTTTGTTGATTCTGAGATTTTATTTTTGTCCGGACCATAACTCAAAAAGTATTTGAGGTATCACCTTGAAACTTAAAACATGGATAGATCACATTGAGGTGGAGTGCAGTGCACAAGAATGATAACTCTGACTTTCGTATTTTCTGAGTTATTACCCTTTGTTGATTCTGAGATTTTATTTTTGTCCGGACCATAACTCAAAAAGTATTTGAGGTATCACTTGAAACTTAAAACATGGATAGATCACATTGAGGTGGAGTGCAGTGCACAAGAATGATAACCATGACTTTCATATTTTTTTGAGTTATTGCCCTTTGTTGATTTTCAGTCTTAATTTTTGTCCAGGGCATAACTCAAAAAGTATTTGAGGTGCTGACTTAAAACTTCATAGATCTCAATGGTCTGAGTGCAGTGCACATGAATGATAACTGTTGTATTTTTGGAGTTATTTCCCTTTGTTTATTTTTTTGGATTTAATTCTTGTGTGGTGCATAACTTGTAAAGTATTTGAAGTGTTGCCTTAAACATTTATAGTAGATAGATCTCATTGGTCTGAGTGCAGTACACAAGAATGATAACTCAATAATGATAATGATGACTACAAACTTGCAACATATATATAATTAACGTCATAAGTGCTTAATGACGTCATAATTTTTCTTACAGTTAATGTTTTGAATTCATAGTCATTCTGACACTCCTCTGATGAAGACTGTATAGTCGAAAGTGCTCGGGAAAATTATTACATATTGCACTGTTTGAATATTTTATTCCCCCCCCCCCCCCAAAAAAAAATATATATATATATATATCTGTGTGTGTGTGTGTGATTTGGTGTTATTTTGTACCTCACAAAATAGATTATGCTTTATCAATAATTTGTCAAAAGATCGATTTTCTAGTCAATTCTTTCA
>CM037788.1:7061881-7111881 GCA_021229015.1 Solen grandis | reverse complement strand
AAAAATGTTATCAACAAAATAGTTTGCTGTTTGTTCATGTCAAGGTTACCTCTATTCCAATAACAAGGAACTCTATTTCTGGAAATGATGTTGTATTCATAATCATTAAACAGTTACTTATCATTGTTACGGGTAGTACATGTATATTATTATTGTCTGATAAGTCAACGCTGTTTATACTGAAGTGTTACTCCATCTTACCTTTTCGAGACCCGGCTTCTCTAAATCATATTGTTTAGAATTCCCTGTCCCCATGGCTCCATATAGCGAGAAATGGAATCACATATCACATATCTTAGCTGGTCTGAAACACATGAATCTTTAATTTCCTTGACAGTTCAATCAGATGTCCCATCAGCACACTAATCTACCCAGGCTAAACAAGGAAGTCCACTGTTTCATTGTTATCGATATTTGGTTATTTTTCTCTATCTCTAATTTAATATACTCAATTATAAATATGTAGTTTAAATGTATCTTGCCATAGAAGGTAACGTTAACTTTGTTTCTAGGAAAAGAACTATATAAGCTTAAAGCTTTCGTTCTAATCCTATCCCTTGTTTATGTAAACATTTTGAAATATTTGATGTATGTATTATATGGGAATAAATATGTTTAAACTAAGGAAGTAAATGCTACCCGTTCAGATCCTTCAATGTCTTTACACAAAACTCGCGTTTATCTATATACTCATATAAAGGTTATGCTACGTACTTGAAAACGTGTTATTTATTCTCATGAAATTTTAACAACAAAATCGTGTTAAAGTGTCTTTTACTTATTAGGTTTATGTTATAATGATATGCAGACAAGGCACTGGTTGGTTTGCTTTAAGAGTATCGAGGTTTATACTAGTTAGATTCAAAGATTTTTAAAAAAAATACTTACTTGTTTTGCACATTCTTGAAACTTATATTGATCCCTCTCGGTGGTTCCTGGACAGGACTAGTACTTGGCGCATAGAAGGTAATGCATATTCCTTGCCAACGACGAGGTTCAAATCCAAAACTTTCGGATTTGCAGTCATGTACGTTACCACTGAAGCACGAAGCACACGTTTGGCCTTTGAAAAAAGATTTATTTGACGAAGCAATGAAAGAAAACATTGAATTTCATGGGTCATAATATAATCTTCAGAAGTTTTATAATCCATGTGAAGTCACTGTAAACTGCGAAATATATCCAGGAATCAACGTCAAACTAAAATACATCATGGCTCGAATTTCACCAACAATACTGTAGCACTAAGGAATACTTTAATTCTTAAACTTGGTAGACAAACATTCCACCATTACTATTTCATGAAATAATCAAGTACACGACTAAGTTGAAATGAATTGTTACCTTAATAAATAACAATAATTGATAAGAAATGAGACATTTCGGTATTTCTACTGTAAAATCATTAATTTTTGCGGGGAACTAATTTTCGTTGATTTCCTGTATAACTTTATCCACGAATATTTATCCCCACGAAAACTATTTATTTCAGACATCATGTTTTCTAGAACATAGTTCCAGAAATATAAGTACCAACGATATTGATTTAGTCACATATTACACGAAATTTAATGTCAACGAAAATAAATGATTTTACAGTATTAGCGAAATACGCCCTTATGTATTTAAGTTTTACTTAGCGCTAAGAATTGGTGATTGAATTCGATCCTGGTCGTGTATGCACAATGGCCAGATTTTTAACTCATTATGGAATATAAGGTAATCCATTAATAATTAAATTATAATCATGGTCTTACAAATGCTTAAAAAAACTTCAATTGCATATGCAAGCATCTATTGACTTGGAGTTATATGCTTTTTTGCTCAAAGTTTATATAGGTTTGCATTTAAAATAGAATTCCCATGATCACTTGATGGACCATGGTCAAAATTAAATGGTGGGTGGATTACCTTAAGACACTATGGGACTTTGAATCAGGACAATTACTCTTCCCAGTATCGCCTTAACGATTCAATAGAAATATACGAACGTATGATATGTACATATCTATAAATTTGCAATGTCACTGTGAATAGCCGTTTATGTAAATTTCATATACTGACATTTAAGTTTATCATTTTATTACAAATTCTACGAAATTTTTGATCAGCGTTCGTATGTAAGCTTTATTTCTTAAATGTACATGTATATATCCTGGCGTGAATTCAGTATGCCGAACCTTATCTAATCGGTTATGAAGTACGCCCATTTAAGCATAAGGTACATGTAAATACAACTTCGTAGCTGACTGTAAGCGAATGACTGCATACGGTTTTGACACACCAGACAGTACACAAAGGTGTTAAAACGTAATATCAAGATGATTGACACAAAATGTACTGAACACGATGTTTATCGTTTCAGTCATATAGCAGGTAGGACAAAATACCGACCGCACGGTGGTTTAAAGCTCTATATCATACGTATATGGTTGAACCTTTATTAGAGGCTACCTGTATTAAGCGGTCGACATGCATTTAGCGGTCAGTTTTAATTTCACAAAACTAATATTTTGTTATTTGTTTAACTCTATTCAACGACACCTCTGCTTAGCGGTCACATTATATTGACTGACCGTTAAAGACAGGTTTGACTGTATATTTAATTTCAAGTGCATATACCAAAAACAGCCATACAGCTTGAATATTTACGATGATATTCGTATATTAGTCTACATATTCCTAACGATAAATCACCCATTTTTCCATACAGTGAATTATTTCCCCATTAGAAAACAGAAAATCATTTATTGCCGTCGATCAAAACAATCGTCTAGTTCTAGCCTAGTTCGCCGATTCATCAAA
The DNA here is from genome assembly GCA_021229015.1 of Solen grandis. Lineage (NCBI taxonomy): Eukaryota > Metazoa > Mollusca > Bivalvia > Adapedonta > Solenidae > Solen > Solen grandis. Next base: position 7,109,076 of record CM037788.1, on the reverse strand, counting down.
TTTGTAGAAAGAAATGTATCGATGGCTTTATTTCCGTCCCCTTAAGGTATGCACAACGTTATCTTCTATATTATTTTGTATGGAAAAAGAGATTGTTAAGAGGCATTCACCTTGCCGCACAGCGTCCTGATTTCGGAAAATTTCATCTATTTGATTATTAGAACCCTCTATATGACATATAACAATTCCCGTACTTTTAATGTTTACCCTCTGATACATTACATTTTTGTACACCAAATATTATAGTAAACTATATAGTCAAACACTTTGGAAAAATCACGAAAACATTATTGTTCTTCAATATTTAATATTGTAAATTTAATGATTTATCAAACCCTGCAAAACAGGCAGATTGTCAGGACATAACGCATGGATGTTGTTCATATTTTGTGTCGATGCGATATTATTATTAGTGGTGATGGGGCGGGAGGACGAGAGAGACCCCAAGCATACAGTGGTACCCGGGAAGAACACCGAACACACAGCTGGGGTATATGGTTTTCACGTGGATGATTGTTTCCTTGAACCCTTTACGCATCATTAACGGCCGGCATTTTCTTGAGTTGTGGCTCTAATCATTGGAGAAATGCCAGCTAAGAGGGCGAATAATGACTTGACTATTTGAGTATACCGTCGCTTTGACAGTGCGACGTCCAGCTAATTACAGGTTGAGGAAGACCCCACATGCACTGAGGCATCCGGGTAGAACCACCGACCTACCGCAACTCAGCTGGAAGGCTTCCTCACATGAAAATCCGAATGACCCTGCCGTGATTCGAACCCACGCGGTGAGGGGCTCGCGACTTTACCCTGTAGGCCACGGAGGCCCCAGGGCGAATAATACTCAGTACATAAACATCCGAAATCTGTTCTAAGGTAGGCTTAGCATACATTTTTATTTCTATATCATCACGTGACTCGAAATAATTGTCTCTCTTAACTAAATGATGTACATACCTTTAGTGGTGAAAATAAACCCATCGATATTCAAGTTTAAAATTTCTTTCTACTCATGTAATTGTTTGTTTTATGAACCAACAAAATATGGGTATTTCAAGCGATATGTTTTAAATATGGCAGAAAAGTCTAGCGATTTTGGTCTTTATGCACAGCGAAATGGCGTCATGAAAGTTCCTGTTTTCCAAACCCGGAAGTTTACAAAGTACATTTGGCAGTTGGCAGTTGATTACACATATATATCCAATTTCGTGATTTAACACGGTGTTCTAGAGTAAAATGGGCGATGAGCTACAGGTAATGTGTGTTTTTTTTATATTATTATGTTTGCGCATGCGTGAGAAATGTGGCGGACACGAACTTTTTAAGCTCTGCAAAAAAATCAATTATTACATCAAAGAGATATCCAAATGGATTTATAAAGTGATTATTTTAATCAATGAATGTAAGATAGACATGTATATAGACATGTATATGGAACCTTGTGATCTTTGTGTGCTTAAGATAGTGTAAAAAAGGATATTTGGATGGGTCAAAAGTCTAAACAAAGAAAGCGGACTAAATCGCAAGCGTCGCCTGAATCGGTGAGTGTTAGTTCAGAAAAGCGATCTCTCTCCAGTAACAAGTATTCGCAATTAAATATGGCGCAAACTCAAGCCACGAACCAAACAATGTCTTCGCCACAGCCACAAATTATAAATCCCACAAATCTTCCGTACCAAGGTACCAGTGGACAGTATTATCCTCCACCACTATCCACCCCCACCCAGCAGTATAACAGCCCGGGGCCTACGTTTTCATCTATGTTACCACCGTTGCCGCCATCACCACAACAGCCTATAAATATGAACTTTCAACAGTTTGTTGTGGACAAGCTTGAAGCCATGGACCGGAGATTACATAAATTGGACTCCATAGAATCTCAAATTTCTGCATTATCTCAAAATATGTCGTTGATGGATGGCCGAGTTACCTCCCTTGAAACGAAAATCAATGCACACAACAGCCAATTAACGGACATCGAAGCCAGCCGGGCCTACGACTCCCAGACATGTGATGAAATAAGGTCAAAACAATTATCCATATATAAGGACATTAAGGATGTAGTTGCCACCAAAGTCCAACTTTCCAGGGACCACAAAAATCTAGTGGAAGATAACCACAGATTAACCGAGGAAATGATCGACCTCCAATCTCGCTCCATGAGGGACAACCTTCTTTTCTTCAATTTTGATGAATGTGACACTTTCGACGAAAGAAAAGGTGAAAACTGTATAAACAAAATATTAGATTTCTGTGCGAATAAACTGGATATGCCAAATTCGCATGAAGCAGTGAAAATTGATCGCGCGCACAGGATTGGTCGCTATAATGTCAACAAAAAAAGGCCTATTGTTGTGAAATTTAACTATCACCAGGATAAACTTTCAATCAAACAGAAAGCTAAAGATAAACTTAATAGTACTCAGTTCCGAGTGAGTGACCAATTTCCAAAAGCTATACAAGAGAGACGACGCAAGCTGATCCCCGTTATGATCAAGGCCAAGTCAGAGAATAAGCGTGCTGTTCTCTCGTATGATAAACTATATGTAAATGATGTTTTGATTACCGCGGACTCTATCCCAGAACCAGGTCATAGGAAATAGGAAGTTGTGTCGAAACAATTGTCGTTTCTGTTATGGAACATTCAGGGTATCAGATCAAAAACTGCATGACTGTGACTTTTTAAACTTTATTGCAGATTTTGATATTTTATTATTTACAGAGACCTGGAATGCTAAACTATCGAACATTGATATTGACGGATACAGTTATTTTAATTGTCCACGTCCTAAATTTAACCGCAAGGCAAAGAGGAATAGCGGAGGTGTTGTTATATATTATAAAAATAAATTTTTAAACAATTTAGAACTAGTTAGTACAAATTCTAATGGTATAATATGGTTTAAACTTAAAAAATGTTTCCTACATACCGATGATGATGTTTTTTTCTGTACATGTTATATTCCTCCAGAAGAGTCTAATTTATATAAGAATATTAATTCCAGTCTCTTTGAATTCGATTTTTTTCATCACTTGAGTAATGATATACGACACTTTAGTGAACTAGGCGATGTGTTTTTGTCAGGGGACTTAAATGCACGCACGGGTAATCTCTTAGATTACATTGATGACATACATTTAGACCGTTATGTAAATATGCCGAATGAAAATCTACACGATACCGATTTATTAATTCGTACTAATAATGATTTGCACGTGAATTCTTTCGGTAACAAGCTACTGACATTATGTAAGGAAAACAATGTACATATTGTGAACGGACGTCTTTGTCATGGTAAATGTACTTATCATAGTGTGTACAGAAACAGGGCTGTTTCTAGTACTGTTGATTATTTAATTACTAATATCAACAATTTTAAATCCGTATCTGATGTTTATATTTATGATATGACAGAATTTTCTGATCATTGTCCCATTACATTTTCTTTAAACTATATGTCAAGTAGGAATGTAGAAACTAATCGCCGTAATGTCGATAAAATACTATGGAACCCTGCAGAGTCGGAGAGTTTTTTAAACATACTTAACTCGAAAAAATACGTTTTCGACGATATATCAGATAAACTTATATCCGGTGAATGCGATATAAATAGGAGTATTGACTCTCTATCCGACATAGTGTATAATATTTCCTTTCAATGTTTTGGTAAATCTTACTCACCAAGACCACATATTAAAACCAAGAAAACGCCGTGGTTTAATGATAATTGTCGCAAAGCTAAATCGGAGTTCCTTAGATGTAAACGCAATCTTGTCGAACATGCCTCTGAGGAAAATAAACTGTTATTTTTATCAAATCGGAGCAAATTTGCATATGTAAAAACGTAATGCTAAACGTGCCTTTGATATGAAAGAGAAACGTAACCTATCCAATTTAAGTAAACATTCACCCAAAAAGTTCTGGAAATATATAAAAAAGTTCACTAACAAGAAAAACAATAACCAAAACGATATTAGTATGAACGACTTTGTTAATCATTTTACGTCAATTTCTAATACACCTCATAACCATGTAAACATGGATGATTACAACCGAACTCGTGATGAGACGATACGCATTGAAATGCTAGATGCTCAGTTTAGTATCGAAGAAATACGAAAAACAATTTCTTCATTGAATAGAAACAAAAGCGCCGATTATTATAATAATGTAGCCGACTTTTTTATTGAAGCGAATGATTTTATAAGTCCTTATTTGTGTACGATGTTTAATAATATCTATGACTCGGGTATTTACCCCGAGGCTTGGTGTAACGGTGTAATTGTCCCCATTCATAAAAAAGGAGATGTTGGTAATCCTTCCAATTATCGCGGAATAACATTAGTAAATACAATTGGTAAGATTTTTTCTCTAACCTTAAGAAACCGAATAAATAATTGGTGTGAAACCGAGCATGTTTTTAATGACGCACAATTTGGTTTTCGTGATAAACGCTCTACCACAGATGCAGTATTTATTTTACATTCTGTTATACAAAAGGTATTATCCGCTAACTCTAAATTATGGTGTGTATTTATTGACTATGAAAAAGCGTTTGACACTGTTATAAGAGATGCCCTCTGGGTGAAATTACTTCAATCTGGTATTAGCTGTAAAATGGTTCATATGATAAAATCTATATATAACAATGTTAAATCATGTGTTAAACTTTCATCGAATATGGATATGTCAGAGTTCTTCAATGTCACGTTGGGCTTGAAGCAAGGAGAGCCACTGTCGCCCATTTTGTTTATTTTGTTTATTAATGATATTGTCGCTAATATCAACTTTGAGGCACTAACTGATAATGACCTAAATATGTTGACAAGATATCTTATCCTTTTCGCCGATGATATTGTATTATTTACAACGCACCCAGACAGCCTACAGGCTCAGATTAACAGTATTTACAAATACTCGCATGAATGGGGTTTGAAAATAAATGTAAATAAAACTAAAGTATGTGTTTTCGAAAAAAGGAAAACAAATCAAAATGTGAATTTTTTTATAAATGGCGAAAAAATTGAAATGGTAGATAACTTTACATATTTAGGTATTAATTTTACTCACACCGGTAACCTGTCAAACGCTGTTAAAACTTTATCTAATCAAGCCCCTTAGGGCATATCATAATTTACTGTCGGTGTTTGACAGAGTACCGTTAGATATTAAAACAAAACTGTCATTATTCGATTCCATGGTTGTACCAATTTTATTGTATGGAGCTGAAGTCTGGGGCGTGTATAATTATAAAGAAGTAGATAAACTGCATATCAAATTTTGCAAGTATATTTTGGGAGTACGTCAACAAACGTCAAATTATGCTGTTTATGGGGAATTAGGGCGATTTCCATTAACTGTAATAAGCAGGGAAAGGTCGTTAAAATTTTGGTTAAAGATAATGAGTGATGTTAACTCACCTATATACAGCATTTATGTTGACCAATGTAATAACATAAATGGGAGCTGTTGGGCAAATCGGATTAGAACTATTATTGACAATCTTGGTTATTCGAACTTAACTAACAACTTTCGGAACAATACCAATTATTTCCCTTTACTTAAAAGACGATTACGAGACCAATTTGTTCAAGAATGGAGTATGAGTATACATAACTCACCTAAACTTGATTATTACGTAAAATTTAAAAACATATTTTGCTATGAAGACTATTTTGACAAATTTAAAAATGATTCTCTACGAAAGCAATATACATGTTTAAGATTAAGTTCACATTCTCTTGAAATTGAGACCGGAAGATATAATGGTATTGATCGTGCCAATAGATTATGTAAACTTTGTAACCAGAATGTTATTGAGTCAGAATATCATTACGTGCTGTGCTGTACTAAATACAATGAAGTTCGTATTAAATATTTAGGCCGCATGGCTTGGCCTACAGTAAATAAATTTATAGATATCATGTCGTCTAAGAATGAAAAAATGTTGTACAAAATTTCAAAATTTATTCAAGAAGCTCTTGTAATAAGAAAAAATACCCTTGAAAGTATGATTGTTTCGCAGGATTAATGTACATGTGATGTGCTGTTATTTGTGTAATGTTTGTTTTATATGTTTGTTACAATATGTATTGTCTTTGCCATATTTCTTTGTAAAACTTTGTAAATGGCCAAAGGCATTATTTGCCGATTGCTGAATAAACTTGAAACTTGAAACTTGTTATGTATACCTGAGACAAATTTGTATGTACTTAATTGACGCACTTTAGGACTTGTATATGATTGGAAATGTCGTCCTAATGAAAGAAAAGACGTAGATAATTGCGCTAAAACTGCTGCAAACGAAAATGTGTGATTTGCTTGATATGTCTTTGATTGATAAACAAATGTTTGTAGAAAAATTGTCTTTTGCTAATAATCACAAGTCATTGCATAATAAAGACTATTTCCATCCAATTTTCTATTTATATGATGTGAATTTATTTATTAATTGAAGAAATCAATTTTTACAGTGGTCTAAATGTAATATATATTTAAAAAGTTAACTTTCCCCCATGATAAGCCGCTTCCTTGTAGGCCTGTTGGTTGTACTTTTAAACTCTCATTTCAGGGGTTCGTTTCCTGCATGCCAAATGTGTTGATTTTATGGCCCCAATTGAAGACGAGGGGGAATATTGCTTTGCACATGTCGGTCAGTAGGTCGGTCAGTCGGTCTGTCGGTAGACTAAACCTTGTCCGAGTGATAACTTAAGTTCTATTTGACCCTTAAGTCTCAAATTTGGTATGGTTTTTGCTTATGACTAGTAGAAGACCACTAAGGTCACATATTAACATATGTTTATATGTAAGTCTTATCCGAGTGATAACTTAAGTTCTATATGACCCTGAGATCTCAAACATTATACAATAGTTATTCATGACTAGTAGAATAACCCTGTTGATATTCGGGTCTGTACCTTAAAGGTCAAGGTCATATGTTCATAAATTAAATTCTCTTTAACATTGTGTTAAGGAAGCATTGTCTAACTGGTAACTCTATGTGTCTCCTTTGAAGCAATTATTGCACAACTGTCGCTTAAACTAATAGGAAACCCCTTTTTGTCGAGCCCGCTTGCGGTGAGCTCGACTTAGTTGTTACAATAGCGGTTCGGTGTATGAATGTGTGTGCGTTACTGCGTTATTGTGTCCGTCTAGATTCAATCTGATTTAAATCAAATTCAGTATGCTAACTGGATCTAACCACATCGTATACAGGGTCGTCTCAGATTGACCTTTGTATAAGCCAATCACTCGTTGGCTACAGAATCGTTAAGTATATCAGGGGGAAGTAACCGCATCAATATCACAATCAATCGGAACTTCTCGGGTAATTCCGTCCTTCTTCATCATCCCTCGGATGTATCTGGTGGGAGGATATGCTCAATTGCCGGAATAAGAATACGCGAGAAATGAGTTCCTCTCGAACGCTACGAATGCAATTTCGGGTATTAAACAAACAAAATGTCTGACTCTGACACCTTTAAACAATCTTTATTTACAGTCGAACTGCAAAGCAAATACTTTTTGTTTTCATGTTTAAGTGGCGTGTTTAAATTCGAGTCCATGTCTAAATCACGTGACCGAAAATAGTCTCGATGTCTGCTTACTTGATACGTCAGAGAGTGGTGAAGTATTTATCACCGAGGCGTTCCGATTGTATCACAATAGGGAAGAAAGATGTCTAAGCGGTCGGATTGCTCATTCGGTAGAGCGGTAGCTCATTCGGTAGAGCATTCGCCCTATAAGCAAAAGGCCGCGAGTTCGAGTCCCGGTCAAGCTGCACATTTTCCTCACCCTGTGACAAATGTTTTACCGAAGTCAGTTAGAAACGTGCTTTTTCATTGGTTAAATATCGAGCACTTGTTTATGCATATTAATTACTTAAAAGGTCAATCTGACGTGACCCCTAATGCAATGCATCCCAGCAAGGCCTAGAGGTGAGCGGTGAGGACAGTCGTGGTAAAACCGGATATAGATCTAGAGTCGACACGTTTCGGGAGATATTTGCCAATAGACTGCATGTTAGAGCTTAGCCATGAATGTTTAGGCATGCTTGTCATGGAGCTTTTAGAGAATGAGGCTTTTAGAGAATGAGGCAAAGAAATGTACACCCCAGACATCAAGCAGAAAACGTGCACCACCCAAGGACTTCAGATTTCATGGCGTTAAGATTTGTCTTGAACCCTTTCTTGTGCGCTATAGTATCAGTAAGATAATTTGTAATATAACAGAAATTTTGATAGGTCTTCATGCCTTTAAAAATTCATATAAATAAATATTTATCTATTCCTAAATTAAATTTCCACTTGGTAAATCCCCATCCACAAATTTAAAATGCATTTTCTTAAAAAAAAAGCTTGGTGACCTATTGTTTTTAAGCTTTCATCTTATAGATAAGTACCTAAATAATGTTCATTGAAAAAATAAGAAGAAAAATGAATGTTTGAAAACAAACACTGTTGGTTTGTACTTAAAATAAAGGTTTGTTTAAGCCATATCTAAGGAAATTTAATAATAGATGGATACTAAGTAATCCCAAAATTCACTTTTTAATCAATTTTATGTTTCACAAATATAATGATATACAATTCACTAATGAAGTCAGGGCAGTCTTCTGCGATTTCAGCAAAGCTTTTGATCGCGTTTGGCACAAGGGTCTTATCAAACTAAAGGCTGCTGGTATCGCAGGAGATTTGCTTGCCTGGTTTCAGGATTATTTAACAGACCGAACACAAAGAGTATTATTACAAGGTGTAAAGTCTGATCCTATACATATTTGGGCCGGGGTGCCTCAAGGATCTTTGCTAGGTCCCCTTATATTTTTAATTTACATAAACGATATTGTAGATAATATTAATTCACATATTAGACTGTTTGCAGATGACACTGGACTCTTCATTACTATTGACAACCCAGCGTCAGCGTCAGCAACTCTGAACAATGATTTAGACAATTCTTTAAAGTAAATAGAGGATGCAGGCAAGGAGATCCTATCTCATCATATATCTTTATTCTTTGTGCTGAAATTTTAGCCATTAAGATAAGAAATAGTAAAAATATTAAAGGAATAAAGATTGATGGAAATGAATATAAACTTTCACAATTTGCAGACGACACATATTTGTTATTAGATGGTACAGAAAATACTTTAAATTCAGCTTTAGACTTACTTAATGAATTTTTTCTGTTGTCTGGATTACGAGCAAATTACGATAAAACAAAAGTAGTTTGGATTGGTTCATTAAAATATAGTGCACATTCAATAAAAACAAGATGGAAATTAAATTGGGGAGATACACAATTCAAATTATTAGGATTGCTATTTGATGTTGATTTGTCTAAGATGGAAACTTTAAACTTTAATTCTAAATTGTTGAGAATTAAAACATACATTAGTAATTGGAAAAAAAGAAAGTTGACCCCAATAGGAAAAATTACTGTTATCAAGGCTCTTTTGCTTCCACTGTTGACACATTTGTTTATTAGTTTACCTACACCAAGCACAGGCTTCTTTAAGACATTAAATAATATATTATATGATTTCATATGGGATGGAAAAAGTAGAATAAAAAAACTGATTCTTACAAAAAAGGATGAAAATGGTGGTTTAAACATGATTGATATTAACAGTTATGAACGTAGTCTCAAAATAAAATGGTTGAGAAAATATTGTAGTGACAGTCCTAGTAAATGTTATATATTGTTAAGAACTTTGTTTGATATAGACAAACTGTTTAACTTGGGGAAGTTATATTGTGTAAACATTATAGACAAAATTTTACATATGCCATTATTCTATAATGATTGTTTATTTAATATTAAGAATCATGTCTTTTTACCCAAACTCTATAATCGAGGATTCAGATTCGTTAAAGATTTAATTGATATAAATGGAAACTTTGTTGATATTGAATACTTAAATAATATTACAGAAACAAAAATAAATTACATGAACTTTTATAGTTTAAAATCTGCTATATTCAACTATGCCAAGAAAAAGAAAATACAACTTAATAATTTTCCTGTTATTCTGTTTCAGAATCCCCAAAACAATGTGTACATAAATCCTATTATTACTTGTACTGATATGAACAAGTATGTTTACAATGAATTGTCAAAAAATACAGAAATTCCTACCAGTAAAATTAAATGGATTGAAAAGTTACATAAATTAGATATAAACTGGGAAGCTATTTACACTTACACCTTTAAATGTACCAAAGATACTTACTTACAAAAAAAAAATTACTAGGTACTAATTCCCTTCTTTATAAAATGAAAATAAAAAGAGATAATGTATGTACTTTTTGTAAAAGTGAGGAAGAGACAATTATCCATCTTTTTTGGGAATGTGAAAAAAAAAACAATAATAGAATATTTGATTGATAAAATAAAAGAATTTGAACCATCAATAAACATTGACAGTTCTTTTGTGATATTAGGATCTGGAGAAACAGACAACAAATATGATTTAGTGTTTTTACTCATGAAAAAATTTATTTATTAAGTAAGATGAAAAATGTGATACCAACCATTTATAAAAAATCTTAAAATTAGAAATAGAGATTTTTAAAAGTTCTAAGTACACCGAAGATGCAAGTCTAGGATGGACAATTGTAAGCTCAGTTTTATGTAATCATGTTTAATTGATATAAGTGATTTTATATAACACAGATAGCAATCTTTATTGCTTGTATGTCACACTAGATTTATGTTTACATATATATAAATATGAAGGGAAACATGTAAATCTACTTCTCTTTTTTTCTTCTTCTTCTTTATTCAATATTTTATTCATATGTCCATTTTCTATAATGCTGGAGTTGACATTTTTATTATTGTAAATGCATATAAAATATTGTAAGGTGGTCAGTGGGATGGATCCCCGACCCACTGCTATCTATGTTACGGGGACAATAAATGTTAAACTCAAAAAAAAAAAAAAAAAAAAAAAAAAAAAAAAAAAAAAAAAAAAATTATTAACAATCTACCGATTCAATCCAAAAAAAAAAAAAAAAAAAAAAAAAAAGGAATATTGTTAATCATCCCAGTGTTATAATGAATAATGAGTTAATAACAGAAGTTGACAATCATAAACACTTAGGAATATATCTTTCTAGCAGTCTTTCTTGGCATCATCAAATAGAATATATTAAGTCTAAAGCATGGAACCGGATAAATATCATGAAAAGAATGAAATTCTTATTAGATAGATCGACATTAGAAATAATATATACTACTTTTATAAGGCCTTTGCTTGAATACGGTGATGTTATTTTTGACAATTGTACATTATATGAAAAAGCCGAACTAGATAAGATTCAAAATGAGGCTGCTAGAATTGTTACCGGTACCACTAAACTTGTGTCTATTGATAAATTATCTACTGAAACATGTTGGGAATCTCTTCAGTCAAGAAGAAGAAAGCACAAATTGATATTATTTTATAAAATGGTCCACGGTTTATCCCCTATTTATTTGCAAGAACTTATACCTGAACAAGTTGGTAATATATCTCAATATAACCTTAGAAATGCAAGTAATATTAGAAGTATTCATTCAAATACTAATCTCTATCAGAATTCTTTTTGCCTTCAGTTGTACAAGAATGGAACAACTTGCCAGCTGAAATAAGAAATGTTAAATCAATCTCAGAGTTTAAAGGATTAATTAATACTGATTGCATCAATTTACCCATAATAGAAAATATCACATTTTTCATGCCAGACTGCGTACAGCCTGTAGTCCTTTGGTTTTATACATGAAAAATATGGTAAATTCTCCTCTATGTACTTTTGGTGCAGGCAAGAGCGTTGAACATTATTTATTATATTGCCCAAATTACAACAATGCAAGAACTACGATGTTCAATGATCTTTCCTCCATACATAATATAAATCTTAATATACTTTTATTCGGTGATATTAATCTTGCACGTGTAAACAATATAAAAATTGTTGAGGCTGTTCATCATTTATCAAAGCCTCCAAACGCTTCGATAATTAATGTTTGTTTTTGAGATTTTTTTCAAGATTCAAATATTTTATTTAGTAACGTAAACATATACATGTTTTTTGTTACATGATCCAATGATTTTAATAACAAAACAACAAAAGTCACATGCCATGGTCTACGATGGCAACTATAAAGAGAGAGAAAGAGAGAGAGAGAGAGAGAGAGAGAGAGTACATGTATCAAACAACTAAGCAAAAAATATTCAAGTTCTAAATAAATATACATTTGTATGTAGATTACTTAATACAATAATAATGTGAGGATGAACAAAATGCTATACAAAGCACAATGCAGTCAACATAGCTATCACAGAACAAAATAATTACAGAAAAAATTATAGTATCGTAAATAAGATTTTTTTAATCAATTCAAGTATTCGGTATGAACGCACGGCTTACATAATGCTACTGTCTAAATAAAATACAAAGATAGAGAGATGTGCAGAACAAAAATACACAATTTATGTTTCATTAACAGATAAAATGGTATTACGTAAAGTAAAAGCATGTTTAATAAATTTAGCAAAATTGTTTTATTCTTAGATTTCATAATATTAATAAATTTATAAACATTACAAACACATACAAAATGAAATTCGTCTTCAATATCTCCATTTCTACAAATATTACAATACCTTTGGCAATATTCAACTCTATTTGCACCGTACCTACCAGCTTCAACTTGTAAATTATGTGACGAAAGTCTTAACTTTGAAAGAAATATTCGATAAATTCTTGGTAACTTATCCAAATAAAATTCATAATCAAAACATGTTTTAATAGATTTATATGGGCGAAAGGATTCGCCATTAAATATAGTTGTAAACCAAGCCTGTTTAAATTGGTCAATCAATCTTTCTTTAAATAATAAATGAAATGATTTACGATCGATACTATTTGGATTAAGCCAAACATGTGAGAAACCATTTTTGTCCAATAAATCTTTAACCTGAAATGCCCAATTCCTCTTGCCTCTATTACAGTCATTTAATAAAGAATTATACATTTTATGAATTATTATATTATTACTATCTAAGGTATTCAGCCAATATTTTATTATTCTAACATGTCTATTAATAAATAAAGGAAATCTACCTAATTCACCATAAATCGACATAGTACATGTAGATTGTTTGACACATAATAACCATTTACAAAATTTTAAGTGAATTCTTTCTAATGTTTTACCTTTACCAAATCCAGATATTTCACACCCATAACTTAGGAACAGAACAGAACATATTTTATTCATGATTTGTACATAGTACATCATCATTACATCTTAAATACAAATACAAATATAGTATCACGTGACATGTAACTTTTACTCATATAAGTTAAAACAAAAAATTTACAAAAATTTAATTTGGAAAAGAAAAATAAATAACCTTAAATTTTTTATAACATCGAGAACGAACTAAAAAAAATTCACACAAATACATATCAGAAGTAAATTTCTAGTAATAGCTCGTGGACTGAACAAATTCAGATAAAACAAATAATTAATTATGTATAAATACTGACTAAATAACACATAGAACGAATTTATCTTTGTTGACTCAATTTAGTTTTCCTTAGTTTTAAAGCAGAAGAAATGTATCTAGCAAGGCCAAACAAAACATCTTTATCATTAGATTGTAACAAAGCTATTAACTTGAACATAGATGGTCTAGTATATAAATCAAAACTTAGAAATTTTGTACGCAATGACTTATACATTGGACATATAACAATGAAATGATAAATATCTTCAATATCACTGATGCTGTTACAGATAAGACACACTCTCTCTTCCCTAGTTATACGATTTCTTGAGAATCTTTCAGTTTGTATTCTTAACTCATGAGCTGATAACCTAATTTTAGTAACAAAATGTCTGAGGTTAGCAGGTAATATATCTAAATAAAATTCGTAATCAATTGTTTTCTTAAAATACTTATACTCCTCTAAAACACTACTGTTTTGGATCAAACTATTCCATTCCTGTAAGTAACAATCTAAAACACGTTGCTTAAAAAATATGGGAAACTGCTTTACATCTATATCACTCACAAAAGCATATGAACAACCGTACGTATCTAGCAGTTTCTTAACACAGAAAACCCAATTCTTATGACCCAATAAGAAATCGTTAAGACCCGCCCTGTACATGCATGAAACAAGTTTATTTTTTGAGTGCATAACCTTACACCAATATTTAATTATTTTGTAATAACGATGAATATAAAGGGGATATCTGCCTAATTCTCCGTATACACCAGCTGTTGAAGTACTAGCTCTAACCTTTAATATCCTTTTACAAAATCTAAGATGTATCCTTTCTAATTCTTTAGATTTAGAAAAACCTGTCAGTTCACAAGAGTAATTTAGAATAGATCCAACAAAAGCATCAAATAACTGACATAAATATTTTGGACTCAGTGGAAGCTTAACACAATTATATAACAACAAATTCATTGCTTTAAGAGCTTTACCAACCAGGTGTTCCGTGTTACAAAGGAATGAACCCGTATAGTAAAACACAGTTCCTAAATAGTTGAATGCATCAACTACTTCTAGATCAATACCCTTGTAAGTAAATTTTTCATGCGCTAACAGACGACCTTTCTTCCTGAAAACCATAACTTTTGTTTTCGAAATATTTACATCTAGACTCCATTTTTTACAATACTGAAATACAAGATCTAAACGTTTTTGAAGATCATATGGTGAGTCACCGAACAAGGCCATGTCATCTGCAAATAATAAGATAATTATTGCGAGTTCATCAATCGTAATATTAGACTCGGCACCATTTTGTATAAAAGATTCAATATCATTTAAAAACAGAGATACTAAGATTGGGGATATTACCTCCCCTTGCCTCAAGCCAATTGAACAAGAGAAAAAATCAGAAAATGTATTACAATGCTTTACACATGACTTGACATCCTTATACATATGCTTAACTATTCTTAACATTTTCCCTTTAATACCTGCATTAAATAACTTAAGCCAGAGGCCATTTCTATAGATACCGTCGAAACATTTTTTCATATCAATGAATGCAACATACAAACGTTTATTATTGTTTATATAGCGTTGAACAATAGAATATAAAACAAACATAGCATCCACCGTCGAATGTCCTTTTTTAAAACCAAACTGAGAATCAGATATGCGTGAATTTTTTTCACAAAACTTTTCAATTCGTGTATTTAATATAGTGGTGAATAATTTAGACAAAACACTCAATAACGTAATACCTCGATAATTATTAACATCGTTTTTATCTCCTTTCTTATGTAGAGGAATAATTACACCCATAGTCCATGAATCAGGAAATACCCCCGAGTCAAAAATAGCATTAAAAACATCACATAAATGCAGTGCGATAATATCGACACTTTCAATAAAATACTCGTTTAATAAACAATCATTACCATGTGATTTCCCAGCTTTTAGCTTTTTAACAGCTTTCTGAATTTCACACAAAGTTATCTTAGAATTTAAAATAACATCATCATCATTACTTTCATCGCCACAGTAAACATCGTTAAAATCATATGTATTACAAAATATCTCAGCCTCCACGTTTCATTTCTATAAATATAATTTTCTAAATTAGAAAAATAACCATAAAAATCGGACACATGTATATTGACAGAAGTTTTATTCTTATTCTTCTTATTGAAAAAGGCCCAGAACTGTTTAGGATTACTGTTCTTTAACTTTTCAATTTCCCTCAACTTTTTATCTCGACAGGCCCTTTTTTTCTTACAAATAATACTTTTATAATCTTGCTTGCAAGTACAAAAATAACTTCTATTACGCTCTGTTTTGTTTGTATAAAACAGTTTCAAAGCTTTCTTATAACGACTATGGTAATAGTGACATTCGCTATCAAACCAATCAGCGTGTTTAACGTAAGGTGTATCCTCAAACGAAGCATGATGCGTAGTGACAGAACGTTTAAAAAACAATGGATCCGCCGTATCTCTTATAATTGTTGTAAAATCAGTAACTAACTTATTGATTGAGTCTTTGCTACTTATATCAATATTTTCTGTAACGTTATTAAACAAAGGCAATTTAGAAATAAGTGATAAACGAAAATCATCCCGATGATGGGGATTCCATTTAAACCCTTCGCTTTCATTAACGATGTTATCATAAAGGGGCGCCGGGCATCGCAATGAAAACATGAGTGGACAATGGTCACTATATTCATTCATCTGGCCAACTGCAAAGCGTGAAATATATGAAAAAGTACTGGTACCCGTCAAAACATAATCAATGACAGACGCACCTTGTTTAGAAATAAACGTATAATTTCCCACGGCATGGTCCTCCCCCAATCTCCCATTCACTATTTTAAGGCCTGAGGCTTTACACAAATCTAGTAGACGGACACCGTAATATTACATGTAGTATCAAGTGAGGCCCTCGACAGGTTCAAATCTGGAGTATAATCATCATCATCAAGGTTTATGTTAATAGAATCATAAACAATAAAATCTCGTCTTATCCCAACCCTACTATTAAAATCGCCACACATAAATACAGAACCCAAGTTACTAATCCTATTTTTAAAAAGATTTAAAATTTCTTCTTCCAAATTGAAAAATGTATGATCTAACCTTAACCTATAACAGTATCGTAAGAGTTCTTAACCACTTCTATACCATCTTTGATACACTCCCTATAGTAAAGAGCTACACCACCACTATTACGCTTTGCATTTCTATGTTGAAAATTTCTAAAATAATTATGAGATACATATCCCATCAAATCAATATTAGAACATTTTGAAGACCATGTTTCAAACAAAAAAATAATATCATGTTTACATAAAATATCAACAAACCCCCCACTGTCTCTTTTGTCGTTACTAAGACCTTGCACGTTCCACGAGAGCACACTTACTTCACTAAGTTCATTCTCGGCTCTATCCTATGGCCTCACTGCATGACCGTCAATGTATAGCGTATCATACGCGATCCACGCCGTCTTCCCCTCGTCTCTTGCTGCTTTCATCCTGGGATACAGTTTACGTCTTTTGTCCACCACTTCCTTCGGAAACTGCTCAGTAACAAAGAAGTTCGTACCTTGGAGCTGCTTCCATTGTTTCCGCACGAATTCCTTCTGCTTGTACTCATGGAACTTGGCAACCATTTTCCTGTCCCTGTTGGCACCTCGCTGCCCCATTCGATGCACACGCTCGAACTGGATCTGGTCCACATACTCCTTGTCCACCTTCATTTTGGTCTGGATAAAGTCTCTCACCTTTCTTTCTGCATCTTCATTCGTTTCTCGTGACTCTTCCGGGATACCAACAAAGATGAGATTATTCCTCATGGATTGTGACTGAAGGTACACTACCTCGTCCTTCAGATCATCTTTCTGCTTCTGTAAGTCGCTAACCTTAGAGGAAAGTCTGTCCACAGAAAAATCAACAGTCTCTACCTTCTCCTCGACACCGGTAACTCTCTGATCTGTCTTCTTGTACCGGTCTTCCATATGTGTCCACAGCTTCTTCAGGTCCTTCTCTACACTATCTACCTTCGCCTTTACCTCCTCCAGGGACGTCAACCTTTTCTCAATCACAGACAGTCTACTATCTAGGCCCTTCAAACACGACATCACATCTGAGAGTGTTGGTTCGGAATTTCCCGCCATCTTGTCAGTAGATAAGTTCGATGGTGAATTTTCAGGCAAAACAAAAACGTTGTCACTGTCAAAGGATGCCTCTATCACACTATCGGCATACAAAACACCATTTACTTGATTTAAAATCTCGCTTACCGATAAGTCTAATGTTTCATCAGCTCCCCTTTCCGGGCCTTCATGTCTGAATTGTTTGTGTTTACACACAGTCTTACACACAGTCTCACCACTTCCGGAACTACCTGAACTTCTATTTTTCCTCTTCTTAGTGCCTTTTCGTGGCATATCACTCATAAAAACTACATCCACCTTTCCTGCTCACATTTAGAACACATTTAGTCCATTTTGCAACTGAAAACTAGTGATTACAATCCATTTTAGAACTTTTTCCATCGAGCGACACAAAACACGACTTCGCGCTTACAACGTCACGTGATTTATTTATTATTAGGACAGAGCCAACAAATGCGTCAAATAATTGACAAACAGTACTAGGTTTAATCAATTTTGAACTAATATTCACCATCAATGTATTTAGAGCCTTTAAACCTTTACCCGCCAACATTTCCTGGTTGTGTACGAAACTTCCGGTATAATTAAAAATAGTACCAAGATAATTAAAATTATTTACTGTTTCAATCGGTGTATTATCATAAGTCCATTTTTCATTTGCTTTAACGGGCCCTCTTTTTCTAAAAACAACTGTTTTACTTTTATCTGGGTTTGAGAGAGACTCCCTTATACCATTATATGATTTTACCTGTCACCAACCAATCCACCACTGATCACTGTCATCTCTTTAAGTTTTCTTCATTCTCATATATTTCAATGTTGTTTTCACATATTAATATTTTTTCTTGATATCTTTTATGCATTTTTTCCCTTGGAAAAAATTGTAGTTATTAATATATTCATGTACATTAAGCCATATTACTTTTTAAAAATATTGTAAAACGGAAAAGAACACGATAAGAATATTTCTTTCGTTCTAATCCTTATTATATTGTTAATGAATATTGTATATGGAAATTTACTGAATAAATAGGTTTAAACTAATTCACTAATAATTGTAATTTATTTGAAAAATAAAGACTTAGACTTCATATATGACAACTCATCCTAAACTGCTGTTAAATTGGGTATACTAATATAAACACTCATATTTTTTTCTAAGGTTGGTGATCACCTGCCTTTTTTCATATTTTAATAGATTTGACAATATGCTATCAATATACAAAGAATCGGGAAATTCTGGATGTTTTGGAAAACATGATCGTCTTTAATTTTGCTTGCTCAACCCACAGAAACAGTGAAGGATGTGTCGCTATAATAAACAACTTTCCTATTTATTTAAAAATAACAACTCGTCAGTACACTTCTGAACTTGACGTTCACATGTTTTACATTATTTTTCTTTCATTTTAGAACATCTTTTCTTCCGAAAAAAACAACAACAGGAAACCATTTATTTATCTGAAATCCCGATATAAATACATGTACTTAAAATCCGTGTCTAAAATCCCAATAATAAGAAATGTATTTCTTGAAATAACATCGTATTCATAATCAACAAACAGTTACTTATTATTGTTACGGGTAGTACATGTATATTATTATGGACGGTTCCGCAATTTCTGTGTAACTCCTCTCCCTATTGATGATTTTACAGTTTCTATTCATACCTAGATCAAGTGCTCACAAACAGTATCACAAACAAAAAGCACATGTTCTTTTGTATAAAGTAGGTCAACCGTTTACCATGTGTTTCACACGTACACTGGTTGGATAAGCCAGTTAATGTAAACATACTTGATTTACAGTTTAGGAACCATCCATTGTCTGATAAGTCAACGCTGTTAATACTGTAGTGTTACTCTATCTTACATTTTCGAGACCCGGCTTCTCAAAATCACATTGTTTAGAATTCCCTGTCCCCATAAGTCCAAGCAGCCAGAAATGGAATCACATATCACAATCTTTGTTGATCTGAAACACATGAATCTTTAATTTCCTTGACAGTTTAATCAGATGTCCGCGCTACCCGATTTCTAAGATAGGATTAAAAATTAATTCCTTTCTATCTAAGCTTTCATCCTACAGACCTCCTAATTCCGTTAGGCTGTTTGAAAAGGATCGGTTTTTTTTTTGGTTTTTTTTTTTTTTTTTTGCTAATGTGTGTTTGTTCAATTAACTATTTACTTAATAATTCGTACCCAAATATATAAATGTCATATTGTAAATGTAAATTGTGTAGCCGTGCCCATTAATTTTGACCACAAGTGTTTGTAAATATTTAATTATGTATTTGATAATGCTGCCCACATTTTTGGGGCCTTATCATGTTCAAAGAATAAATAAACTGTAAAACTGTAAACAAATCCTTCAATGACTTCACACAAACGCGCGTTTATCTGTATACGCATATTTATTATTCACATGAAATTTTAAGAACAAATCAAAGTACCGAGAGTTGCGTTGATCAAAACTTGAACAGTAAAGGACAAAGTCAGGTGGTTTGTGATTTGGAGCTATTTCATTGATTGTCCTCATCAAATTTATCTTGTAGCTAATAATAATCATTGCCATTACTGCATAAATGGGGCGTCTGGTGGGAAAAAATCACATTTTAACTTGACTTGACTATTTGAGTTTACCGTCGCTTCGACAGTATTTCAGTCCTATAGCGACGTCCAGCTAATTACAGGTGGAGGAAGACCCTGAATGCACGGAGGCATCCAGGTAGACCCACCGACCTTCCGCAACAGATGGAAGGCTTCTTTACATGAAAATCCGAATGACCCTGCCGGGATTCGAACCCACGCAGTAAGGGGCTGAGTGAGTGTTAAAGTCAGCGACTTTACCCTCTCGGCCACGGAGGCCCCTCACATTTTGAGTTTTCTTCAGAATCTATATTGCCTTAAATACATATTCTGCAAATTTGAAGCGAATATCTTGAGAAATCGCCGAGATATGGCGCATTTTATGTCAGATGCTATCAGGATTTGAATGTCTTTATTTAAAGTCATTTTTGGACAGGAACATAAAAAATATACAAAAATTTAGATGAAGAAACCCGTTTTGTTTACAAACAACAAAATGAGTGGAATTGATTTAAACATTTTTATTACACATTGAAGAAATAACACAGTTGTCATAGATATAGGCTGGGATCTATGCAGGTTGCATAGTAACCATAGAAGTTGGACATTTTTACAAATAAACAAAGAACTATATTTAAACATAATCGGTTGATTCAAAACATTTTATTGTTGTTTATTTATGATAGCAGAATGTCTGTTCTATATATCATCAAATAAAACTAGCTGGAAGATGATGGCTTTTAAAGAACCAAAGGTGCTAGAGTGTAAACAAAGTGAAATCTGGAATTTTTGATAACTCAAGGGACATAACATTTGACCAAATGGGGGATATCAGTCATAATCAGACTTGTCCAAGAGATTATGGCCATAAACACTATAACCAAGTTTAAAGAAGATTGCTTTACCAGATCAGCGGACCAGATCCATTATTGTTTTTGTGTTGTACATTTCTTCCCAAGGATCATTCCTATTCAGTTACAATAAAATCTGCCAAGCGGTTTAGGAGATGTTATTTCAAACAAATGTGAACAAAGTAAAATCTGGCATTTTTTGATAACCCAAGGGCCATAAATCCTGATCAAATAGAGTGATATCAGCCATAGTTGAATTTGTCCAAGATATTAATATTGAGATATCGTTTAAAGATCTTTCTATTTTCAGCTTTCTGTGCCATCTTGTTCACCATACCAAAACCATTTTAGTTGTGTGTTTTTTTGTAGAGTACCACCCAAGGGTCATTCTTCTTAAGTTTCATTAAAATCTGCTCATCAGTTAAGGGGATGTCATTTAAGGCAAACGTTTAAGATGCACACGACGCACTGGCGGACGATATCAGATTTACGGTAACTGTTTTAGTTCACCTAAGCACAAAGTGCTCCGGTAAGATCAAGGTGAGATCATTAAATCAGACAGGAACACATTTCACCAATCCTGTTCTACAAAATATTTAGGAACATGGCTAAAATTATTACCTTAATAACAAACAATAATTGCTTAAATAGTTGGTATTTCTAATTAGAATGATGATATCGTCAACTAAGTGTCTGTGTAACTTAGCTCTAAGTATGACTGGTGGATTTAGAACCTGGGCCATATATCATTGCTACTGTGATTATACACCGTCAACACAACAAAGAAGAATATATTGTTTTATATATCACATCTATGCTATGGTCAAAACTATTCTTACAAAATGAACAAAGGGGGGGGGGGGTAATTATAGAATTATAGGAGGTAGAGTTACAGTTCCTAAACAATGTACTTCTACACCTCATAGAGTATCCATAATCCAAGTTTGGGAAGAATCCGTCATAAAGTTTTGAAATTATGCTCAAGACATTTTTTTTACAAAATCAACTAAAGGGGATAATTCAAGATACAGTTAAACCTGTATTAAGAAACCACACAGGGGGTCACCTCAAAAGTGGTCAGGTGGTTTTTTGATCTTTTTTAAATTCTTTTGATCTGACAGTTAAATAAATCATTATACTATTCTTAATCCTTATATCCGTTATCTACTCAACATTTTCTAACAAAAGTGATGGCACTTCCATAAATGAAATGTTGAGTAGGGCATTTAGTACGTGAAGTTATTGTTCATTATGACAAGTTTGGCCGTTACAATCAGGTCCACTTTTCACATAAATGAATTACATGTGCCAATTTCCACGGAATAATCTTCAAACCTGAAGACAGAACCAAGTGGCTAAGTGGATAGAGTGTTCGCTCACAAAATTAGGTCATGGGTTCGATCCCGGCTGCCACATACCAACTTTTTAACCAAGAGCACCGCAAAGCGGATGCAGACGCTCATCAGATTATTTTTTGTCACTATAAAATTAAATTGTCCCATTATATGTTATATTATTTCCTTTGGTTATTTTGTTTCAAAAAGCAAATCTGTCTGTGGGTTGAACAAATTGTTAATCCTGTGTTGGAATTAGCTGTAAACAATGCTTCTTTAACTATGCTTTTTTAAATGAATACGGTAAGAGAAATAAATAAGTAATTAAGAAAGTAAAAGTGGTGGGGGGTATCAAAATCTTTAGGTAGTACCCAAAGCCAAACCAATATTAAAACTAGATGGGTGATCTTCAGAACACCAGTGCTGCTGGATTCCAGCTGTTGTCACAGAAAGGATGATCACAAACGATCCAAATTTATTAAATCAATTTTGGTTCTACCCACCAGTGTTTTGGACAGGTGAAAATGAATGAGTGTCCGAGAAGTTGTAAGGCACATGCTTTCACCAGTACAACCCGGAACCGATCCTAGAACAGTTTAAGTGTTTTAGTCACCCATCCGAACACACTGGTTTTCTCCGGGTACACAGGTTTTTAGTGTTGGACTGATTTACCAGTACGTCAACGAATCGTTGATGAAGACCTTGCTGATTAATCCTCGACGATGATTTTTTATTCGTCAGCGAATTTTGAATTTATAATTTTAGACGAGTTGCGGTTTTTGATTGGTAAAAACGTAACTGTAAGCATATTTCTGATTGTATAGTTCGATTCCGTCTGTCACTGCATTTCGATCTTCACTGCTACAGAAAAAATTTGACAAGTAAACTGTGAAAATGATCAAATAGTACAACAATTGATAACAAAGGCATGCTCATTTTATTGATATGTTTTATAAGTATCATAAGTTGAACAAGTTCTAAATTCTTGGTACAGTCTGTATATGAATAAGAGTCTACAAGTATTAGTATCAAAGTCACTAATTAATCATTAATCAGACAAAAAGATGGGTTGATTAGTCGACGACTTTTATTCAGACTGTTTCCCAACACTACTGCTTTCCTACCACAGCGCGGCCAACCCGATCGCCACTATCAGTACCAGCGACATTTCCATTAATGAAATCTTTCCTGTTCAATATTTGTAAAATAAATGAAGTTTGCAGCTTACGATTAGTGTAAAATCAACACGTCCCGGATAAAATATGGTCGATTATTAGGTGTGTTGAATGAGCCAAAATATACTACGCAATATGTTCTAAGCACAAATATATGTTTCAACTTTTAGTTGAAGTATTATTTACGAAGATTGTATATCTATTTGGTTATATAAGGTGCAATCTGGCTAAAGTACGCGATCTTCCTACGGTAAGACCATTATGTAGCGTAGCGTATATAGGAGATGACTTTAGTCAGATTGATATAAAGTGAAATATGCACAAAATTGGTGCTTGACAATATATAATTCATGTGCCCCATGACATACCCGGTAAACAAACTTGAGACAATATATTAACAATTCATTTAAATTAGCAAATTATTATAAGTTCAAGGAACATTTTTGTTTGAAACTTACCGGTATTGCAGGCAAAGTGCGCTTACTTAGCATTACAGAAAAAAATAGTGGAGTACTGTATTTTCAAAGAAAAAATTCTACAAGTAAGATTGTCCTTATTTGGGTTAGACTCCTGGTATAAGTATGTACTGATGGGATTTTTACCAGTGAAAGAGTAACTTTATTAAAACATTTGGAATATGTTTATACACTTTTATAGTGCCTACGGCATAACATTGGATGAAAGAAACAAAATAGTAGTTTAATAGCTGATAACACATTTGCATTACACGATGCCGTACATTGTACTTCCATTGGTAGGATTTATAGTCAAAACGTGCCATTATAATATGCAAATGAAACAAGTTGTTTTATAACACTTATAACGTGAATATTTTAATATTTCAAACCTATTAATTAACTTAGGAACAATACCGTGACTTAAATGTTTTTGTTTGACATTAAAATAATGTAATTAATAAGTAAAATTGGGAGACCGTAGTTATCCGTCACTTAGTACTCGTAGCTTCGGTTGCTAATGCTGACGATTAACTTTAAAATAACTACAAAAGAGTTTCAATTTCAACTTGACTTTAGGAATGACCACGTGTTTTGCTATGCATTATGTATTCGCGAATACATAATTTAGACATATAATATTACTATATTGACTTTTTATAAGGTTTCAGTTTTAAACCTTTATTTGTACAATAAAACAATGTGAGAATACATATGCTTATGACACAATCATTTACATAACTACAGTCAAACCTGTCTTAAGCGGTCAGTCAAGAGAACAAGAGAAAGTGGCCGATAAACAGAGGTGACCGCTATATGAAGTTCAAATATATAGCAAAATGCTACAGTTTGATGATATTAAAACTGACCGCTAAATGCAGTTGACCGCTTAGTAGAGGTGGCCGCTAATTCAGGTTCAACTGTAATTATGCATATATAAGAAGATATAGTTATGATGCATCCCAGTCACCATGTATGAAGAGACAAAACAAATATTGCTTCATTCAGTAAATGTATCAGCTTTCATAAGAAAATGCAAATACAGGATATAGGTATATAAGTGATGTTTGAGCCATTTACTTGACTGGGAAATATGTGAATCAATATGTCTCAAAAAACAAAATGTATTTAAAAAATACAATGATCAAATATATGTTTCTGTTTTTAGAATTACATACACAAATAATAGATATTCTACTTCTAGTAAAATACCCTTTCCGAGCCTTATATTAGTATATTTATTGTATGTACCACTGTCCACACTTTAACATAAAATCGAAAACTAAATACCCGTAAAAATGACAGGAGCATTATCTTCAATGAGATAATATTTCGTTGTGGTTTCTTCTTATAAGTAGAAATAAAGCAGCTTGTTCACAAAAAAATACTCTATCTCGTTAATGTTGGTAAAGTCTTTGTTTCAAAGTTTAAGCCACAGTGCACGGGGATACCTATTTTTTTATATTTTTTTTTTTCGTAAATGCCACTTCTGGGAAATCGGTTAGATATAGAATATGATATCCTCGAAGAAGGTGATTGCAGTACAACGTGATACGTGACTTACATGCATTTATTATTCATATCATTTATAACAACTGGGAACCATTTTAGCAATATATTCAAAGCCCTCTGGGCGATATCTTATTTAGAACAGTAATTTGTTCAGTTTTTTAAAGAAATGACCACAATACGCGCACACACAGGGAGGATCAAAACCATAACACTAGTTTCAGTCAGAAGACCACGGTGCCAAACATTGTTCCCAAAAATAAAAGCTTCTCTACGAGAGGTTCTCCTGTGGCCTAGACTCTGTTTTCATATTTGACGGATGACCTGTTGTGTTTGGAAAAAACTGAGCGGGAGATGGGAGTATTGGGTAAGCGAGATACCCGAAGAATGGCCACCCGAATGTTGGATAAGGGATTGGATAGCCGGGTACATGGATGGGCTGTACTGTGGGTGCGCTATATACTTTTACATACCGATCGTTGGAACTTTGTTATTGCTTTGAAGACAAAGCTCTCATTCGTGTTTCAAAATTTGTAATCTTTTGCTGTAAGTCTTTTATGAGATCTAATAGGTCATCATCACTTTTTGATTGTGTGTTCTTATGCTCAGTCCCCTGTGCCCCTCCATTTGTGTTCATAAATACGCCTTCCTCTTCTGGAGAAAATTGCCCCGTGACGTCTTGATCTGTAGCACTGCTCTCTCCTTAAAAGTAAGTAACCACCTATAAATTTGAAGGTAAGTGTTCCTCCGAAGGATTACGAAAAGCAACACGAGTAACTCTGTACAGCTGTAAACGTTGAGGATTTAGTGACATGAATGTGTTTTTATTGAAAATGGTTCCCCTTAATTGATCCAGCATATAAGAGCATTTGAAGGTTGGCAAAGTGCCAGGCGTGGTATCGCTGTGAGATAACACTTTTATCTGTTTTATGCAGAAAAGGTCCCCAAAAAAACTAAAAAACAGTCGCTGAGATTATAACTCCTAGAAAACAAGAAATAATATGTTACTGTACGGTTCGATCAAGAAAGAACCTATCAAGAGAATCCGAAGAGATAACACATTTGTAATGCTCATTTTTATCAGTGAGTGAAAGCCGAAAGTTTAGAGCGTACGCATCGGGAGAGTGAGTTTGTCCCCGGCTTTAACATATCACATAAGCCATTGAAACGGTTTAAAGCAACAATGCTTGGTGCTCATAATTAAATCATTTCAATGCAGACTAAGGGCATGCTTATCTTTTATTAGGTGATATGACTTTGTATGGTACCAAGTTACTTGTCAATGACATGCTACTATTATCAGGTTTCTTTCATGGAGAAAATGTCCCCGAATGACAAAACTTTTGTCCGAGGGCTGTACACATTACAAACAAGAAGGCCAAGATAGCCCTAAAAACGCTCACCTGAGAAAAACTGACTTCCTTACCTGTACAGGTTACTAAATAATAGCGTAGTTGTACTGAATACATAATCCATGAGATCTAAACAGTGTCTGTAATTGAAATTTGAAGTCAAACTTGACTGAGAAATTATGGCTTTAGACACAAATTTAAACATTAAAAGGGGCATAACTCCTGACCCAATTAGCCAATGTCAACCATAATAAAACTTGGCCAAAATAATATGGCTATAAACATTGTTTTAAAGTTTGAAGATGATTACTTCACTAGAGTGCAAATAAAGTGAAATATGCCATTTTTTTTTAATATCAAAAGGGGCATAACTCCTGACCTAATTGATGGATATCGGCCATAATCGAACTTAGCCAAAAGAATATGGCTATAAAAATTGCCATAGAGTTTGAAGATGATTGCTTAAGAAATGAAGATGCTAGAGTGCAAACAAACGAAAATCTGGCATTTTTTAATATTAAAAGGGGCATAACTCCTGACCTAATGGGCCGATATCAGCCATAATCGAACTTGGCCAAGAGAATATAGTAATAAACATTGTCATAAAGTTTGAAGAGGATTTTGTTTAAGAAATGAAGATGCTAGAGTGCAAACAAATTGAAAATGGCATTTTTTATATTTAAAGGGGCATATCTCCTGACCTATTTGGTGGATATCAGCCATAATCAATTTGGCAAAGATATGATGGTAATACACATTGTTATAAAGTTTGAGGATGATTGTTTGACAATGAAGATGCTAGAATGCAAACAACTGAAAATTGGCATTTTTTAATATTAAAAGGGACATAACTCCTGACCTAATAGGCCAATATCAGTCATTATCGAACTTGGCTGTGAGATTAAGGTAATAAACATTTACCTAGACTTTGAAGGTGATTGCTCAAGAAATGAAGATGCTAGAGTGCAAACAAAGTGAAATTTGGCTTTTTTAATATTAAAAGGGGCATAACTCTTGAACTTAAAGGCCGATATCAGCCATAATCAAACTTGGCCTAGGTATTATGGTAATAAACATTGTCATAAAGATTAAAGATGATTGCATAAAAAATGAAGATGCTAAAGTGCAAACAAACTAATTGTGGACGACGGAAGGACGACGGACATTCATCGATCCTAATAGCTCATCCTGAGCACATGTGCTCAGGTGAACTAAAAAAATACTTTATTTCTTTGACAAATTCATGTACTCAACTTGCAGTGAATAAAAAATATACATGATGATAATTGTATTCTTTCAAAAAATAATGTTGTCTGTTAGTTTTCTGCGTAAATATTCATTAAGCTCTTTAAGTGCAGATAAGATGGATACGTATTGAAATCAATGTTACTTTAAATAGCACAGATATTTGTATTAATTCACTATAAAAAATAATCAAAAACAACATTTCGTTAAATTTTACTCTAAATAAAGGTATCACGTGTTGAAAGGAATTTATGTCAATGATTCAGCTTAAAAATAGCATTATTCATTAATAAAACGATTTGAAATCCTTGGATATGAGTGTATCTCTGAACGACATTTGATTGCAATGGAACATCTAAATAAAAAGCCGAAATCAATTTAAAAACAAGAGGGCCACAGAGGCATTGGATCTCCCCCCTGAGTATAGGGCTACCCAAGGAACAACTGTACTAAAATTTTGAAATCTGGGTAATAATTTTGAAGGAGGTGAACTATAAAGTTTTCTTTTTTTCTTTCCATTGCCATGGCAACCAGAGTTTTACATGGATCGAGTTTATTTTAGCCACTTTTGTGAAGGTTCGCCCAAGGATCATTCCTGCCAAGTTTATTCAAGTTTATTTATTGTTCAGCGGTTTCAGAAAAGATGTCGTAACATTGTCGTTTATGTCGTTTAAATTTGTTGCTACATACGTTTAAGGCAGCAAATTAGCCAGACCTTGGCGGTCATGTTTTTTACGGATCAGAATAATTTTAGTAATCTTGGTGGAGGGTTACCCAAGGAACATCTGAACTAAAACATTTTGAAATCTGGCCAGCGGTTTTAAAGGAGATAGTTTTTAACGTTTTTTTTCTGTTGCCAGGGTAACCAGAGTTCTAAATGGATCAAATTTATTTTAGCAATTTTTGTGAAGGTTTACCCAAGGATCATCCCTGCCAAGTTTAATCAAATTCTGTCCAGCGGTCTCAGAGAAGATGTCGTTTAAAGCAAATTATTGACAACGCACGACAGACGACACGACGACGAACGACGGACGCAGGATGATCCTAATAGCTCACCTTGAGCACATTGCGCTCAGGTGAGCTAAAAAATCAACCGACGAAGATGATAATGACGTCGACTGCGATTAAAACTTACCAGTATTCATGTTTTCAAGGTCATTTTCTCCGACATCATTGTCGAATGACAATCTTTCATATCCAGCTGCTGATGTTCTTATGTCACATTCCTTTGCTGTTGCCAAGGTGCGTTTCTCTAAAATGAATTTATATCATCATAAACTATCAAAATTTTGCCCGTCCGTCAGCTCAAAAACAACCAATAGCTTCAGGTTTTGAAATTGAACAGGGTAGCTTCACTTCATTAATCTACGAATGAGTGTTTGCATAACTCAGAGTATGTGTCCAAAATAAATTCATGCGCTTATACAACTTATGAATATAGAAGAAATCATCCATCCCGCTTGTTTTGCAATCAATTTTTATTCTATGATATTTTTCCACCAATACTATCTGAATCATGGTAATCAAAGACCTTAAACTGTAAACAAAGATTGAACAGACTGAAACTAAACTGGTTAAGAAATTAAACTAGGAGCACGATGGAAAAAATTCAGTTACCATTTTATATTTTTTATCATATCTTTATTTTAGCTTATTTTCCTATAGTTCCATCTTTAAAAGTCAGGGGAGATTTAACGGATCCGTTTTGTAATGTTATTATAGAAAAACATCGACACAGCCTACCTTTTATTACAACGGAAAGTTTTTCCTTAAGAGCCTCTTCATGCTTATTTAAATATCGTTGTCTTCTTCTGGCATTTCCTTCAGATTCAGTCAGATTCATATTCCCAGTTTCCTTTCTGCTGCAACCTACTCCAGTAAAATCTTTGAACTCATCATAAATTTCTTCTTCTGGATCATCGTACAAGACACCGGGTATTTTGAAAACACCTCCTGGGAGGACATCTGGTACACTGTTAGTGCCTTTGCAATTGTTACTGTTCTCATCAAAGTTTGGGTCTTTTGTAAGTATTTTTTTATGACCTCCATTCTCGATTGAACCTACAACTTTAGAACTTACCAAAATACTTGGTAATTCTGGTTTACTAAAGATGGACCATGGAGGTTTAGAGGGTAAACCTGCATCAAGCAAACACAGTCTTGGGGGTAAAGGCGGTCGGTCCGAACCATTGGCTACCTCCTGCTGATGTTGATGAGGAGTAATTATGCCTGGCTCATCTCTCTTCTGTGATTCTCTGCGAAAACGTGTCCGCAACGGAAGAATGCTGGTATTTACAGGATGTGATTCCCTTGTTAATGTGGGAGGTGAATTCTGGCTCTTTTGTTTTTTTACCAGGTCTAAAGGTGAGACCACCGTGTCATCGTACGGCGCTTAAAAATAGTAATGGTGAAATGTGTATCTACCTAGTTGAAAAATTAAAGTATTACTTAGTGCATAGTATTGTTGGTGGAATTTGGTGCAAGTTTTCATTAATTACATGTATAACTTATGTATAGGCACAGGTCCTAGTTTTCCTGTTAAGTTAATGTTTCCTCATAATTCTGCTAAGTTTGTTATCCTTAATCATTTATGTAGTAGTGAAAACTTTAGTTTAAGTTTAAAAATCTACATTGGTGTTTACTGACATTGGCAGCCATCTTGATATTTAGTGTTGGTTGGAATGGGTGACTACAAGGATGCTGAAGCAATCTATCTTTAGATTGATACATTCCACAATGTTTAGCTTGAAAGGAAAAGGACTTTTAAGGGTATTTGTGTATATTAATTTGTGTAAAATAATATTTTGTATGAAATTTCCACAATTGTTTTACTTTGGAACCCACAGATTCACATATAAGTGTTGGATACCACATATTTTTCTGTAGGCCACAATGGTGTGACTGTGGAAGTCTGCTAGAGTATATAAACCCCCTTAACTCCCTTAATTCCAGGGCCCCAAATTTCTTGAAATTATAAGTGTTAGGGATTTCGCTATTTTCTTTATTTTCATTAATTCTTTCTATCTTTAGATTTTATTGTATTACTTACTAAATAGGAGACATATACAGGGGTTATTCATTTATCATCAAGAATATATTAATATAAGTCAACGTCACTTTGTGATTGTTTGCTCTTTTGCTCATTCCCCTGTGTTCCTTTATTTGTGTTCATAAATACACTCTCCCTTTCTGGAAAAAATTCTCCCGTGACGTCTTGATCTGTAGCACTGCTCTCTCCTTAGAAGAAATTAACCATCTATAAATTTGAAGGTAAGTATTCCTACATAGGATTATGAAAAGCAACACTAAACATAATAATACTACGAGTAACTCTGTACAGCCGTATACGTTAAGGATTTAGTGAAATGATTGTGATTTTCTTGAAAATGGATCCCCTTAATTGAAGCTCAGCATACAAGGGTATTTGAAGGTTGGCCGGAATCGCTGTGAGACAACACTTTTATCTGTTTTATGCAGAAAAGGTCGCCAAATGACTGAAATACAGTCGGTGGGATGAAAAATCCTAGAAAACAAGAAATTATATTTTACCGTTGGGCTCGTACGAGAAAAAAACTATCAAGAGAATCCGTAGAGATGACACTCTTGGAATGCTAATAGTTACAGTGTATAACATTTAGAGTGTAAAAGCCGAAAGATTACAGCGTACGCATCGGGAGAGTGAGTTTGTCCCCGGCTTTAACATATCACATTAGCCACGGAAACGGTGTAAAGCAGCAACGCTTGGTCCTCAGAATTTAATTATTTAACTGCGGACTAAGGGCATGATAGTCTGCTATCTAGGTGATATGAGTTTGTATGGTACTAAGTTACTTGTCAATGACATGCTACTGTTATCATGTTTCTTTTATGGAGACAATGTTCCCGATTTACTGAACGTTTGTCTGAGGGCTGTACACATTAAAAAAATACTTTATTTCTTAGACACATTAATGTTCATTCCTTGCAGTGAATAAAAAACATATATGATAATAATTGTATTCTTTCAAAAATAATGTTGCCCATTTGTTTTCTGCGTACACTTCCATTAAGCTCATTAATTGAGGGCAAAATGGATAACATTGAAACCAATGTTTCGCTTATTAGGTAGGTGATTTGTATTGATTCACTATGAGAAATAATCAAAAACAAAGTTTCGTTAAATTTTACTATAAATAAACGTATCGAGTGTTGAAAGGAATCTATGTCAACTACTCAGCTTGAAAATAACATTATAAAACGGTTTGAGATCCTTGGATATTAGTGGATCTTACACACTGAATGACATTCGATTGTAAAGGAACATCCTAATAAAAAAAATAAAAAGCCGAAATCAATTTTTAAAAAAAAACGATGCAGATGATGATGACGTCGACTTCGATTAAAACTTACCAGTATTAATGTACTCAGGATCTTTTTCTCCGACTTCCTTGTCGAATGACAAACTCATATATCCATCTGCTGATGCTCTAATGACACATCCGTTTGCTGGTGCCAAGCTGCGTTTCTCTAAAATGAATTTATATCATCATAAACTATCCAAATTTCGCCCGACTGTCGGCTCAAGAACAACCCATAGCTTCACGTTTTGAGCTTCGCCTCATTAAACTACGCATTAGTGCTTGCATAACTCAGAGTATGTGTCCAAAATAAATTCGTGCCCTTCTGCAACTTAAGAATATGGAAGAAATCTTTCACCCGCTTATTTTGCAACTAAAACTGTAAACAAAGATTGAACAGATTAAACCTAAACCGGTCCAATAAAAAAAGAGAGAATGATGGAAGAAAAATCAGTTACCATTTAATATTTTATCATATCTTTATTATAGCGTATTTTATATACATTCCTATAGTTCCATGTTTAAAAGTCAGGTGAGATTTAAAGGATCCGTTTTGTACTGTTATTACAGAAAAACCTCAACACAGCCTACCTTTTTTTACTATGGAAAGTTCTTCCTTAAGTGCCTCTTCATACTTATTTAAATATCGTTGTCTTCTTGTTGTGTCATTTTCTTCGGATTCAGTCAGATTTCTATTCTCAGTTTCCTTTTTGCTACAACTTACTCCTGTAAAATCTTTGAATTCATCATAAATTTCTTCTACTGGACCTTCGTACAAGACACCGGGTATTTTGAAAACACCTCTTGGGAGGACATCTGGTATACTGTTAGTGCCATTGCAATTGTTACTGTTCTCATAAAAGTTTGAATCTTTTGTAAGTATGTTTCGATGACCTCCATTCTCGGTTGAATATTCATATTGAGAATTTACTAAAACACATGGTAATTCTGGGTCACAAAAGATGGACAACTGATGTTTCGAGGGTATACCTGCATCAAGCAAACACGGTTTTGGGGGTAAAGGCGGTGGGTCCGAACCACTGGCTACCTCCTGCTGGTGTTGATGAGCAGTAACTATTCCTGGCTCATCTCTCTTATGTGATTCTCTGCCTAAACCTGTCTGCAATTGGTGAATAGAGTTATTTACAGGATGTGATTCCCTTGTTAAAGGGGGAGATGAATCCTTGCTCTTTTGTTTTTGTACCGGGGCTAAAGGTGAGACCATCGTGTTATCGTATGGAGTTTCCCAAAATGGTTCATGTATTGTTTTCACAAAAGTGTCATCGCTAATCTCTGGGCGAGGCAACTCTTGATTTCTGATTCCTTTATTCCCTGCGATTTTTCTCTTCTTTTTCTTCTTTTCCCCTGTGTTTGTAAAAGAAAATCTTAGAGCCTAACACCCTCATTAAAATGAAACAGACAGAATAATGTAATGATCGTTTTTTTTAAAGTTTATGTTATCGCGTATAGCTTGCCACTTCAAAGTTTCATTAAATGATGATTTTACTGGCACTATGACATGATTTACATCATTGTCCTGATTAAAAATACAGAATGACAAATCCTTATTTAGTATTCTTGCCAGTGTTTAAGTCCATTGTTTTCTTTTGTCTTCCTGTGTTTTCTATGCCAGAACTCCACATGAATTTCCTCAGTTTCCCTGAAAGCTGGGTCGAATTCCACCAACAATTCTTAGCGCTAAGTAAAACTTAAATACTTAAGGGCGAATTTAATTGGTCTTGTTCCTCTAATAAAAATACCCAGGAGTTTCATTTCTTATCAAGTATTGTTAAAAAATTATTTCAATTTAGTCTTGTGCTTAAATATTTAGTAAAATAGTAATGGTGAAATGTGTATCTACCTAGTTGAAAAATTAAAGTATTACTTAATGCATAGTATTATTGGTGGAATTCGAGCAAGTTTTCATTAATTACGTGTATTACTTAAGTATAGGCACAGGTTCTAGTTTTCCTGTAAAGTTAATGTTTTCTCATAATTCTGCTAAGTTTGTAATCCTAAATCATTGTTGTTGTAGTGTAAACTTTAATTTAAGTTTAAAAATCTACATTGGTGTGTATTGACATTGGTAGCCATCTTGATTTTTAGTGTTGGTTGCAATGGGTGACTACAGGGATGCTGAAGCAATCTATCTTTAGATTGATACATTCCACAATGTTAAGCTTGAATGGAAAAGGACCTTTAGAGGTATTTCTTTATATTAGTTTGTGTAAAATAATATTTTGTATGAAATTCTTTGTTTAAATAGTTTAAATAAATTCCCACGGATTTTGTGGGAAATTTGGCAATTTTGGTGGAATAATTCCACAAGTTTTACTGTGTAACCCACAGGTTCATATATAGGTGTTGGATTCCACATATTTTTCTGTAGGCCACAAAAGTGGGACTGTGGAAGTTCTTTCTATCTTTAGATTTTATTGTATTATTTACTAAATAGGAGACATATACAGGGGTTATTAATTTATCATCAAGAATATATTAAGATAAGTCAACGTCACTTTGTGATTGTTTGCTCTTTTGCTCATTCCCCTGTGTTCCTCTATTTGTGTTCATAAATACACTCTCCCTTTCTGGAAAAAATTCTCCCGTGACGTCTTGATCTGTAGCACTGCTCTCTCCTTAGAAGAAATTAACCATCTATAAATTTGAAGGTAAGTATTCCTACATAGGATTATGAAAAGCAACACTAAACATAATACTACTACGAGTAACTCTGTACAGCCGTATACGTTAAGGATTTAGTGAAATGATTGTGATTTTCTTGAAAATGGATCCCCTTAATTGAAGCTCAGCATACAAGGGTATTTGAAGGTTGGCCGGAATCGCTGTGAGACAACACTTTTATCTGTTTTATGCAGAAAAGGTCGCCAAATGACTGAAATACAGTCGGTGGGATGATAAATCCTAGAAAACAAGAAATTATATTTTACCGTAAAGAAACTACCAAGAGAATCCGTAGAGATGACACTCTTAGAATGCTAATAGTTACAGTGTATAACATTTAGAGTGTAAAAGCCGAAAGATTAGAGCGTACGCATCGGGAGAGTGAGTTTGTCCCCGGCTTTAACATATCACATTAGCCACTGAAACGGTGTAAAGCAGCAGCAGCAATGCTTGGTGCTCAGAATTTAATTATTTAACTGAGGACTAAGGGCATGATAGTCTTCTATCTGGGTGATATGAGTTTGTATGGTACTAAGTTACTTGTCATTGACATGCTACTGTTATCATGTCTCTTTTATGGAGAAAATGTCCCCGAATTACTGAACGTTTGTCTGAGGGCTGTACACATTAAAAAATACTTTATTTCTTAGACACATTAATGTTCATTCCTTGCAGTGAATAAAAAACATATATGATAATAATTGTATCCTTTCAAAAAATAATGTTGCCCATTTGTTTTCTGCGTACACTTCCATTAAGCTCATTAAGTGAGGGTAAGATGGCTTCACATTGAAACCATTGTTACTTTTATAAAGACAGTGTTTTGTATTGGTTCACTATTAGAAATAATCAAAAACAAAGTTTCGTTAGATTTTAGAATAAATTAAAATTATCAAGCGTTGAAAGGAATTTATGTCAGTATCTAGTGTTGAAAGGAATTTATGTCAACTACTCAGCTTGAAAATAACATTATAAAACGGTTTGATGTTCCTTGGATATAAGTGGATCTTACACACTGAATGACATTCGATTGTAATGGAACATCCTAATAAAAAAATTAAAAAAGCCGAAATCAATTTTTTAAAAAACGATGCAGATGATGATGACGTCGACTGCGATTAAAACTTACCAGTATTAATGTACTCAGGATCTTTCTCTCCGACTTCATTGTCGAATGACAAACTCATATATCCATCTGCTGATGTTCTTATGTCACATTCGTTTGCTGGTGCCAAGCTGCGTTTCTCTACAATGAATTTATATCATCATAAACTATCCAAATTTCGCCCGACTGTCGGCTCAAGAACAACCCATAGCTTCACGTTTTTGAGCTTCGCCTCATTAAACTACGCATTAGTGCTTGCATAACTCACATTATGTGTGCAAAATACATTCGTGCGCTTATGCAACTTAAGAATATGGAAGAAATCTTTCACCCGCTTATTTTGCAACTGAAACTGTAAACAATGATTGAACAGATGAAAACTAAACCGGTCAAAAAAAAAGAGAATGATGGAAGAAAAATCAGTTACCATTTAATATTTTATCATATCTTTATTATAGCTTATTTTATATACATTTCTATTGTTCCATATTTAAAAGTCAGGTGATATTTAAAGGATCCGTTTTGAACTGTTATTTTAGAAAAACCTCAACACAGCCTACCTTTTTTTACTACGGAAAGTTCTTCCTTAAGTGCCTCTTCATACTTATCTAAATATCGTTGTTTTCTTGTTTTGTCATTTTCTTCGGATTCAGTCAGATTTCTATTCTCATTTTCCTTTTTGCTGCAACTTACTTCTGTAAAATCTTTGAATTCATCATAAATTTCTTCTACTGGTCCATTATACAAGACACCGGGTATTTTTAAAACACCTCTTGGGAGGACATCTGGTACACTGTTAGTGCCATTGCAATAGTAACTGTTTTCATAAAAGTTTGAATCTTTTGTAAGTATTTTTCGATGACCTTCATTCTCGGTTGAATATTCATGTTTTTGTACCGGGTCTAAAGGTGAGACCATAGTGTCATAGTATGGCGTTTCCGGATATTGTTCATGTATTGTTTTCACAAAGTTGTCATCGCTAATCTCTGGACGAGGCAACTCTTGATTACTGATTCCTTTATTCCCTGCGACTTTTCTCTTCTTTTTCTTCTTTTTCCCTGTATTTGTAAAAGAAAATCTTTGAGCCTCACACACTCATTAAAATGAAACAGACAGAATAATGTAATGATCGTTTTTTTTAGTTTTTTTTTAAGTTTATGTTACTGCTTATGGCTTGCCACTTCAAAGTTTCATTAACTGATGGGTTTTTTTTCTTCAATTCTTAGCGCTAAGTAAAACTTAAATACTTAAGGGCGAATTTCATTAGCCTTGTTCCTCTAATAAAAATACCCAAGAGTTTCATTTCTTATCAAGTATTGTTATTAAGGTAAAAATCCATTTCAACTTAGTCTTGTGCTTGAATATTTTGTAAAATAGTAATGGTGGAACGTGTATCTACCAAGTTGAGGAATTTAAGTATTACGTAGAGCTTAGTATTGTTGGTGGAATTCGAGCAAGTTTTCGTTAATTACATGTACATGTATTGCTTAAGTATAGGCATAGGTCCTAGTTTTCCTGTAAAGTTAATGTTTTCTCATAATTCTGCTAAGTTTGTAATCCTAAATCATTTATGTTGTAGTGTAAACTTTAATTTAAGTTTAAAAATCTACATTGGTGTGTATTGACATTGGCAGCCATCTTGAATTTTAGTGTGTGTTGCAATGGGTGACTATAGGGAAGCTGAAGCAATCTATCTTTAGATTGATACATTCCACAATGTTTAGCTTGAATGGAAAAGGACCTTTAGAGGTATTTGTTAATATTAGTTTGTGTAAAAGAATATTTTGTATGAAATTCTTTGTTTAAATAGTTTAAATAAATTCCCACAGATTTTGTGGGAAGTTTGACAATTTTGGTGGAATAATTCCACAAGTTTTACTGTGGAACCCACTTGTTCACATATAAGTGTTGGATTCCACATATTTTTCTGTAGGCCACAAAGGTGGGACTGTGGAAGTCTGCTAGAGTATTCAAACCCCAGACTCCCTTATTTCCAGGGCCCCTAATTTCTTGAAATTGTAAGTGTTAGGGATTTCGCTGTTCTCTTTATTTTCATTAATTCTTTCTATCTTTAGATTTTATTGTATTATAAACTATCTATAACTATTATACTATCAAGAGAATCCGTAGAGATGACACTCTTGGAATGCTAATAGTTACAGTGTATAACATTTAGAGAGT
Source organism: Solen grandis (assembly GCA_021229015.1). Classification (NCBI taxonomy): domain Eukaryota; kingdom Metazoa; phylum Mollusca; class Bivalvia; order Adapedonta; family Solenidae; genus Solen; species Solen grandis. The sequence goes on along the minus strand of CM037788.1, from coordinate 7,070,589 downwards.
AAAAACCGAAAGATAAGAGCGTACGAATCGGGAGAGTGAGTTTGTCCCCGGCTTTTACATATCACATTAGCTACTGAAACGGTGTAAAGCAGCAACGCTTGGTGCTCAGAATTTAATTATCTAACTGCGGACTAATGGCATGATAGTCTGCTATCTAGGTGATATGACTTGACATACTACTGTTATCATGTCTCTTTCATGGAGACAATGTCCCCGAATTACTGAACGTTTGTCTGAGGGCTGTACACATTAAAAAATACTTAATTTCTTAGACACATTAATGTTCACTACTTGCAGTGAATAAAAAAAAAATTTTTTTAAAAAATTTATTTTCTGCGTAAACTTCCATTAAGTTCATTGAGTGAGGGTAAAATGGCTAACATTGAAACCAATGTAACTTTTATTAGGAGAGTGATTTGTATTGATTCACTATGAGAAATAATCAAAAACAAAGTTTCGTTAAATTTTACTATAAATAAAATTATCAAGTGTTGAAAGGGATTTATGTCAACTACTCAGCTTGAAAAAAAAAAAAACATTATAAAACGGTTTGAAATCCTTGGAGATTAGTGGATCTTACACAGTGAACGACATTCGATTGTAATGGAACATCTTAATAAAAAAATAAAAAGCCGAAATCAATTTTTTAAAAAAATCGATGCAGATGATGATGACGTCGACTGCGATTAAAACTTACCAGTATTAATGTACTCAGGATCTTTCTCTCCGACTTCATTGTCGAATAACAAACTCATATATCCATCTGCTGATGCTCTTATGTCACATTCGTTTGCTGGTGCCAAGCTGCGTAACTCTAAAATGAATTTATATCATTATAAACTATCCAAATTTCGCCCGACTGTCGGCTCAAGAACAACCCATAGCTTCACGTCTTGAGCTTCGCCTCATTAAATTACGCATTAGTGCTTGTATAACTCAGAGTATGTGTCAAAAATAAATTCGTGCGCTTATGCAACTTAAGAATATGGCTGACTTGACTATTTGAGTTTATCGTCGCTTCAACAGTATTTCAGTGATATAGCGACGTCCAGATAATTGCAGGTGGAGGAAGACCCCGATTGCACGGAGGCACCCGGGTCGAACCACCGACCTACCGCAAGCCAGCTGGAAGGCTTCCTCACATGAAAATCCGATTGACCCTGCCGGGAATCGAACCCACGCGGTGAGGGGCTGAGTGAGTGTAAAAGTCAGCCACTTTACCCTCTCGGCCACGGAGGCCCCTTAAGAATATGGAAGAAATCTTTCACCCCGCTTATTATGCAACTAAAACTGTGAACAATGATTGAGCAGACTAAAACTAAACCGGTCAAAAAAAAGAGAATGATGGAAGAAAAATCAGTTACCATTTAATATTTTATCATATCTTTATTATAGCTTATTTTATATGCATTCCTATAGTTCCATCTTTAAAAGTCAGGTGAGATTTAAAGGATCCATTTTGTAATGTTATTATAGAAAAACTTCAACACAGCCTACCTTTTTTTACCACGGAAAGTTCTTCCTTAAGTGCCTCTTCATACTTATCTAAATATCGTTGTCTTCTTGTGGCATTTCCTTTTGATTCAGTCATGTTTACATTTTCAGTTTCCTGTCTGCTGCAACCTACTCCAGTAAAATCTTTGAACTCATTATAAATTTCTTCTTCTGGATCATTGAACTGAACATCAGGCATTTTTAAAACACCTCCTGTGAGGACATCTGGTACACTGTTAGTGCCTTTGCAATTATTACAGCTCTCATAAAAGTATGAATCTTTTGTAATTAGTTTTCGATGACCTCCATTCTTGGTTGAATATTCATGTTTGGAACTTACCAAAACACTTGGTAATTCTGGGTCATTATCAATGGACAATGAAGGATTTGAGGGTATATCTGCATCAAGTAAATACAATCTTGGGGGTAAAGGCGGTGGGTCCGAACCATTGGCTACCTCCTGCTGGTGTTGATGAGCAGCAACTATGCCAGGCTCATCTCTCTTTTGTGAAAATGGAGGAATGCTGATGTTTACAGAATGTGATTCCCTTGTTAGTGGGGGAGTTGAATCCTTGCTCTTTTTATTTTTTACCAGGGCTAAAGGTGAGACCATCGTGTCATCGTACAGGGTCTTCCGACATGGTTCATGTCTTCTTTTTACAACAGTTTCATCGCTACTCTCTGGACGAGGCAACTCTTGATTGTTGATTCCTTTATTCCCTAAGGCCTTTCTCTTCCTTTTCTTCTTTTTCTTCTTTTTCCCTGTATTTTTAAAAATAAATCTTAGACCCTAACGCCCTCATTAAAATGAGACAGACAGAATAATGTAATTATCGGGGTTTTTTTTTTTTGTTGTTTTGGGGGTTTTTTTTTCAAAGTTTATGTTACCGCTTATGGCTTTCCACTTCAAAGTTTCATTAAATGATGATTTTACTCGCACTATGGCATGATTTACATCATTTTCCTTATTAGAAATACAGAACAACAAACCCTCATTTAGTATTCTAGCCAGTGTTTAAGTTTCTATGCCAGAACCTCACATGCATATCCCAAGTTTCCCTTAAAGCTGTTTTTATAAATTACATTTATTACTTTTGTATAGACACAGGTCCTACTTTTCCTGATGAAGTTAATTTCTCATATTTCTGCCAAGTTTGTAATCTTAATCATTTGTATTGTTGTGTAAACTTTAGTTTTAGTTCAAAAATCTACATTGGTGTGTATTAACATAGGTAGCCATCTGGATCTTTAGTGTGGGTTGCAATAAGTGACTACAGGGATGCTGAAGCAATCTATCTTTAGATTGATACATTCCGCAATGTTTAGCTTATATGGAAAACGACCTTTAAATGTATTTATTTACATAATTTTGTGTAAAATAATATTTTGTATATTTTATTATTAAACCAAATCATTTTAAGCGGTGAAATTCTTTGTTTAAATAGTTTAAATACATTCCCACAGTTTTTGTTGGAAAGTTCCTCAATTTTGGTGGCATAATTCCACAAGTTTTACTGTGGAACCCACAGGTTTACATGTAAGTGTAGGATTCCACATATTTTCTGTAGGCCACAGTTATTGAACTGTGGAAATCTGCTAGGGTATACAAACCCCAGGCTCCCTTTATTCCAGGGCCCCGAAATTTCTTGAAAGTGTAACGTGTAAATTTCTTTATTTTCATTTTTTTTTTCTATCTTCAGATTTTATTGTATTATTTACTAAATATGAGACATATATAGGGGTTATTAATTTATTATGAAGAAATTATCAAGATTTTTTCTAGCTTTAGTGAATTGTTAGAATTAGTCTGTGTGCTCAGTTGACTTTAATAAATAAATACAGCTTTTGCTTGTTGCAATAATTAAGCTTTGAGATTGTACTAGTTGGTGAAATAGTCTAAATAGAGTTTAAAGTTACAAGTTTATTAAAATTGAATTAATTTCATATACTGTCTCATATACTGTCTCACTTAAATTTTTACAATATAACTGTGAAACATAATATACTTAAATATGATAATTGATTGATCACTTCTGCTTGAATGTACAAGTTTGGAAAAAGTTAAGGCCGTGTCTTGTTATAACTTTTTGATGCCCTTATACTGGTATACCGGTTTAGTATCCCCGTAATAAGTCAACGGGGATCGGACACCATTCCCAGTTACCTTGCAACATAATAAAATCAAATAATCAAATAATAACAAGGGGTAATCAGTTGGTATAAGAGGAAGACATTATAGCTGAGATTGTTTGCATGATTTTATGATTCTTACGAAGAATCGCAGCAAAAAACTGATAAAAATGAACAGGGACGGTGTGTTGAACTGGTCAAGTGCCAGTGCGTTAGACGCACATGTACCGACATGCAAGATAAAGACATGACAAAGACGACATTATGACATAATCACTGTCAGTCAAATGCTTAATTTCACACTGTCGTGTCAGAACACATGCTTCTTAACAATTGTTTATATGAAATGTATTTCTACTTACATGTACTTCGTCTTTTAGAAATTTCAGTAGGAGAAGTAACCTCTTCTATTTCGTCTGCGATATGAGAACAGCCCAGCCTCCTCAAAACTTTCAGAAAGATGTCGTTCCAGTTGCCGAGGCGGTTGGGAATCGTGTCCAGGAGTTCGTAAATGGCGTCAATCTCGCACTTCTTGTCGGCAATATTTTCTATCCGCTGCTTGTCGCGTTCATTGATGACTGCTTCCTGAAACAGATGGTCTGTGAATTCCTTTAGATGAATTTGTCGCATCACTTCCGGTGTGTAGATCTGCAGGATATTTCGGTGATAGAACGGATCATCCTCTCTTGTCCCATCAAGTAGCTTCTTTAAATGCGTATTGTCTGCAAAATGGAGTTTTCTAAAGGGTATTCATTTATGTCATGAACTGTTTGAAATATCCATAAACCCTGGCTGTTGTAGCATTTTAGTTGTAAGGTAGAGAAATGTTCATGCATAACTCCTCTTTAACAAAAGGCAGAAATGATCTTGTAACATTTTTTCAAACAGAAAAGGAAATTCAAAGTGTCTTTCAAATAACGTTATTTTTTTAATAAAAACAAGAGCACCGCATGCGCGTGCCAACGCTCACCTGTCTTTGCCAACGTTACATAATTTTGTTAAATATTTAAAAATGCTGACCTTGAAACTCACTTCTAAAATTGTAAGCCTTTAAATGCAAAATTGAAGTATCATACCCTTTAAATTTGACCTTTGACCTTGAAGGATGACCTTGACCTATGCATGGAATAAAATGAATACAACACAAAGACGTAAAATATGTAAACACAATTGCTAATTCATTGAGTTTTTGATAATCAACACAAAACTGTAAAATTTAAAGACATTTTTTTTTTAATCTCTTTTTTATCTGCGTAAAGATCATGACTAAAATACACCTTCACAGGTTCATATGATGACAAACCAGTATACAAAGATTTTTTAAAAAAAGAAATATTGAAAAATGCTAATATCTATTCTAAAACTTGTCCAGAATTATGATAAAATAAGCTCGAAGGTCAAGATCGATAGATAAAGTATTGAGATATATCTGAATAACCCTTGTCAAGGTGAATTATGCATACCAAATATAAAAGATGTGTCAAATTGTAAAAATGTTATGGTCAACGTTAAAGTTTTTTGTTAAACATTTCAAAAATAGGTCAAGTTCAAAGGTCAAGGTCAAAAGTCCAAAAGTGTAACATTAATGGAAAGAAATTCACATGTGAAATATCAGTGCCCTGTTTGTAATGGTTCTGAAATGACTGGCAGTTTAGGTTTTCAAAAATTACAGCAGAATATGTCAAAGGTCAAGGTCGATAGATGAAATATTGAGGTATTTCTGAATAGCCCTTGCAAAGATGAATATGCATACCAAAAGTAAAAGTTGTATGTCAAATAGTAAAGAAGTTATGGCCAACGTTAATTTTTTTTAAACATTTCAAATAAAGTTCAAGGTCAAGTCCAAATGTGTAACATTGATGGAAAGGTCTTGCTACAAGGAATTCATATGTGAAATATCACTGCCCTGTTGACAACGGTTTTGAAATGAGAGGCTTTTTAAAGTTTTCAAAAGATACAGAAATATAAGGTCAAAGGTCAAGGTCAAGACCAATAGGTGAATTATTTGCACAGTCTGGATAGGTATTGTCAAGATGAATATTTATACCAAAATGAAAGTTGTATATTGAATAGTAGAGACGTTATGGCCAACGTTAAGATTGCGGACGACGATGACAACGCGGACGCCGGGGTTACGACAATAACTAGTTTTTGTTGTTGTTGTTGTTGTTGTTGTTGTTTGTTTTTTTTTCCCGAAAAACAGACGAGCTAATAAAACCAAATTAACACAAGTATTGTTTGTGTTATCAATGTCGTTAATGTTTGTCTGAGCTTCTCATTATTACTAGTAAACAATTTTCCAGTTTTAGGTGTGTTTTATTGATCCCATTGTACCGCTTATGTTATCGTAATCAAGGCAAGAACTTCGACATAATATTTTTTCAATAGTTAAGGAACATAAGTCTGTCAAAATGTATGTTAAATTGATGTAATCGGTAAAAATCAAAATGCTGTATTAAACTTGATGTGATAAATGTATTCTTTGTTACCCATTATATATGCGAGATTTGCAAATTTCTGTAAAACTGTACATTTGGCATCAATAATGAAATAATGTTTTTGTTGTTTGTTTGTTTTTTGTTTTTTTTTGTTTGTTTTTTTGTTGGGTTTTTTTTTTTTTTTTTTTTTTTTTTTTTTTTTTTTTTTTTGTGTGTGTGTGTGAATTATTGTTGTTAACAATGTGACATTTTGCCATCCGCGTGTTATAATGGTATTTTTAGTTTAAGGCCTGTGAATTCAAACTTTTTTTTTTTTCAATATAATTTTTTTTAGTGTACCAGCGTGAGACATGTACTATCAGTGGTCAGTATAAAGTTATTGTGTTATTGATATGATACCCGTTTGGTTCAGTGCGTCCAAAAGGGCCTGCCACTTTCCGTCGGTGTCATTACGATGGATACAACTCAGCAGCTCGTAGATTCCGTCTTTGTTGGATTTTTTATTCCTTGCGAGAATCTGGCTTTTGTCTAAAGTTGAAAAAAAACAACACAATTTCTACAATTGGTCAAGAATGAACTATGACCGGCGTATAATATTTGATGAAAGGAACTTTGTTTGGTTTATGTATATTTGTTATCGATGGCTTTGCTTAATTTTAGGTCACACTTCGTCAAACTCCTGAAGCAGAATTCCAACATTTAAAGTTAATAATGAACATATATTAGATATAATACACTATCATTTCTATAAGTGTCTATGTGTGTGTAAATGATAACAAACCTGACTGCAGGAAGGGCAAGTGAGGCAAGAGTTCCGCCACGTGGACTCGAGTCACAAGGAGGGGGCGGAACACTTCTATCAGGTACTCGATATATTTCGACCTGTTCTTATCCACACAACCCTGATCGCACACCTGCGGAGCGTGTATCGGGCATACAAAGCCGGATCCATTACTTTCACTTGTGCCACTGCTAATGGCGGAATCATCTAAATTCTCCGAGTCATCCTCAGTCTGCATAAAACAAGAATAAGAACCAAACTTGTGGGGATAGAAAGAATATGCTTCTAAGGTAAAAGTATCGTTTATAATTATACAATATGAACACCTGGAATTGTTACGCTACTTCATTAAGTCTCAACTATCTAAATAATGTTTGCCTACGTAATAGCAAGTGGCATCACAACCGGCAGAAAAGAATAAGAATCAGGGTTGAATCATCTTACATGGAAACAATCTGGTACAGGGTGGAGGGAATGTAATAAAGTGAAAAATATCCTCGATCACATGATTAAATCTCCTGATGATTTAAGTCACTCTGTGGCGATAAAAGAACCATGTGATAATGATATTTAGTGCGCATACAAAGGTTTCCTAACTCCTAATGTTCCGGGGGATGTCAAGGTCCTTATTCCTCTTGTAATCAATGTTGTGAATTCAATTTTAGTTTACACAAATGTTTACCTTATCGTTCTCTATCATATTTGCTCAAATATAATTGATCCATTGAAAAGTAACGTTCCCGTGATGCAGGCTAGTTTTCTCATATAGTTTATACAGAAATATTTAATTAATTTTGCACAAATGGTCATCTGGTTGCCCTCTACCATTATTGCTATGCTAAGACAAAGGTGATCCCTCGAAAATGAGGGGGGGGGGGGGGGGTAAAGTCGCTGACCTTAACACTCACTCAGCCCCTCACCGCGTGGGTTCGAATCCAGGCAGGGTCATTCGGATTTTCATGTGAGGAAGCCTTCCAGCTGGCTTGCAGTAGGTCGGTGGTTCTACCCGGATTCCTCCGTGCATTCGGGGTCTTCTTCCACCTGTAATTAGCTGGACGTCGCTATATGACTGAAATACTGTCGAAGCGACGGTAAACTCAAATAGTCAAGTCAAGTCTAGTCGAAAATGAGGTTCCCAGTTTCCTTATATAATCAAGCTGTATAAGAACTTCCTAAAGTCTTTGTACCTGAAACCATTCATCAGACTTTTTATTTTGTACAAAATGATCTTCTAATGATCCTCTATCATAATTCTGAACAAAAAAAAATCCTTAAAAAGTTGAGGCTCCCAGGGAGTCGGCTAGTTTCCTATATCATGATTCTATATTAAAAAAAACTTACAAAGTACTTTTTCTCTGAAACAATTGATCATTTTATTTTTTCGCTAATGAACCCATACGGCCCTCCATCGTAATTGCTTAACCAAAGTTGATCCAATGATAATGAAGCTCCCAGGGCGCTTTCTAGTTTTCTTGAATATGATTCTGCTATTTTTCTCCAAGAGAATGGGCCAGCTAAAATCGTATTTTGTACAAACGATATCATTTTAACTATCCACAAACTCGATACCTTGATGATGAATCTCCTATGGTGTAGGGCTAGTTTCCTTAAAGTATAAATTTTGTTGAAAATTTAAAATTGGTTTTCTTTGGAATTAACAAAATTCAGCGTCATAATAATGATCAATGACACCTCAAACATCATAGTTTTTTTTTTCTAGGACTTACCCCAGTTCTATGCCAGTCATCTGCATGAAACTCCGTCTTCCTTTCAGTAGTATCCCTATCGCTTGGGGCCTATAACAATGTATATAAAGGCGTAAAAATATATTACGTTTGTATATAATATGAATAAAACTATATTAA
>CM037788.1:7038926-7061781 GCA_021229015.1 Solen grandis | reverse complement strand
ACATACCAAAAATCTTAGCTCTAGGCCTTATTGATTTATAGAAGAAGATTTTTTAAGATTTTCCTATTTAACTCTATGTAAAACAAGTGACCCCTGGTGTGGGGTCATTTATCACCATAGGGCTATGATTTGTACAATATTGGTAGTGGCCCATAAGATGATGCTACATACCAAATATCTAAGCTCTAGGCCTTATGGATTCATAGAAAAAGATTTTTTAAGATTTTCCTATTTAACTCTATGTAAAACAAGTGACCCCTGGTGTGGGGTCATTTATCACCATAGGGCTATGATTTGTACAATCTTGGTAGTGGCCCATAAGATGATGCTTCATACCAAATATCTAAGCTCAAGGCCTTATGCATTCATGGAAGAAGATTTTTTAAGATTTTCCTATGTAACTCTGTGTAAAACAAGTGACCCCTGGTGCGGGGTCATTTATCACCATAAGCTATGATTTGTACAATCTTGGTAGTGGCCCATAAGATGATGCTACATACCAAATATCTAAGCTCTAGGCCTTATGGATTCATGAAGAAGATTTTTTAAGATTTTCCTATTTAACTCTTGTAAAACAAGTGACCCCTGGTGCGGGGTCATTTATCACCATAGGGCTATGATTTGTACAATCTTGGTAGTGGCCCATAAGATGATGCTTCATACCAAATATCTAAGCTCTAGGCCTTATGCATTCATGGAAGAAGATTTTTTAAGATTTTCCTATTTAACTCTATGTAAAACAAGTGACCCCTGGTGCGGGGTCATTTATCACCATAGGGCTATGATTTGTACAATCTTGGTAGTGGCCCATAAGATGATGCTTCATACCAAATATCTAAGCTCTAGGCTTATGCATTCATGGAAGAAGATTTTTTAAGATTTTCCTATATAACTCTATGTAAAACAAGTGACCCCTGGTGCGGGTCATTTATCACCATAGGGCTATGATTTGTACAATCTTGGTAGTGGCCCATAAGATGATGCTACATACCAAAAATCAAAAGGCTAGGCCTTGTGGTTTCGGAGAAGAAGATTTTTTCAAGTTTTTCCTATATTAGCCTATGTGAAATCAAGTGACCCCTGGAGCGGGGCCAATTTTGACCCCAGGGTCATAATTTGTACAATCCTGATAGACATTCATAAGATCATGCTACATACCAAAAATCAAAAGGCTAGGCCTTGTGGTTTCAGAGAAGAAGATTTTTTAAATTTTCATTTTTAAAATCTATTTTTAGCTCCTGTGACCTAATTATGCGATGGACCAGAACCATTTATACAACTTTAGTAGAGCTTCATCCAAGGAACATTCCTGCAAAATATTTTTCAAATTGGCCAAGCCGTTTAGGAGGAGATGTTGTTTGAAGCAATTGTTGACGCCGGACGCACGCACGGACGCACGCACGGACGACGGACAAAAGGCGATCAGAAAAGCTCACCTTGAGCACGTTGTGCTCATGTGAGCTAATTAAAAAGAGACATAACTCCTGACCTAATAAACAGATATCAGCCATAATCAAATGCGGCTGATACTTTATGGCTATAAACACTGTCTTGATGTTTGAAAATGATTGCTTATGAAATGAAGATGCTAGAGTGCAAACAAACTAATTGTGGACAACAGACATTCAACGATCCGAATAGCTCATACTAAGCACATGTGCTCAGGTGAACTAAAAATCCATTGTTTCATATAACATTTAAAAGTTCCAGTAAATTAATTTTTGTCAAGTCATAAATTTATATGTGAATATTCATAAGACAGAGGGTTAATGTTATCAGGGTATTACAATGTAGTTCAATTTAACTCAGTAACTCAAGGTTTGGGCACACATCATAGCATTAATGGATCTACACTGTATACAATAGAACCTTGCTATGAAAAGCACCTTTGGGACTGGGGCCAAGTAATGTTAATTTGAAATTTGGCCTTAATAGCAAGGTGTGCCATCAGCCAAAGTGTATTACGCCCTTTTGACAACTCACCTACCTACATGCACATTATGCATTTTTTTCTTGTGATAAAATATAAAATTGTAATGGTCTATCTGCAGGTACCAAACCCACCAACTTTACTATTTACATACAAATTAGAGGCTGATTTGATCATACTTGATCCAAATAATTATGCAGTGGATTTCATAAGAAATAGTGTTAGAAGGATAACTACATAAACATGTCAACAGAGTTATCAACCCTTATCATGCTAAATTTTATTGATTGGACTAGTCCTTTCTTCATATAGGACTGTGCAATAAGTTGTTTATGGGGGTGCTTACTGAAAATCTATTCATTGAACAGCAAACAGTGCAGACCATGATCAGACTGCACAGATGTGCAGACTGATCTTGGGCTGCACTGGTCACAAAGGCAGTCACAAGTGCCCACAGGATTATTAGGGTTAAGTAAATACATGTACTGTGAAATCATTTTATTTCGTGGGGATGAAATTTCGTGGATTCAGTGAAAAAAACATGTTCGTGGGGACAAGAATTCGTGGATTTATGTGTTAGAATTTTTTTTTATTTATTTCAACGTTATCTGGACGTTGATTTGAAGACCTTTACACTAGATGTGGGTGTTCCTCGGAACACTTGTGTCGCCTGCATTTAAGCATGTTTGATGAAAGAATTGACTAGAAAATCGATCTTTTGACAAATTATTGATAAAGCATAATCTATTTTGTGAGGTACAAAATAACATCAAATCACACACACACACACATATATATATATATATTTTTTTTGGGGGGGGGGGGGGGGGGGGGGGGGAATAAAATATTCAAACAGTGCAATATGTAATAATTTTCCCGAACACTTTCGACTATACAGTCTTCATCAGAGGAGTGTCAGAATGACTATGAATTCAAAACATTAACTGTAAGAAAAATTATGACGTCATTAAGCACTTATGACGTTAATTATATATATGTTGCAAGTTTGTAGTCATCATTATCATTATTGAGTTATCATTCTTGTGTACTGCACTCAGACCAATGAGATCTATCTACTATAAATGTTTAAGGCAACACTTCAAATACTTTACAAGTTATGCACCACACAAGAATTAAATCCAAAAAAATAAACAAAGGGAAATAACTCCAAAAATACAACAGTTATCATTCTTGCACAATGCACTCCATGAGATCTTTCCACCTGTGAGGTTTCAAAGTAATACCTCAAATACTTTTCGTGTTATGCTCCAGACAAAAATGAAGTCTGAGTATCAACAAAGGGCAATAACTCAAACAGAGTTATCATTCATGTGCACTGCACTCAGACCATTGAGATCTATGAAGTTTCAAGTCAACACCTCAAATACGTTTCGAGTTATGCCCCAGACAAAAATTAAGTCTGAAAATCAACAAAGGGAAATAACTCAGAAAATAAAACAGAGTTATCATTCTTATGCACTGCACTACAAATCCATGAGATCTTTCCATCTATGAAGTTTCAAAGCAATATCTCAAATACTTTTTATGTTATGCTCCTGACAAAAATAAAGAAAAAAAAGGCAATAACTCAGGAGAAAAAAAGTGAGAGTTATCATTTATGTGAACTGCAAAATTTTAATCAAAATACTTTTTAGTTATGCCTGGACAAAAATTAAGACTGAAAATCAACAAAGGGCAATAACTCAGAAAATATTAAAGTCAGAGTTATCATTCTTGTGCACTGCACTCCACCTCAATGTGATCTATCCATGTTTTAAGTTTCAAGGTGATACCTCAAATACTTTTTGAGTTATGGTCCGGACAAAAATAAAATCTCAGAATCAACAAAGGGTAATAACTCAGAAAATACGAAAGTCAGAGTTATCATTCTTGTGCACTGCACTCCACCTCAATGTTATCTATCCATGTTTTAAGTTTCAAGGTGATACCTCAAATACTTTTCGAGTTATGCTCCGGACAAGAAAGTGTGACGCCGACGACGACGCCGACGACGACGCCGACGACGACGGACAAAGTGATCCCTATGTGTCTGCCATGCTATGCAGGCGACACAAAAATTTAAATTGAAAAAAATGCAGCCTAATATTGATCATAATATGTTAATGACATGACATTTAGTATATGTTAAGATCTGTTTTCAGAACTTACTTTTAGGGAGCGTTAATCAGACCAAAGTAAGTGTAAATAAATCTAAGCTTGTGGCCATATAATTTTCGTAATATTTCGGCCATGTATTGCTTAGGATAAAAACCGAGGTCACCACAGTTGTGGCACAGCATGATATCCCGGACCTACTCGTCATCAACTGGGGCTAGACAGGATGTCCTGTAGTGCCTGGGGGCAAGTAGACAATGGGGGCACAGCAGGTGTCAAATCAGTCGTCTTGATGACAACGACAAATCACTGTGCTATATTGGCCATAATACAGGGTGGATCTCTCCTACCCATGCAGCTTATCTACGCAGGAACTTGAAGACACTCGTGTACTCAAAAAAATTATGACACAATTTGTAATGAAGCAAAACTTCACAAATGAAAGGATAAAACGAGTAATATATATATACATGTACATATATCATGTATATATTATAAAACTATGTACCATAAAACACGACTAGTACAGCGACCGCAGTATAAACTAAAGTGGGTGGAGTACTGTAAATTATGGTGGAAACCAACTCAAAATTAGTTGCACTTGTACATTAAACACAAAAAGTAACAACTAACATTATGAAGTTTTCTTTGGCGATGTGTTTATTTGCTTTTTAATACATTATATTCCAGAACATAAACTTTATATATATTATTGAATTCAATTTACTCGAGTCTGATGTGGTATGGGAGAAGGTTGTCATTATCGGCGAGCTGTTTGACATGATAAATGAAAACTTTTCGTGGGGACATAAATTCGTGGATAGCGGTGTCCACGAAATCAACGAAAATTAATCCCCCACGAAATATTATGATTTTACAGTATTTCATAAAAAAGATTTGTGGAACATTTTCTACAGCATTTAATGTTTTAGTATTCCTTTATGCTAAGTATTGTTGGTGGAATACAAAAGGGATCCATATAAGGTATTCAATGATTTGTGAACTATGTAAAAGAGACCATACCTTTTTCAGATCTTCATAAGTAAGGAACAAGACGTTTTCTGCATGTCTCTTCTCCCAGAAACCCCTCACGTGATCAAACCATGGGCCATACATTACTGAAACATTTCATTGGATGTTCATAAAATTAAAATTTGTACCAAAAATTACATATATGTTAGGTACTTAATCAAAGATAGGAAATCTCTGACTTTTCCAACCGAAAAAGGGAGGTAGATAAAAGGAGCTGACACTGTACCTGAAGGCTATAGGTTTCAAAGCCCAGGATTATTCTTGTTGTACAGGAAAAATGCACTGTACAATAAAAACAATAATCATTGTACAGTAAAATAACTATACACTGTACAAATATAAAGATTTATAGCTTGTGAGGATCAAGAAGTGGGACTAGGGTCGATGACTAGCTAATAACATGTGAAGGAAGTGAGAGGCACCCAGGTAGAATCATCAACCTACAATATCTCTACAAGCTAGATGGATGGCTCCCTCACATGAAAAATCCAAGCAACCTAGTCCACAGCAGTGAAAGGCTAAGTGAAAGTGAAAGTTAATCAAAGTCAGGAAATCTCTGACCTTTCCCTCTGAAAAAGGGAGGTAGATAAAAGGACTTATTATAGACTTTGAGCAAAAAAAAGCCTGTAACTCAAAGACAATGGATCCTTTCATCTGCACTTAAGTCTTTTTTAGTATTTGAAGGACCATGATTATAATTAATGATAGATGAATTACCCTTAATGCAAAATGGCCATGGACTAATGTAGGGTAGCAAAATGCAAACTCTATATGTAACAATAATCAATTACATACCAAAACTATTTCCACATATATAAAAAAAAAAACATCCAGACAATTGTTCCATTTCGGAATGTTGGAAGAACTGACATGGATAAAATTAATGCCGCATCAACTAAGTAGCAGGGGCATATAAAAAACCAACAAGACTGTCTTACCATATCCACCTAAAAATAGGTTAAAGAAATTCTCAAAAGTGCCACTGTAGAATGGTTTGCTGAAATAGTAGTAAGACACTACCACATCCCGGGGATTCCTGGCCAGGTAGATGATCTGAAATACCAAATACGAATTCATACTGTAACAGTATGCTTCTTTAACCCTTTCCCTCATATAGACTCATTTTGACACACTCAATAGGTACCACAAAAAGCCTGATCTGCAGAAAACCACAGTTAAACCTTACCAAATTTAATTACAAAATCCTCATTTCCAGACCACTGAGGAGCAGCGAACAGCATAAAACTTGATCAGCCTGCGAGTTACTCGCAGGCTGATCTGGTTTTATGCTGTTCGCATAGGTCTTTTCATGGTGTCCTCTATGAGGGAAAGGGTTAAACCAATTCTGGGAGGTTGTGGGTTCGATCCCAGCCCACGACATACCAAAGTCGGTAAATATGGTATGGGTATTGCTCCTTTGCTTGGCGCTCAGTATATAAGGGTAGTTCAAGGACTGGTTGGCCCTGTCTCAGGATAATCTGACTGGGTGTGGTATCATGTCATATTTCTTTGGCATGATACTGCAATGTGGCAGCACTATATCTGTCTTAAGTAAACATCATCTCCAAATGACTGAAATACTGTCAGTGGGGCATAAAACCCAGCAAACAAACAAACAACCAACCAATTCCGATTAATTTCTTTTTTAACTATGTACTGTTTCCACTCTGACCAGCCCAAATTAACTATAACTGGGACAGGAATTAATAACAGCAATGCCTCTGCATACACTTTATATACCCCTGCAAACATAACGTAATTAGGTTTCTTTCCTTTGTCAAAGTATTATGCTGGGATGTTCATCACCTTAAGTGATAGTAATAACTTTATCAGGTCGTATATCATTATATAATAACAAGTCTGGGTAGCATGGTCAAATGGTAATGTTCATTGCCTGTGGATCAGGTTGATAGTTTGATTCCCATTAAAGCAAGGATTTTTCAAGATTTTTAAGAACAGTGCGCCTTCATTTTAATTTACAGCTGTTCTGCATTTCCAGAGGTCCATATTTTTTATTCTCCTGTGTTTCCTCCGCTTTGTTTTTCACTTCTTATTTGAGAATTAAAATATGTACATGTACATATACAGACGAATGATCAATTAATGTATCACGAATAATCTTCATGGGTTTAAGAACAATCAAAGTTGTCACAAAATCTATCTGATCATGTATTGTCTGAAATTGTAAAACATTTGGGTCCCCAAAATGTTGGTCCTGCATCTTGTCCCCATGAGATGAACAGCTGACTTAAATTTCATAAACATCCGTCAAGGGAGATAATGAGTGGGCAGGAAATCCAAAGCTCAAACCTTTGACCTTGAACTATGAGTGACCTTAGCCTTGAAGTGGTTCACCTGCAATGTGGGTTCTTGATCTGATTTAATGGGGTGACATCAGACTAAAGTTTCACGACTATCCTTCACGGGGTTAAGGAGAATCATGGAGTTGGCACGATCTTTTTATGGATGAATTGACTGACAGAAGGACGGAGTCGATTCCTTTAATCCTTATGCCTTTCAGCATAAAACTCTAGTCTAGTCATGACTCTAGTCAGGCGACACAATAAAGTATTATTTTAAAGTTTTACAAAGTCAGGGGCCATAACCTGCTTGATGACTTCCAAAACAAGTCAACAGTTACTTCCCATGCAGGTGAACACATGGTTCTAGCGTGCATATCTTAGGAGATATGTACAACACAAACTGCCATATCACAGTACAAAATATTTCACAAAGTTGGGTCCATAACACTGCTATGACTTCATGAACTTCAAATATCGGTAAAACCCTAGGTGCAAAAATTCCTCTGCTGACATTTCCATAATATGTATCTGGCTCATACAGTTTTGGAGTTAAGTTTAACATAAGATTATGTGACAGATTTAAATGTGGTGCAGAAAAAAAAAAAAAGAAATGTATCTATCGAACACATATTCCCCTGCCATTTTGTTTAATTAAGATTGTAAAGTTCATCAGTGAAATTGCTGAAAATATGAAAATTGAATAAACATATACATTATGTACAACAAATAAAAGAGCTGGAAACTATTTCAAGGTCAACCAAGTCATGTGATCTTGACCTTTAAGCTATTGACCTGGTTTTTGTTTGTGACACATTATCTTGTCTTAGGGACCATTTGTGCATTGTTATTTCAAAACATGACCATACACAGCAAAATAACAAGAGGGCCAAGATGGCCCTAAATCACTCAACTGAATTTGGTTGTAGAAAGGCTGGAACCATGAGAAGATACTTTGTACCAAATATCAAAGCTGTAGGTCTGTATGTTTCTAAGAGAAGGCATTTTATAGTTACCGTCATCGTTCGAATATTAGCCGCATTCGTGGATAAGCCGCATCCCGAAAATTGTCCCCAAATCGGTTAAAAAACGCCTAATACAGTATAAAAGCCGCGGACAAATCGTCGGGATCGGCCATTTTGGTATCCCATAATTTTTACACGCTGCGTAATTTAAAGTAGTCATAACCCGTACCCATAACACGTAGCCGAATAGCTTACTCGTGTTCGGCCCATAACAGACAGTTATTGTTTGACAATGTGAAGGAAGATCGGAAAAGATCTGTTTGACAATGTGAAGGAAGATCTGAAAAGATTTGTTTTACAATAGAAGTTTGCTAGGCAAGCTCGAAAGCAAGAATGAAATTTGGTCAAAATGATTCTGCTTATAAAGCGAATCGTAGCTGAATGTGTCATCTCAATACATTCTCAAATATGTCAGGTAAGTGCCAGGTTAGTATTGATTAACCTGTGGTACACAGTGTCAAAGTGACACCTCATCCCACCCGACGCCATCCCTGTTCGACTTCACTCATTGAATATCGGCCTGTGATTGGCTGGATTTTTTCACACATTTTACCTAAAAATAATACACTAAAAAATCAAGAAAAACAACACAAAAACACCAAATTTCAAATAAAAAAAAATATTATTTCATATAAATCGTTTAATTATAAAAGTAAAATATGTCATTAAATTGTTCCTTATTTTACGTGATGCGCCGTAACCTTTAATTAATACGAATCCGCAGAATAGTACACAAAATGGCGGCGCTTGTAAAAGACCGATTCTCGGTAGATTTATGTTCGGAAAAAAGTAAACTATGTTGTAATACCATATATAAGCCGCATGCACAGTTTAAATTGATGAAATTTAACATGAAACTGCGGCTAATATTCAAACGATTACGGTATGCATTCTGGTTGCTATAACAACGAAAGTTCTTCATGATGCAACTAATGGTTTCAGAAGTAAGGATTTTTTTGTTTTCCTTATAAGTTCCATACAAAATCTGGGTGTGGTCCCAGGAGTGTCCTCATGTAAACCCTAATGCACATATTTGTGGATAGTGTTGAGGCACAAGAAGCTGATGCTATGTACCAAATATCAAATCTGTAGGTCTGTATGTTTCTGAGAATATGCATTTTGAAGTTATGCTTTCTGGCTGCCATGGCAACCAAAGCTCTTCATGAAATTCAAGAAAAATTAGGAATTAGCCTAAGGCTAAAATAAGTATCATTTTATTTAATATGGTGAAAATCAATGGACTAGTTTTGGAAGAGAAGTTTTTTCAAGAATTCCCTTTATTCTTCCTTCTATATGAAAATCTGGGTGTGGCTGATGTTGAGGCAACATGAGCTGATGTTATGTACCAAATATCAAATCTGTGGTAGTTTCAGAGGAGAAGATTATTGAAATTGTTGACGCACAAAGAACAACGGACAATCAAGTGATCACAAAAGCTCACCCTGAGCTTTGCTCAGGTGAGCTAACCTGGACAGGCTTGCTTGCACAGATTTTAAGCCGAAATGACTGCTGTGACCTTGATATTCAAGCTAGCAAGTGGGTTCTTGTTCACAAAGCATCATCTTGTCCTAGTGATTACAGGCCTCCCAGCAGAGTAAAATGAAACTAATGTTTTTTAAAAGGTTATTTTGGTCAATTTGGGTTCTTTTTGACAATTCCTGGCAAAAGTAAAGGTTAATTTTCTGACCTTATTTCCATTCTTTGTTGAATTACTACCCGCTTTCATTGAAATGTCCACCACAATTTGCCCTTCTTTTAAAGTATGCCACAACATCTGGAGTCATCTTTCCCAAACTAATGTATGTCCCACTTTGTCAATTTTATATTACGCTTGCACCAGATGCCAAGTTTGCACACAATAGTATGGGAAAGACTACAGTAGTCTGAAAAACTCAAGACAGAGAGAATATTAAACATGTTATTTTAATTGTATTTGAAATATTTTTTTTTAAATATTTTTATTTAACACTATTAACTTAAGATCACTTATAGACACTGCAACAGTTTACAGAAGAAACTAGAACTGCCACTGTCATGGTGAAAATACCCCCCCGCATGCCGCTTTGTCACAGGAATATTTAGAATGACGCAAATGGGGGTTACAGTTCTTTGGCACTGCACTTCTCTTCAATGAGATCTATCCACATATGAAGTTTCATATTGAAATCTCTTATCCTTTTTGAGTTATGGTCCGGACAAAAATTAAGTATAAAAATTTACAAAGGGCAATAGCTCCAAAATTATGCAACAGAAAGTTATGGTTCTTGGGCACTGCACTCCCCCTCAATAAGATCTATCCCCTATGAAGTTTCATTTTAATACCTTTTATACTTTTTGAGTTATTGCCCGGACAAAAATTAAGTATGGAAATTTACAAAGGGCAATAACTCCAAAATTATGCAACAGAGACTTTTTGTTCTTGGGCACTGCACATCCCTTCAATAAGATCTATTG
Source organism: Solen grandis (assembly GCA_021229015.1). Taxonomy (NCBI): domain Eukaryota; kingdom Metazoa; phylum Mollusca; class Bivalvia; order Adapedonta; family Solenidae; genus Solen; species Solen grandis. The sequence continues at coordinate 7,050,925 of CM037788.1, read as the reverse complement.
TCTTGAAAGCTTTCATACTTTTTGATTAACAGCCCAAACAAGAATTAAGTATGAAAATTTACAAAGGCAATAACTCCAAAATTACGCGACAAAGAGTTATGGTTCATGGTCACTGCACGCCCCCTCAATGAGATCTATCCACTTATAAGTTTTATCTTGATATCTTTTATACTTTTTGAGTTACAGCCCGGACGAAAATTAAGTATGAAAATTTACAAAGGACAATAACTCCAAAATAACGCAACAGAGAGTTATGGTTCTTGGTCACTGCACGCCCCCTCAATGAGATCTATCCTCTTATGAAGTTTCATTTTGATATCTTTTATACTTTTTGAGTTCAGCCTAGACAAAAATTAATTTTGAAAATTTACAAAGGACAATAACTCCTAAATTACGCGCCAGAGAGTTATGGTTCTTGGTCACTGCATGCCCCCTTCAATAAGATCTATCCACTTACGAAGTTTCATCTTGATAACTTTTATACTTTTTGAGTTACGGCCTAGACAAAAATTAAGCATGAAAATTTACAAAGGACAATAACTCCTAAATTACGCGACAGAGAGTTATGGTTCTTGGTCACTGCATGCCCCATCAATAAGATCTATCCACTTACGAAGTTTCATCTTTATAACTTTTATACTTTTTGAGTTACGGCCCGGACAAAAAAAGACAGACGGCGGGATGGACAGCCTGATGGCCAGACAGACAAGCTGAATCCAGTATACCCCCCTTACAACTTCGTTGTGGGGGGGGGGGGGGGGGGTGTATAATAAAGGTTCAAGGAGTAAATTACAGGTTTTTAAAGGGTTTTCAACACAAATAAAGGTTTAAAGGATTTACACAAAATTAAAGGTTTATAAAGGTTTTAAATGTTTCACTGTGAGGCCTGGGATTATTAGGGCCCTGTTATTTTAAAACACGACCATATACAACAAAGTTACCACCAGGACAAAATTTTAAGGTCAACCGAGTGTGCAGTAACCTTGAGCTTCAAGCTAGTGACACGGTTCTCATTCACAACATATTTTCTTAATTGTCCTCGGGACCACAATATATTTTTTATACCTAATCCCAAGAATGACTGCCCTCCCTTGGTAAAGCAAGACACTGATCAGTAATAAAACAAAGCATAAGTAACCTTTGGTTTCTTCTTATTCAAACTCTTTGGCAGCAACTTCAGAGGCAGATGTGTCATGATCAGACGCGGTGACATCATCTTCTCCACCACTTCAAGCCCTGGGACCATAAATTCCAGGCAAGGAAATCTAAGATCCAGTAGTTTAGAAGCAGCTTGGGAGGTATCCATGCCTGAATGAATCAAGTACACTATTTCCTGCAGCCATATGGTTCCTGTCACAACAAGATGAACACATTTTGCAAATTAATACTAAGTATTAACATTCTGGCAGTCTGTAAAACAAGAAAGTCAGTAGAACTGACAGATGCTCCCCGAAGAACGTCATTGTTACAAATAAGACCTTGGTCAATGGGTGGGAGGATGTAGGAACCAGGTCATGCCGAGGATATGCGTATCTACTCTTGGTAATTTAGCTTCCCATAAAGTTTCGTTGAATTCAAGCCATTAGTTCCTGAGAAATAGCCCGGTCAATAATCATGCAACATGAACTATAGGCCAAAAAATCAAGGGGCCATAACTCTGTGAAAAATTGAGGAACCAGGTCACGCCGACGATATGCATATCTACTCTTGGTAATAAAGCTTCACATAAAGTTTCGTTGAATTCAAACCATTAGTTCCTGAGAAATAGCCCGGACAGAATCATGCAATATGTACTATAGGCCGAAAAGTCAAGGGGCCATAACTCTTTGAAAATTTAGGAACCGGGTCATGCTGACGATATGCACATCTCCTCTTGGTAATAAAGCTTCCCATATAGTTTCGTTGAATTCAAGCCATTAGTAGTTCCTGAGAGATAGCCAGGACAAGAATCATGCAATATGTACTATAGGCCGAAAAGTCAATGGGCCATAACTCTTTGAAAAATTTAGGAACTGGGTCATGCTGACGATATGCGCATCTCCTCTTGGTAATAAAGCTTCCCATAAAGTTTCGTTGAATTCAAGCCGTTAGTTCCTGAGAAATAGTTCGGACAAGGAAAGTGTGCCGGACGAAGCGGCGACTATATGCGTCACCTTCGGTGAGCATAATAAAGGGAAGTCTGAGTGAGAGCTTGAGGTTATTGCAGTTTTACCCAAACTCCAAATTTTGGCTATTTTGTTAGTCTGACTGACCCTTGAACAATCCTTTAGAACCTGGCTTTTATTCCACTAAAAATACTTAGGTACATGTAGTACTTAAATTAGGAAGTATCACATTTTACAAATTATTGAAGTTCAGGACTCAGATGAAAATAAAATATTACCTTAAGGTCTTCCCACCCAGTCCCTAATAGCGATTATTTCCATCAAAACCATGCAAATAACTTAACAATGCATATGTATATAAGCTTTTAAAATATCAAACAATGGTAATCTTAGGGGCAAATTGACATGTTTTGACAAGTGACGAAGTTCTTTTATTATCTTCTCTTGATAAGTTTGTTACCATGAGTTATCTCCCCTGAAAACTAAAAAAATCGAATCATATAGAATCAAAATGTTGATGAATCTTTGCAGCTCTAATGTAACTTTACAAGAGCTTCTTTTGACTTGCTTTTTATCGGTACGAGTGTTGCAAGTCTCTGCTAGGTTTATTAGTCTTTGTTTGGATTAGATTAGTGACAAATCATATAGATAAATTAAAAAAAACATGATTTGTTAGTAATTTTGATAATTTGTTTATTTATCTTTGCATGTATATGGTACATAAGGAAAGATATTTTCTTACCAGAGCGTGGGAAAGAAACAATCCAAACGTCATCTTCTTGAGTTTTAAAAGCCTCTATCTCTTGCATTTGATTCAAAACAAATTCAGGAAGTGGAACGTCCTTATATTTATAAAGATCCATCTTTGTCCATTCAGGTATTTCCAGCGATGTTACTTGAAGTTTGTTCTTTCCTCGAAACATATCAATAATCCATTTTATAAAAGCTATGCCACACAAAATGATAACAATAAGAAGTGATCCATAGTACAACAGATTATTTATTAGTATTAAGTTTAGAGGCATGAGGAGCATTTTTAGCTTTTCAATCAAATAGCCTAACACCCTCCGAGGTTTCTTGGGCTTCTTTTGTAACTGTAGCTGTTTTTGAACAGACTGTCTGCCTGATGAGTATGCAAAATGTCCTGACACTCTTGGTGTGTGAAGCCCAATTAACAGGGGGCACTGTGATCTCACACATTCAATAGATCCCCGTCTACACTGATAGGTCAATACTCTCCTCAGCTGAGGAGCTGCTGCCTTTTGGACAGAGAATGCCATCCTTAAAGCTGTGCAATGTTGCTTGTGTTTTTCTTCTTTCCTGATAGATTCTGCATCTGACCTGTACAAATAAAAAAAGTTTCAAATACTTATAGCAGAGATTAATCTAGAAATTCATTACTGTGGGTCAAATGGTGCACTTTCTAATCAATTGGTCTGAGCACCAAAACAATGGGTCCAAACTTCATACTTACTAAGTAGAAATTGTGCAAAATTGATGTAATTGTGTAGATCAAATTATAGATCTATGTCTTCATGATATTTATCATAGATTTCATATAGAAAGAGTTTTTAAATACTCTGATCAAGTTTCATGAAGATTGGGCCAAAAATGTGGCATCTAGAGTGTTCACAAGCAATTGTTGATGACAGACAAAAGTGGTCACAAAAGCTCACCCTGAGCACAAGTGCTCAGGTGAGCTAAAAAGATACAGTAAATTGAAAATGAACATATTTATTGTCTTTTTCAAAACAAGAATGCACTTTTTTGTGTTATGACTGTGGCTAAAATGTTTTTTAAATTTATTTATTTTTTTAATAAAAAAATACAAAAAAAGAAATGCTGAACAGATGTAGGAGAGATGGTATGTGGAAGCAATTTGAAATAACGTTTATTTTATCCAAAAACAGCATTGTTCTTTCTCTTTTCATTTTGTAGTTGTTGTTTTTGAAGTTGAATATATTCAGTTCTAATGTGACGACCATCAAATTACAGGTGATCTCGTTTAAGAATTGGTGACGCGTGGATGCTGTGATAAAATTCAACACGTGATTGCCTGATCTGTCAATTAAATGCACGCGACAGGTGATTTGGAGAATATATACACACGTGTATTTCAGTGCATGTAAACGCGGGTCACAGTAGGGATTATGATATGTTGGCAAAATCAATTAAAGCATATGCTAGTCGCACGTGCCTGGGGAAAATCATGGACTATGAACCATTAAGAAATTGAACCGATTAAACAGACAAATCATTAACCGTGATATTTCAGGTTTCAATTTATCGAATTTGCATGTGTACAATGGGACGCACATATTTTGAAATTGTGTGTCTTCCTCGATTTTTATGCGTCTCTGGCGCAGGACGCACATCTAGATTAATCACTGCATATAGTAATCTGTATATTCTGCAACTTCATATGAAAATAAATATGAATGAATTTTTTGTTTGGTTTAGCTACTAAAATACTTAACCCTTTCCCTCATATAGACTCATTTTGACGCACTCAATAGATACCACATAAAGCTTGATCTGCAGAAAACCACAGTTAAACCATACCAAATTTAATTATAAAGTCCTCATCTCCAGACCACTGAGGAGCAGCGAACAGCATAAAACCTGATCAGCCTGCGAGTTACTCGCAGGCTGATCTGGTTTTATGCTGTTCGCATAGGTCTTTTCATGGTTTCCACATTGAGGGAAAGGGTTAAGAAAAAGCATAAAAAAATAGTTAAACAAGAGGGAAACAATTGTCTTACCTCATTCACCCAAGTTATTTTTGCTTTGAGACAATGTAGAAGTCTATTTTAATTTACCCTGGTAACCCATATTCAAAGATGGCTAAAATATATAAACAGTATTTCTGAAAATATTGATATTAAAGTTTATTGCAGATCATAGTTTTGTTACTAAGACTCTTTAACATTTCTTTTTACAGCAGAGCATTTGTTTGTTTTATTCTTTAAATACACAAAACATGATCAACAGACCAAAATTAGTTTCAATGAGTAGGGTTGGATATCGGTCGTAAAAGGCCGTAAACGCTTATGATTTGTGCGCATTTCTATGACTTCAATTTCAATTTCCGCGAAGGGGTGCACAATACACAAACTTTCATTTTTTTCATAGTTTTTCCAGCTTTACCCCACTTGATAAGAAGTCATATCGGCGTTTGGCCAAGTCTGTACGAGTGTATGATTTCATTATTTATATCGGTATTAAAGATTTATCGTATATTTCCCTGCAAGAAAGAAATGTGTTGTCTGGTTCTGATTTCTAAAATATAATTGTGAAATAAATGCTAACGAAATCATTGTTCTCATATTCATAATCATAATTATTATGATTACATTGTTGTGACTCACCCTGAACTACTTTATAATTAATTGACGACATACAGCCAAATGTGATGTTCGCATCGTCATTACTAAGACCAACAATGATTGCCATCATGATATGATTATTTTGTGTTTATAATATAATTCAGACGATATTCTAGCTAGTTATATTCATTTTCATTTTGGACAGAACTGTTTGGTTTAAAAAAAATGTGTACTTTAAATTCCAATTGGAAAGGGACTTGTGACAAACAACAAGGTGTCAACATTTGAAGATTATTACTCAAACAATTGGCCATAATTAAAATCAACGTAACAATGCTGATACTAGAGTGTGAATAATAATTTTTGAATGACTGACTTGCGGAAGAACATTTTTTTTACCTGTAGCTCTATCGAACGCAAAACATCCGCGTTTTAACAAAAATGGCGGCCTCCTTGAGTGTGCATATTAACATTCTTTTAAAAAGTGTAATAAATACTTTTTGATTTTAGGACTTTTTGTCAATCCTTCGTCAGTAAGTATTTTATAAATGAAAATATTTATTTGTGAAATTGTCCTATGACTTGCTCTGTATGTCAATCAGTGTTGCTGTAACACACTATGGATCCTTATATTTTGTTCACGGTTAGTTATCTGTTAAAGTTATTTGTTTACATTTTTTACGTTTTAAAGACTGATTTATTGACACAATTACAAAAGTATCGAAACCAGGCACCGGTATTTTACGAAACGGTATATACCGATACTTTACGAAGTTACTATTCGGTATTGGACCGATACCGGGAATCGGTGTCCAACCCTATCAATGAAGGTATTTAAAAAGCATAAAACAAAGAAATGAGACAAAAGATCTTGCTGACAAAATTAGTCACTGATATTCTGATCAATCAAGTCAAAACTTACCTAAATATAATTCATACTGAACGAGAAATTACTACTTTGAAAATTTCACAGGGATGAAAAAAAATACCTTTCATCTTTTGCATAATCATGTGTTCTAATCTTTAAGGGATAAATCAAGAGAACTTAGAGGTGGAAGGTCACAGAAGACATAATTATCTCCCCCAGGAAATGTTGATTGCAGGGGTGTAAAATTCCTAAAATTTCGAGATAGTAAAAATTAAGAAAAACACCAAGAAATGTTCTGATTTTTCCCTGCAATTATGTTCACTGTGAGCTCTGGTGAAAGTAACTTTATATCCCTTCCTTTGCAAACCATGAAACCATTTAGGGGAGTCGCTCTTACAAGCTGGATAAATTTTAGTTGTGGGTTTATGATAATCTGAATGTAATTTGGCAGAGTGTGCACAACTAAATTTGATATCAATCAATATAAAGTTTTATTCAAATCAAGGATTTTGGAGAAAAAGCATATACAAAAATCTCTATGGGCACTGAACTTTATATATTTATTTCAGTAAAGACAAACATACAATGGTTTATAGTAAAGTATGTATATATGTATGTATAAAAGGACAGGGATGGAAATTAACTTTTTTGGTCTGGTTGCCCGTGTGGGCTACTAGCTTTTGGGATTCAGGGGCCCACCAAATTATTTGAACATGTGAACATGAAAAAAACAACAACTCAAAACCATGAAAATAACATTTAACCATGTGTTACTCTCAGGCACAGAAACAGTTTGGCAACAAAGCATAGAGCCACTCAGGATTTTTATTCCATCCTTGGGGAAGCCGCCCACCACCCTTCAGAAGGGGAATTTCGAAAATGCAAAGAAGGGAAAAAAAACAAAAAAACCTGCGGTGTAGTTATCATCGCAGAAAATTTCAATTGTTCAATTAACGGGAATTTGCATAAAGGCATTAAATTGATCCCATTGTTTATATATTGCTTTCATGTAGTTACCTGTAAAATTTTGCTCCTAAACTCATAAGGCAAACCGATCAATCAATCAAATTGATTTAAAAATACAGTGGCCATCAAACCTTGTTGATGTTTATCGCAAATGGCCGCCATTTTGATGATTGCGCAACATAAGCAGTAAAACAATAGCCAGAAGAGAGGGTGAAAGATGTTAACTGACATTATGAACGATACTATCCAAGTATTCCACATCATTGCATAATTAGGAAGCATTAGAAAGTGTTTTGATTTGATAACTTGCGTCTATTCATTAGTTGTTTTCTTATCTGCCCAAAGCAAGTGCTATACAGCGTAGAGCGATATGCGTTATTTACTTTCACTTTTGTTTTCTTTAAAGTTAATGGGTGGGGAAATCATGTTCTTAGGGGAATTTTTATTTCTCGGAGGGGAAAAAATCGCCTTTTTACCAAGTGGAAGCCGCCGTTTAACGACAACTGTTATAGAAGAGGGAAAAAAAAAACCCCAAAAAACCTGGCCACAGTTAAATGCTAGATGCTAATCGCCAAGATGGACTTCCAACCTTAGAAAAGACCAGGCGAGTGGGCGCCCGTCAATTTCTTTCCCTGAAGGACAATATAAATATTACACAGTTTATGACAAACAATAAGAAATAATATATTAGAAGGTAAAACTAAGACATGTTGTCATTACTCTGAGGATAACACAAAAAAGTGAATATGAATCCACTTATTTCCATCTGGTCCTGAAATTTATATAAAAAAAATAAATAAAAAAACACACACACAAAGGGGCCATAACTCTAAAAAATATTCCAACCTTATCTGATGAGAGGATGCACAACTAAATTTTGAATCACAGTGATCATTATTATTATAAGCAAGCTGCGTTTTATTAATTCCCTTGAATAAATGAAAAATACTTTTTTTGATAGATTCAATTTCCAGTCCACATTTGTCCAAATTGTTGTTTTATTATCTAGATTCAATATCTGATAAAATTCTTCAATGTGGGATAAAACAATGGGAAATAAGGCAACTGGTGCATATTAAATTTGTCCATGGATAATGACTATCGTCCAGTCATATGTTTTCACGCACATACGTTTTCGCGCAGTATCGTAATTTCCAGAATTCCTATTTACACAAGCTATGATTATGTCATTAGCGTCGGTATTTCCTTTATCTGATTTGCAACATTAGACAGATCATTAGATGTGTGGAAAATACAGTTGTCAAGAATAAAAAATTAAAAAGATTAGAGGCAGTCTGTTTTAAAGAAAAAAACTTATTACTTTTAAAGCAGTTTATTATTTACCCCCTAATTTTTTTAATGAATACATTTCCCTCCATATTTTTTATCGTCTTGTTACGGCAATCTGTCAAACTGGTCATGTCATTGTCATATGGTATATTGTTGCGTTTTTGGAAAGTACCAAGTTTTAATATTAGGATAATTTCTTCTTTTTTATGCTTTGACATACCTAGTGGTAGCATGAGTATTAGCTGGAAAAAATGTTTCCAATCCTACGTGAAATTTTTTTAATACTAAATTACTTGTAATTCAATTTGGAACCTTTTTTTTCCATTTTTTTTCAAAATCACGTGGGTTTTTATTTGATAAAATACCTTAAACAGTGTGAATAAACTTAATATTTGTGTGATGTTACACTTAACATACAACTGAGATAATTAAAGTATTGGAAACAATATTTAACAATGCTGAACGCCAGAAACCCCCTTATTTATAGCATGTAGTGTGCAAAAACACAATAAACACGTAATACACAAGTTACCTACATTTGGGGTATCCCCTAAAAATGTCTGCTACTTCGTGAAAATACGGCCTACACTTATGATATTTCGTTGAAAGAGAGCAAATACATCTAGTTGCAGCCAAGGTAGTTAAGCAGTTAATTTCAATTAAAATAATATCACCCGCAACGAGCTAAATACATAAGTGCGTGAAAACCCATGACTCCAGGATAAGTTGAACGCACGTTCATTTCGTCTGCTCTCCAGGCAAGATCGAATTTCTGAAGTACCTAGATGACTAGTGGATTTATTTCACAAATCATGAAGAAAATACTACAATCATTATATCAATACCTATCTTTCCTAAATAAAAAATCCGTTGTCAGCTGCCTGACATCATTCTATTTTTCGTCACAAAATTGTGAAGAATGCGAAAACACGCCACACATACGACAAATGGCGGGAATATGTAAAGGGAGAGAACTGTGATAGACCCTGATGGTTGAAATCCGCAAGGGTGGGATTCAAGTCATTCAAATACTGATTGATATAATTTGGTTATTCAAGAAACTTTTTAAATTTAATAGTAACGAAAATGTTGCTGATCGAATGTTTATTAATTGATGCCCAATAATCAAATTGTAGGAGACAAAATTATGACCCTTGGGTAAAATATAATTATATACATTGTAATCGATTTAGCATAGGTTGCATCATATAGGTCTATGCCAGAGGTGGATCCAGAGGAGCAGGGGGTGTACCGGGGGCCCGGACCCCTACCCCCTGAGATTTGGCTATTAATATGCCCCACCCCGGAATTTGGCTGTTATGCTTCAAATATGTATAAAATAGTGGGGAAAAGGGACATGATCCCCATGGGATTTGGCTGTTATGCTTAAAATATGTATTCATGAAAGAGGTCGGGGGAGAGGCATGACCCGCGCGCATCCGGATCTGCGCATGTATGCATTAACTAACAAATAAATCTTTATGATACATGTGTAGTTAGTACATGCATGTTTATTCAATTATCTTCAATTTCACACAGCAGATGTATTTGCATACCACATGTTTATTTATTTTTTGTTTGGTGTCATATGAAGTTTTGAACATAAGGAATTCGAAATCGGGCGCATTGAGAGCCGTTAGTACTGCATAAAATACAGTATAAAGCGGAGGTCCTTATCAAAATAAAAAATGATGAAAATAAAAGTAATAAAATAATGTGTACTCGGCTTCAACACATCCAGGGTCTCTATATAATCATGTTATATAGAGTCCCTGGCACATCTTATCAAGAATAGAAACGTACACTTGATTAAGAAATTAATAAAATTAATGAAATTATTATGAAAATATCAATTTCAACATTGTTTAATTTGTAAACAAATGTATTAGATATTATATAATTTTACGTATGAAATATATAAATATGTAAAAAAAAGGAGTATTATTTAAATATCTATGTTATTTCTTTTTTGTTTGTTTCCGTTCAGATTCGAACCCACGCAGTGGATGTGGAAGACAATCGCTACTACTGCGTTATTTTTACGTCTTATTTTATAGGGGATAAATGTTTGTTTGGGTGGAACTCGTTTAATAATTTCACTGAGTGAACATAAAAGTGATATTTTCACGAGTGGCGAAGCCAAGAGTGAAAATGCATCTTTTTATGTTCACGAAATGCCAGAAATTAGCCCTGTTAATCACAAAAGCCGTCAAAGTTGACGGGATTACCTCGCGTGCGTGACGTTATTTATGACGCCACTTCTTGATTTACAACTGACGCTCCGATCAGTTTTTAACGTAGGGTCGGGTTCAAGTTCCTGATAATTTCGCTGTTTTCTTGATAATATCACTGTATTCCAGGTAATTTTACTGTTCAGGTAATCTCTCGAAAAGCATTAGATAAAACTAGATTAACAACCCCTATATATATATATATATATATATATATATACTATAGTATTAACTGTATGCTATATTATGAAAAACGTTTCTCTTCCGTTGGTGAAATTATCTTACAAAACAGATGCTATTTTGAAAACACTGATTTACTTACTTGTATTTTGTTTTAAAGGAAAACATACTTTGCGCATATGTTAGACAACGAAATCAAAAGAATTGCTCTAAACAAAGAAACTCCGAATTTTGTTAATTATGTATTAAAAACATGACTCAAAGTTTTTTGCAAAATACTGAGGGTCCAACAAGTCACATTTAGTGTTGTAAGCAAACTTAGCTCAAATTGCAATAAAAAAGCAGTTTAAGTGAAAAAACAAAACCAAAACAAAAAGAAAAAAAGTGGTGAGTCATACATTTTTTCTAGAAAGCATTTATATCTGAGGTTTTAATCTGAAAAATAAAGAAAACCTGTCCGTTGATTTTTTTTTTATTAAGAAGAAAATATATAAAATTTCATAGCTTTTGGGTAGTTTTTTGTTTACATTTTGGTCCTGACATTTGGTCCTGATATTTTCCATGCATTTTTGACAGTATTCTCACCTGTAACTTATAAAACACATAATAAGTTACAAATTGCGATGAAATATTCTGAAAATATTATTTTGGTATGTAATTAAAGTACCGGTATTTAGAATGCAGTCTTTCTAATTTTTTAATATTTTAATGCTTTGGATTTATTCAACAAATATTAGCAAACAGTGGTGTATTGCGATAAGCTAAATCTCTACAAAGAGCATGGTGAAGCCTTATTTTTAATTAAAATATCTTTAAGATATAGTCTAAAGTACTATATGCACACTTTTAGAAAATTCAGTCCGTTAGAAACCCGCTGAAATGCCTTTAACTAGCAGGTATGATCCATTACGACAGGGTTTTGTTCACGAGAAGTAAAAAGTAATGCTGATTTGTATGTAGACAGCATATACATAGTGCTTGGAAGAAAAGAAATGACAATTTTTAATTAAATTATGCTTCTGTCACATTAGTT
>CM037788.1:7000723-7038826 GCA_021229015.1 Solen grandis | reverse complement strand
TGGTAGAACATATGGGAAAATGTGCGAGTCCAGCTAAATCCGACGCTGCTATCTGTGTTATCTGTGGTAGGCAATGTCCACAAACTGTAAATAAAAAAAACAATATTCGGTTTCATTTCGGTGAATATCATTCACTGACAGAAAAACATTGTGTTTTTGTTTTGGGATGTACATCCCATCGACAGTATTTCAGTCATGGGAGACATTGTCTACTTGAGACAGATATAGTGGTGCCACACTGCAGTATCACGCCGTAGACATGTGGCATGGTACCACACCCAGTCACATTATCCAGACACCATGCCAACCAGTCCTGCAACTCCCCTTATATGCAGAGCGCCAAGAAAGGGAGCTATAACAGTACCATTTTACGAGTTTGGTATGTGGCGGCCAGGGATCAAACCCGCAGCCTCTCGATTCTGAGTTGGACACTCTAACCACTAGGCCACCGGAGCAGTATGAGTGTTTTAGAAGAGTTACTAGTACTAGTTAGTGCTAAATTCATAAACAACAAATAACAAACTCTTCTCCTAAGTTGTCGCCAAAATAAGAGTAATAAACTATTTCATTTGTACTATTACTATTTCTTACTGAGGTCAGTTGTCTCCAGATCAAATGCCACCAATGTTGGGTTGGCGAGTTGAACAGGCCTGAAGTCTCCTTTGGGTACAGGGGCCGGAATAGCCTCTATATCTGCATTGGTCTCATGGCCGATTCCTAAACATCAATCACACAAATGATAAACATTTTGTCTGGTCTTACCCAACAAAATTTCATAATGTATTTAGAAAAGTGGAAACTGTAACAGTCTAATTTATCCTTGACCAAAGCTATATGGTATATATTATTATACTATATTTATAAAACGTAAGGTAGATAAAGCTGCTAGAACATAACTTTTACCTACCTGATTGATAGGAGACTCCTTCCAACACCTCCTGGGCACCCTGGTTAACCGCCCGCTCTTGCTTCAATTCAAACGACGTCTTTTTGTTGAAGGAAGTACCATTTTGGCCTGGACCCGCTCCCGTTTCTTCTGGCACCTCTCGGCATGCTTGAGTGTGTGGACCCCAGGGGACAAGCCAGCATCTACATTTGCCTGCATTTATGGAAAACACATAGTATTATGGATAGTCTATGTATCTATATGTAATAATAGAATAATATAGCAAAGAGTAATGTTGGGCGTCAGACAGGAGAATCACTATCAATAATCTGAAAGAATTTAGCATTTATTCCAGTTATATAACTAATGTGTACCAACATCAGTTTTCAGTCTTCTAAAATGTATTTTATGGCTCAAATAAACTTTTTTAACTTGGCTGTTAAGCATACAACAGGATTATAAGAATCTAATTAATAGTAACTAATCAATAGTAAAAAATATATAATCAATAGTTGCCAATGAGACCTTCGGGCGAAATCTATCATTAATTAGAGACTATGGCACAACGCTAGCAAAGAGTAATACATGTATTTTATTTACATAATTAAGCAGCAAAACAAAATATTGTCTTTGTATAAAATCATTAAAAATTATTTTTTTAACTTGAAACTGTAATTTTAATTAACTGAACCTTTCTTACCCTCTGTCCAAATTGAGACCTGTAGCATTCATGTAGATCTGGAATGTGTAACTCCACTTAAAGACAGCTGTAAACAGAACAGAACAAAAACTCAAACATCAGTAACAAAACAAAAAGCATATTGCACACCTGAGATAAATTGTTTTGATTACTTTAAACAGAAGTTCTGAACAGGTCTTTATGAGTGTTAAAAGAATAAAATTCAGCCAAAACAGATAAATAAAGAATTACATTAATATTCCTTTTTCGGTACAATGGTCATACATTGTATAGCTTTGTATAATTGTATATGATAAAAATCTCAGGTGCACTATATCAGTAAACAAGAACAATAAAAACATGCAAACTTGAAATAACTTCTCGGAATGTACGTTTACGCACAATAACAATCAGAAAAAAATATTTTCAATTACCTCTGCAATGTAACGTCTTCCTTCATTTATGCAAGCTGCCGTAGCGTGGACCCTATAGTCAAGGGAGTTAGTGTTCCCATAATGGAAGCTTTTGGGAGCTCTTATTGAAACTTCCCTGTTGGCATGTTCACAAGCTTGTGACGAGCCAAGATCCACATATTGCTCTGCGTTGTCGGCAAGAGGTCTAAAACTCCCCCCAAAGCTACCCGAAGTTGTTCGTCTTTCAAAGGAGCCTTGTAAGGCAGACTTCTGTGTACATAACTCTTTCTGTCTTCTGGTGATCGCCTATACCCACATAATCTAGGATGGCACATACTGTGATCACCAAACTGATGTGGAACTAAAGCATTCAGGTTTTCTCTCAGAGCATCCTTATCTCCAGCGTTTTTTGCAAAGGCGTATTTTAAACACTTTTGAAGATGAAAGATGGTCATTTTACTGATTTTCACATTTTTAGAATGATGAAGACCAAAGAGATGTTTCCCAATATTTTTAACGACATGATTTTTGTCAAATCTCTTTTTAGATGAATATTTAAATTGTTTTTTACTCTAGCTATGAGCGTATTGTCACCATCTCCTTCAACATATTCTATCGGAGTTCCTTCATCTTTCAGTTCTTGAACACCTTTCTCCCCACTAACACTTTCCATCAGTTTGGCACTCCCACGATGGTTTCTAACACACTGGTGAGGTCTGACTGCTTGACCCTTACGGTTGCGAGCCCACCAGTTACAGGTTCCACAAACTCGGTGTGATACAACAGACTTCAGCACCTTCTTCCCATATTTTGACGTCGACATGAAGAATGTGTGAGCTGAAAGTAAATAACACTTTTATTATTGTTTATTAGTGTAATCTGCCACCATTTCATGCAGAGTTCTTAAGTTTTGTACAATAAAATAAATTTCTTCAACAATATTAAATTAACAATGAAATCCATCAACCCATAACAAAGTTTTCCCAGACAAACAAGATATTGACCTTAGACTTAACCTTTGCTATTAAACTACATGGATTTCCATCATAGAGTCCATGGCTAAACAAATAAGATAACTATTCCATTACAAAGCTTACAGGTTAAACTATCGAAGCCACGTTTTTGCCATTCTGTGTCAACTGAACAGGACATTCCAATTCTGGTCCGACTATCACAGCGACGGTAAACCCCAATACAACAGCAACAAGTTCTTCATCTTGACCCTTCAGACCCCTGTGACCGAGTACTGTCTCGTCTTTGGAAATTCCATTTTAAAAATAACATATTGAAATGCACCGGTTACATTACAATAAATTAATAACTTTGATGAAACATCGGAGAGAATAGCCCCTGAAAACTCTTATAAAAGAAAAATAAGAATGTTATTGAAAAATGTAATCATTTAGTGGAATTTAATCGGTGTATTACAAGGTGCAAGCGTTCAATGATAGATAGTCAGACAGACAGACAGACAGACAGACAGACAGATAGATAGATAGATAGATAGATAGATAGATAGATAGATAGATAGATAGGTAGATGTGCACTGTTGGCATTAGAGAGCAGTCAAGCACTTATCAGTAACTGTAGTTGAGTCGATCAGTGTTAGGTTAGAGCTGCGAAAATAATCTATAAGAATTTCAAAAGACCATAGAATGTATTGCCATGTTGTTTTAATGTGAATAATTTGCATTGTATGACAGAATTTCTCACCTCCCCCACCCCTTCTCTGATAAAATTTCATCCATGGAATTAATATTTAAAATACAAGATTTAAGCTTTTAAGTATTATTTTGCGCTAAATAATGTTGGTGGATTTGAGCCAGGAGAAATAGATATCTGTATCCCAAATTCATAAAAAGTTCATAGTGATCTCATTATTTAGATTAAACTTATTTATTAGGAAGCAAATCCTTAATACACGTATAAAACTTTTACGTACCACCCTCGCGACGGTTCCTGGTTTGGACCTGTACTTTGTACCTGGAAAAGACATGGATCATCCTTGCCCCCAAAAGGGTTTTAATCAGCAACCTTCGGATCCACAGTAGTCTACGTAACAACTGGGCCATGAGATTCTTGATTTGCTTATTATACCCTTACAAAATTTGGAGACCTCCTGGAAGGAGATGTTTGGTTTGGGTCTACTGTTTTCCAAGGCGTCAAAACACGACTATATGTGATAAAGGGTTAAAAAGTCTAGAGATAGGTCATGTTCAATCCCATAACATTATGGATTAGAGTCACTTAAACGAAAGTGGTATCTCTGATGTCTGGTGCCGAATTAAGCCTGTTAAGCTAGTCTAAATAGATGTCATTTATTTCTTGTATGGTGAAGAGTGGCATATATACGTCAAGTTTATAAAAGGGATATGAGACGTTTGTCCATGATAATAACACATTATACAGATGATACATGATACAGTTACTTGATCAGTCCTTATAAAGGCGTTTACAACAATTTTCTTTTTCTATATAATTTTCTATATTTTATGTAAAGAATGTGCTGAATACGGAAAAAGAAGAAAAAATGATGATCATCGTACTCGTTATTATGCTACGTTCGTATATTCATGGTAACCGTTTTTAACAGATAGCTAAAATAGACATCTCATGTTAAAAATAAGATTGTTTTTGGCAAAACGGAGACGAACATGCCTTCGGGCAATTCATGAGAGTTTGATTTTTCTGATTAAATGTTTCAAGTTTCCACGGGTTCTTCGTTTTTGCAAATTGAATAATTGAATATAAAAGGGAGAGAAAAATAGCTTCATTGTCAAAATGTGTTGTTTTTTGGGGGTTTTTTTTAACCCTTCGATGGATTATTTTTTTCATTTCACAAATTTTACAAGTAAATATTCTTCTTGAACAAAACAATGAATAAAAATGTATATGTCATCGAGTTCATTTAGGAGCTACTGGGCTGTTTCAATGGTAACAAGGAAAGGATGCGTTCTTTCTTTCTCGATGAAATGAACGGTAAGTTTCTATTTTGAGATTTATTTTCGTTGTTCACAATGTCTGTTTTAAAGATATCACCCATTGACGATGTTGTAGATGCCCTTTTTCGGTGAAACAACCCTTAAAGCGAAGTAGCCATGACATTGTGACAGCTTACATTCGAAAACTTTTATACCTGGAATACCATACACTTTCCCTTCCGGGCGAAATACTAACGTGTATTGCTTCTTGTTTTAATGTCCAAAATATTGCGATTGTAAACTGCAGTAAACACCTATAAGATTACATATTATGTGCAACATTCGTGTACTAATTCATCCAAGGACACTTCTTGTTTCTATATACCATTTTTCTTTCATACAAATTGTATTGCCAATTACGAAATATTGGTTCAATTTACAAACAGAACAGATATTATAGGGTTAAGTCACAAGTTCTCAAACCTCCCCTGATGAACTCGTGCGTGGATCAAGAAGGGTACGAAGAGTACAGGGGCACACGTTCCTGAGATGGAGAATACTAAATTAGTGTGATGTAACCGGTACATTATAAGGTGCTATATTTAGAATGGAATTTCCAATTTGTCTTTGCACAAGACAAGACAGTACACTGTCAAACCTGTCACAAAGACCTTGTGATTATTTATGAAACGTTAATATGGATAATGTGCATTCAATGCAAAGGTAAGGAACATATATTTTTCGGATACGAATATTTTATATCAATAAAAATAGAACAAAACTTGCAACTTTCGGTTTTGAATATATGTTTTAAATATGTTGATTATATATAGGTATTTTTTCCTATGCTATATTATCAAGCCTTAATCATTTAGAGATACCATAGATAGATATATAGATAAACACGAATAAGTTTCCTGATAGATCTCAGAGACTGAATTAGTGTGGTCACAAAGTATATAAGTAAATAGCTTTTGTATCTTCTATATTATATTACTTTAAATGAGCCGGCAAATATCGAGAGATGCAAAAAGAACATATATGCAGTTTCAAAAGACCTGTAGCACTTGAATTATACTTACCGATAAAAACATAATTATGTTGTTATGATTTAATAATCACATTTAATATTTCAATAGGTTTAATTTATTCCTAAATATATTCATTTGAACAGTAAATTATCCAAACGGACCATATAGCTGTGTGTTGTGTATTGTGTGTCTGTAAGAATCGGGTGAGGTCATTGCATTGATTGATCAGATGCCTGTCCATGATATATATGATTTTAATTTAGCATAAAATCATTTATGTTAAATCATTTATATTATTGATCATGTTGTAATTCTAGTGGGGCGTACCCTACATCAAAGGTGCCTAAGCCAATCAACATATAGTTTTGCCTCACGTGACGCTCCACAGCCAATCGTAATACTCATTAGCCATTATATAGGGTTAAATTTTAGGATACAATTACATGATACGTCGTCTTAAGGTTGTATTCATGTGTTTTTTTATCCAAGGACGAATCTTTAAAATGATTTTTTTCCATTTCTATATACCATAAACTTGTTCAGAAGAAGGGTACAGGCCGGGGCTAATCTCTCTGAGATAATGGGCATAATGTATTCATACCAAGATATCAATTCAGTGTAAAGTAACCGGTGCATTTCAATGTGTTATATTTAGGATGGGATTTCCAAAGACGGGACAGTACCTGATCACAGGGCCCTAACGGTTATATCTGAAGCATCAAGATGACGAACTTGTATTTAAAGCAAAAGTAAGATAAAGTGTTATATTCTAAAGTTTTATCCCTAAAACACCCGATAACAAATTTAACTTTCGATTTGAATACATAGTAGTATCGTATTGCTTTAACGTGAACTGTTCATTATATGTCTACTCAAGTCATTGTTTTCCATTGTTTTATTAGATGGATAGTTAACCATATGTATATGATTAATATGAAAGTTATTAGTTTGGGGAAATATTTCATAAAGTGATGTAGTGCGGAAACCAAATATACGGTAAATTAATACTGTAAAATCATTTATTTTCACTGACATTAAGTTACGTGGAATCAGTGATTGAATTAATTTCGTGGGTACATATATTCGTGGAACCATGTTCTAGAAAACATTATGATATGAAATAAACAGTTTTCGTGGGATAAATATTCGTGGATAAAGTCATCCACGAAATCAACGAAAATTAGTTCCCCACGAAAATTAATGATTCTACAGTATATACTTGTCCACTTTTTTCTAAATTAAAAATATATCTTTCAACTCTTTTAAAATGCGTGTTTTGTGAACAATAAGCCAATCTGGGAAAAGGCAGTTCAAAAGAATAGTCAAAGTGCTCAAAGCACCGAAAGACTGCCGGCAGAATTATCATGAAATACTTTAAGTGAGGACGAAACATATTGCGATAATTTGGATAAAGTAAGTAATAATTCTGAAAGGATCTTCGATGTTTAACGACACAATATTCCAGCTTTCATCTCACTACCCTTTCTTTCCTACACGTTTGAGCATTTTTCTTTATTGATCTTGTGCAAATTGCGGGAGTTCCGAATCGAGTGTGTTAGTTTTGGATCACGTGGTACGTGAATGAAAATTGATTTCTGAATATTTGTTGGTCAGGGAGCATGTGAGATTTGCTTACACGAGACAAACGGATTATTAATATCGTAGATTGATCCGAACAGTGTTATCAGCATGAGCGATACACAGATTTACGGAAAATCACGCGATTTTCCGTAAATTATGTATCACGAATGCTGATAACGCTGTTCGCGTCAATCTACGATTTCAGTGATCCTACTTTTCAAGTCAAATAGTATACACATAGAAATTCTTAACTTTGCATTCATTTTCAAACAAATCTTCATTTTTTTCACCATTAAACAACAAAGAAACTATTTTTAGCAAAGTTACAATACATAAAATAATCCGGTCGTGTTTTACACAGCGCGTAATAATATGCAGTGCGTAAACGGCTTTCGTTTTCAAATCAGGGGCGTCAACATTGTGCAGTGACGTCATATAAAAGTAGTTCCAGGTTTGGATAACGTTGGGACTTTAATACAAGTTTTTTTTCCGCTGTAGGAAACAGATTGAAAATGCGTAGTATTATACTTATTATAAATAATTATATAGGGTTACCCCCACTTAATTATCCCACCATAGAAAATAGATGATATCAGGGAGATATACCAGCCCATTTTTAACGAGTTTTGGTATATATCGACCGGCGATCGAAACATAGACCTCTTAATTTCAGGATGTCAAACATGTATGTGGCTTAAGCAGTAATAAACATACAAATTTAGCAATTAAAAATACTATTAACCTTCTTAGTGAATTACAACATAGTAAAGTATAAATATATATCACAATAAAGTAAACAAAATATCTAACAGCCTCCACATAATTTATCGACAAATAGTTCCCCGAAAGCTTCTTAAGCATCTTCCATCTATATATCATTATCTTGGTTCTTATGCAACATTTTCTTAAAAAATAATTCTATCTAATACCTTTGGCATTTATTTGCAAACAAAAGGAAAATTAAACAGTTCGAACAATGGATGTTAAGTAGGCTGTAGCACTACCAAACACGTTGGTATATATTTAAAATGTAATGGTTATTGAACTCCCTGCTTTGTATCTGTTTTGGCAATTCTGTCTTAAAGGGTTTTATGATATAATGACATGGCAGTAATAAAAGTTTCACTGTCTTAAAACAAAAATAGTTTGGCACATGACATACCGGCCTGTTATGTCAGATGAAAATAGTTGGCGTTTATCATCATTAACAATATTGTGTATTTCATCAGCAAAATTATTAAGTTCTGAAATTCAGATAAGACGGGCACACTCCTCATGTATGTTATTAAATTTCCATCCACCAACAACATTATTTGTGGCACACTGATTGCCGGGCGAATATCATAATGGTGACATCTCTTTATAACACAATTCTGTACACAAATTAAGCTGTCGCTGCCAGACAATGTATCTGGTGATTTTGATGGTGTCCATGATGACTGGTTTGAGGCACTATATGCTGCATCAGACTTTGAACCGGAAAAGATTGTTAGTGTGTGTTTTTACAAATAATTTCAAGCAATGCAGATACTTGTGTTGACTGATGATCATATCTTTGGTGATTGATTAAACAGTGATTCATCAGGTTTTCCAGGGAACACTTCTTTTTACAATCAATTTTCAGCATGGAAACATTAAAAAAATAAATAAACTGTGAACATACCGCACTAGAATTGTTTATTTTAAATTGTCATATTCTCGAGTACATCAATAACAAATATATCCATGTTTGATTATATGTACCATCTACTCGAATATAGCTTTTCCATTTTCTTGTCCAATACATTCCTATTCATAAAGATTTGATAAAATTTAATCTATAAAAAGTGAATCAGATAAATGTCCACAACAAACATTAAAATCGTCGAATAATAAACAGTCTTTCCGAAATATATGAAAGTTTCGTGTTGTTGTTGGAAAAAAATGGGGTTTGTATACATGTGCATCTTGAACCAGTTAGTAGAAATAAACAATTCTGATCTTTAAATCTTCGTCAAGGAAACATAGTTGTTGTTTTCCTTCTCCGATTAAACGGATGAGTAACATTACCCGAGACATGCATGTTAAAAGTAACACCAGTTTTTATTTCCTGTAAACATACTTGTAAATGCCAAAAAATCTAGACAGTTTAGTTTCGACAAGAAATTTAAAACAATCGTTAGCCCTATGAAATTTTAGTCGGAAAATTTTTTCAGTATTGTTATCACTAAAGAAAATATATATAGAGAGAGAGTGTAGGGTTCCATTGAAAAGGTTTCGGGTGCTTTTTGCTTGTTTAAATGATCGTCCCGAACTGATTTTCTTTCCTGTGTTGATATATCCCCTTTCGTGCATTTTATTTTGTTTTATGTGCGTTATTCGGAATTTGCGGTTTGTCCCTACTGAATTTGTCTGTTTGTGCCTCTCTCTCAACTTCATACAAAGCAATTCTGTGACTCACGATTTGTGAGCGTCATTTCTGATAACAAATGAAGTGCCTTCAATCTGACATTCTCAAAGTCCTTTAAAAAAAATGTTTTTTCAATTTTGGTCGCGGCTTTGCCTTTCTGTTGTTGTATGTCTATCTATATGTATTAGAATTGTTTATGTTAAATGAATATCCTTGATGACTTTGAAGAATTCTACATGCAGGATACAAAGGCATCTTTCTGCAAAGGAGAAAAGGGCGAGGAAAAAAGAACCAGATCTCATACTCAGCGTAGGAGGTTATGTAAGTCGGCTTCAATCTAATATATCCTGTAGTAAATGCTCATTTTCATTTTAAAAAGCTCTGGATTCTGCATTATAGGTTTTGCGATAAATTGTATAGATCCTCATAAAGTGCGGTTAGGCTTCCATTATTTGGGTCAGGTTTTCTTATTCAATTTGTGATTAGCGACGTCTCCAAATCAGTGACGTCTCCTGGCAGACAACGAAATTAGATTATTTATGTATCATGGTAAGTTGACACACCTGTTGCATTTTTTACGACCTACATTGGAGTACAATTCTGGTAGGAGACCGAGTATGAAACTGGAATTTCTGAAATTCCGAGATCGATCATGATTTGAGATAAATGTTATATTTACGTGTGGTCCCTACAAAAATGCAGATTTATTTCAGTTTTGAATTATGGTTAATATGTTAACACTATCTAATAAGGCTCGTATGGCATAGGTGGTCACAGGTGGTCATTGACCAAAAGTTTGATTTGTATCTATATTACGTCTATCAATACTCATCTACAGAAGACGCCATGTTGTGGATCGTGTCACGTGGTAGTGCAGGCACATGCTTCGAGGATACAGAATTCTATATTTAACCGATTTCGTCGAAGTTTTTTTTTCTTACGAAAATAGCGTTTTCCCGTGTCATGTGACCTACGCTTGCCATTTTTATTTGTCTGGAAACAAAGATTTCACCAACATTAAAGAGAGGGAGTAGAAAAATACTTTTAAATTACTACCGATTATCCGTGTGACCGTGATTTAACGCTGGTATTATACCAAAAATGCGAATTGTTGTTATTAAGTGTTTTATTACCATATAACCCCAGTTACAAAGATATTAAAAAATATATTTAGATCATACGATGGAAAACCTTTGTGTTTCTTATTGCAGGAAAAGGAATGTCACACATTGATTGTTTCCAAAGCAAGCCCAGTCCTAGAGGCTCTATGTAGATGGGAGAATGGACACAGTAAGTTAAATAAGTTTTACAAATAAGTTTACTATTTCGCTTGGTTGTAAGATTGTTTTATACTTACTGTTTACTATAAAATGTAATGTCCCTAAGATAAACCACATTTGTCATGAACACATTATGTATCTTGTGAAAATGAATAATATGTCCTTTACTTATATCATTATTTATAATTTAGATACTGAATTTAACTGTTTTCACTGACAGATATAGTCACCATTGATTTCAAAACATCATTCGAAGCTGCTGATCTAGTAATCGACTACATATACGGATACAAACGGGCGATTCCGGAATCCATTCTTCCTAGTTTGTTGAAGTTATCCAAGTTTTTACTGATCGAGGAGTTAGCAGACTTCTGTATCAGCCAGTTTAAAGAAAATGACTTATGTGTGACTTCGTGTTTGAAAACATTGTTTATGTGCTCACTTTATGACATAGAATTTGAAAAGCTAATACATTTTATCAGAGGAAACTTGATTGAACTGCTATACAAGCAAGACATGCTATATATAGACGAAACGTCCCTAAGGTACTTGCTGTGTGATGAAACACTGACATACCTGCCAAGATTTGAATGGTTGAAGTTTGTGGTCAAATGGTGTAAATTCGCCACCGAGAGAAAAGTTCTTTTCCCAGATTTGTTAAAGTTGGTTGACTTGAACAAAATACGAAAAAGCTACTTGCGAAACATATTACAGAATGAAGATCTGCTTGAGGAGCTTCCGCAATGCAAAGAATATTATGAACAAGCCATAGTTAAAGAGGATTCTGAGAGAGCTGCGACAATGATACTTATTAACAGCATTGATAATACTTTCGTTTTAGATATCCATACAGGTTCCATCTATAAATTATTTCTCAAAAACATTTACCAGTTTCAAAATACATTGTTTTGTAATGGATTTGAGCTAGGCTATGCAGATATGGCACATATGAAAGTTTACACGGGGAGAATGCCAATTTACCCTGATGCTGACAACAGGATATCAATGGAAATACAGTGGTGCGATGACGAAACTGAAAGCCTACCACAGATTCTTCAATGCCTTAAGAATGACGAAGTGTTTGTCTTTTTGGGAAGAAAAGGGTGAAAACGAAACCGAAAAATAAAAGACGCTTTAAAATATTTGAAACAGCCGAGATCTACATCTTACACGAGCAAAATGTGGGTGTATTACAAGCAAATCCATTCCTCTCTTTTAGATACGATTTAACTGTCAAAGCAGTATTGATCGATAACAGATTATATTTGTTCCGGATTTATGCAAACAAATACTATGTTCATTTGATTTCTTTACTGAATTGCCGCATGATAACGCAGGAAATCAGTAGCTATTTCCAGAAATTTCACCTTAATTTTGATATTTGTCTCGGAAACAACGAAGACATACTGCTGACGACTGACAAAATGAAGATCATTCTCACTGCCGGCTCCTTAGGGATTAAGAGCGTGGAATACTTTTCTAAACCGCCAGGAGTTAAGTTTCATATTGATAAAGGGCTATACTCTTTTTCAACATATAAAAGACGTATTGAATATGTAAATCACTCGGAAGAAATATGTGGTTTTGCAGACATTCCTGTGACCGAGATAAGGAATTTTAGTTACTTACATGTAGTAATACCAATAACAATGGATCAAACCGGATCACTTTGTCACGTGAAATGCCCGCACTGTGATCCAGACATCGAGGAAAGGATAATATCAATGGAAGAAGATGAAAGAGAGAGGGAAAGGATGGATGAATTGGAAAGGGAAAGGGTTAGGCTTCAGCAATTCCAATACAGCGATGATGACGATTTTTATACAGAAGATTATGACGATTATGATGACTATGACGACTACGGGTTTAATAGAATTGAATACATTTGGGATGGGAGTGCAGATGAATTTGTTGAAGCTTGGTGGTAGTGAATGTTACATGATCATCCCACGGTTTGAGTTAAGCTGAAATATATCCAGGAAACATGATATTAAAACAGCAAGCTGCTACCGTACTAACGAAACCAAAACAAATAAGTTTATTTAAAGTCGACACTCTACAAGTAAAACATGAATTCATTTTCCGGCATACAAACATCTTCAGTAATGACATACATGAACATGAACAAATAAGCTAAAAAAAAAACGACATAAAGCATCTGATACTATACACCTTTTTGGTTAATTTAAAGCACAATCTAAGAATAATAAGATGAATGCGTTGAAGTATTCCTTAGTCAATACAAAGTTCTATACAAAACAGTATGCTAATAGATCCGCTGGCAAGTATGAGTACCTTCTTAATGGTTTCGGATATGTGTTATTCCTGCTTAATTATTTTTGCAGTAACAGTGTTTCCGGGATAGTCAGCTGGAACTCCTGTGACTTAAAAGTATCTAAATACATTTTTCATGAAAAGATGACAATATTTGTAGCAGACTATTTTCATGTATTCTCATTTTATCTTTAATTAATGTATTAATTATTACAATCACCATATAAATATTAGCTTAAACTTTCGCATTCAACGCTTCGAAGAAATGTTCTCTTAATATATCATATAAATATAGCAACAACATAAGACATTTAAGGTTGTATCTGTCTGTCTGTATATTGTGTCTGTAAAATTATTCATTCTATGTATTCGTACATATGATTTTAGTACATATTTTACAATTGTTCTTATTAGATATTTCAAGAATTAGATTAATAGTCAAGCCATGCTTTGTATAATACATATGTACATATATTATCATGTAATTCTATGAATATATTGAATTGTTACCCTAAAATAGCATAAAATTATGCGGATGTTTTATAATTCTGTTCACTGTTTATATACATGTTATTTTTATTCTATATATAATGTTCATAACCAGTCTACAATGTGTTTTGTACATTGTAACATTCAAGCAGATTTTGTACTCTCATGAATTACCAGGGGAGAGTCGTACTAGATTATCACCGTATATCTGAAAATGGGATTTTCCAATCTGGAAATTGCTTTCAGATGAATTAGAGGTGCTCATTGCTCGGAAGCGTTCCAAATATAATAAAAAACAAATCGTTTTTTTTATTTCAACGAATCTTATGTTAATAATTTTGTTAGTGTTCATGTAATATTGACACTTCTTACAGATATCGGAATTTAAATCATTTTAAATACATGCTGTATGTGTTATACATAACACATATCCACGCATATAAAATCAATTTTTAAAGAAATTTATCATTTTATGACGTTTTGGATTCATTAATAGGTGAGTGGAATAAACTAATATCCAATATACATTTACTGACGTTAATCTTTGAGTATAGCCATTATATTTCATTCAACTTTTACTATATTTTGGCACGTTGCTGTTTTCCTGATATACAATGAATACCAGGTGCTCAGCGATAAGTAAACATATTAATTTTCACATGTGTTTCCATCAGGTCATCTTTTTTAAATAAGGTGATATATTGAGTTGTATTGCTTATCATGTATGTATCCATTTCAAAATTATGCTGACAGCATATCTGAAAAAGTGGGGGAGGTTGTGATAATGTTTCAAATTTGTAATTTTCGTATTAATAGTACAAAGGTGGATTAAATAAATATTTCTTGTACCTGTAGTTGCTAGCTAGAAAAAGACTTATTCTCAACTATCAACAATTCCCATAACCTTTTACCTTATGAATATTCTTGTGCAAATCCATGACTTGATGAATATGAATTAACTGGAACTTTATATGGTATATGATACAATGGATTTTTGTTTGCTATGCAGACTGTGTAAGCTTCGATATTGTATGAGCAAACTGCGGAAACCCTAAAACTTCCTAATTGGATCTGTCTCTTCTGGGCCTACAGTTTGTCAATGCGCCGAATCAAGTCTATGAGAGAAGAGTTAAACATGTAAATCTATCTCCAATATACTGCATGCAATCTTAGTGTTGTCTTTTTAATTGCATTTTCATGTTGATTCGTTAAAGTTCAATTACTTTAAAATTCATTTTTAATCTGAATTATGCACCATTTTCAAAAGAAAATTGCAAATATCACAATGATATTCTTAATACGGTGACATATCATATTCGTCATAATACGGACAATGATCACCTCTATAAAATAATTTTGTTGGAACCATCTGACAAAATTAAATCCTGGTTCTTTGTAAAAAAAATCAGTGTTTAGTATGGAAATGAAGAAGTTGTATTTGTCTTTTTGTGTTGTGTCTAGTGTTGATCGAACATGTCACAGAACAACACGTTGCTGCATTTCATATCATTTTGGGGGATCCCCTGTCACAGTGATAGGTTCTCCTTTACATGTATTAGTGTATATGCTGTATGTGTGTTTTACATATACCAGAATAAATCATTGCCATTATTATTTGTTATCTGTTTAGCAAGTCATTTATTTCAAATTACATGATTTAAAAAGTTGATTTTTTCTGCCTTGATAGGAATACATTTGCCCACTATAAAGATTAATCTTAGCTTGCTGTGCTGTTTTTGATTCGTCCTTTTCTCAGTGCCGTCTATTTACTATAATAAGGATACAAAATCAGGTATTTATTTATGTGCAAATGCATTTAAAGTGCATTTTAGACCTGGAAATAATGCCTGTAAAACAATGTCCAAATGATGAATAACAAAACTTGGCACTAAATCCAAACTTTACTTAGCCATAAGTCATTATTAAAATACTTAAAGGAATACGCTCGGCTGAAATGAAAATTTAACCATCAACAAACCTTTTAGTGTAGATCACTTTGACATGGCTTTCATTTTTATACACGCTATATTTGTGAAGATATAGCTGTTTAAAGTTTTGATTTCGATCGGCTATGGCCGCCGCCATCTTTGTTCATGTTTACCTTTCTGTGACGTCACAAATACCCAGTGAACCATATCCCGAACGATGTGTGCGATTAATAGGGGTTGTGATAAAAGCATTAAAGGAATACGCTCGGCTGATTACAACTAGGTTTCAATTGAAATATATTGATGTAAGTAAACCAATTAAATTTCTCATTTCATTGAATCAATCGTAATAAGAAAGAAATTGTAAGTTAAAGACGTCTATTTAAACCAATTTGCTCCGCGATATTTTTTATTTCTATAATACATCTTTGTCATTTTTACCGTGAAATGCTTGCAACTGCGGTTATTGAAAAGTTGTGAAATGCTTGCAACTGCGGTTATTGAAAAGTTGTGTGGTGTTAAAGTGATTGGATAAGAAATCACTGGCAAGCCTTTGTAACAGAATAAGCGTCATATAAAATCGCACCTCAGGGCCATAAAACACGGCCATAATACGAAGCGTGCGACCGAGTCACCATGTCAACAGACAATTGATGTGCACGTTTTACTGAAACGGACATGTAGAGTATAATCATCACCACAAACATACTAAATGCATTATATAAATATGAAAGAAAAGTGTTGAATCCACGTTTTATATTATAATAATCTATATTATGCTATTTTACGGAAAACGTATGTTTAAATAAATATATATAAGTAAAAGTATCGTATCGCAATGAGCTCATGTTAGTGTGATATACAGAAAGTAGTTAGCATAATTTACATTATTTTGCTAAATTGCGAGCAATTAGGTGTGTTAATCATAATAACAACACGGTGTCCCTTTGATTCGTCTCTATAGTATTTCACAGTTACCGTCATTGCAATTAGATTTCTACTTACATGATACCGCCCCTTTTATATATTTGATTAAAAAACTGTTTAAAAATTGTTGATAATTGCTGTAATGATTTGCGCAATTAAAATAGCGATGTTTGTGAGAATGTGCATAAATGATTGCGTGACAAGGGTATTGACTTTAGTTATGGTTCGATCACTATAGCAGGAAGTTTAATAAAGTTTTTGAGATATTTCTTAAAATGGAGTGTATAGTTCCTTACGACTTTGAGTCCGAATATACTGAGGAAGAGCTGCAACTGCTTCAAGACAATGACGTACGGGAGGAGGAATATTTATGTGCTGAGGACTTTTGTCTGTGTGATAACTGTTATGATGCCATCCAATATGGAAAATGTATGTTGCAAATCGAGTGACTTGGTTGTTGGAAATTAAAATGAATTTACGTGCATTACGGACCATACGGACTTTTACACCTTAGTTCTGAATGATTCTGTTTTAGAAGTTGCATTCATTACCATTCTGGCATACAAAGGTCATAGGACGAGGGCTCCAGACTCTCTCACTCACGAGTAAGAAAACAATAAAATGGTCATAGTTTAATCTTTTAATAATATATTTTCATCATATTCAAATAATAAACATTTTTCAAACAAATATAATAAGAACAATATAAATGTTAATTTTACCCCCTTGATATAAATTACATGTAAATATGCAAAACCTAGTGATTTTCTGCTGTAATATATTTATATATATATATAACAATTATTTGACAAGTGGGTAACACTTCCCTCATATAGACTCACTTTGACACCCCAGTACCCCATAAAGTCTGATATACAGAGAGCCACAGTAAAACCTTACAAAGTTTAATTGTAAAATCCACGTAATTCCCTTCTATATTTCAATGTATGTACGTAACCGGAAGTGTGTCTGTGACGTCACGATTGTTGTAAAAAAAGTCTCGCGAGACCACGAGACGTAAACAATGTCTGCGCCCATGTCTCGGTGCAAATTGGTGTAAATAGACGTCTTTAACTTGCAATTTCTTTCTTATTACGATTGATTCAATGAAATGAGTAATTAAATTGGTTTATTTACATCAATATCTTTCAATTAAAACCTAGTTGTTATCAGCCGAGCGTATTCCTTTAAGTGAGAACTTCATAGTGGAGAACTTCATATTTTCCCTCCAAAAATATTGCTCTATAACAAATACTGTCTCTTAGTAAGGTAAGATTTTATTCCAACTGGCATTGTGGTAAAATGTGTTCCTACCATATTTAAGCCTTCATATATTTCTCAGTGCAAAGTATTATTGGTGGAAACTGAGCCAGGAGAATTGTACAGATATAAATCCTAACAATACCTGACAGTCTGTAATCCTAATGATCAATGATCTCAGGATTTACATACTATAAGAAAAACAAGTTCTTACAACTTATACTTATCCCTCTCAACGGTTCCTTGTTTGAACCTGTACTTGAATGCATTATCCTTGCCCCAAACAGGGATTGAACAAACAAAATCTAACAACCTTCGGATCTACAGTAGTGTACGTTACCTTTGGGCCATGTTGTCCTTGGTTAGATTATTTTACCCCGACAAAACCTGTTGAGGCCCTCTGGAAAGAGCTATCTGATCCGGGTCTGCTCTTTTTACCTAGGCGCCAAGACACGTCTATATGAGGTAAAGAAATAAACAGCATGGGTCAATCCCATAACATAATGGATGAAAGTCACTGAAACTTTTTGTGCTAGTGAATCAGTATGACTAAAGTGTGACATATATCCGTCAAGTAGACTGAATTTTTGAATGAGGTATGGAATGCTTTATTTTCATCAACAGAATTGTCAGATTTTCACATAGTTTAGGTAAATAAAATGTTTTGAATACGGAATGCTACGTTCGTATAGTAGTATGCCAATGGTAACCGTTTTCAGAAAATAGCTAATATAGACATATCACGACTAAAAGAAGCAGAAATAAATATTCTTGAAATTTAAGACATACACATACATTAAGGAACTTTATGATAGGTAAATATATCTGATTAAATGGTTGATTCTCTTTAATCTTATAGAAATGGAAAATACAATTTTTGGAAAATGGAAGACCGTTTTTATCTTTTTTAATTCTTCAATCGATGTTGTTTTTTATTTTACGACTAAATACTTTTTAAAGGCTAATCGTTCAAAACAATGATTAAAAAGTATACGCCACCGTGTTTATTTAGGAGCTACTGAGCTTTTTCAATGGTACCAAGGACAGGATCCGTTCTCTCATTCTCGACGAACACAATTTTTACTGGTCGAGGAGTAAGCAGACTTTGTATCAGCCAGTTAAAGGAAAATGAATTATGTGTGTCTTCGTGTTTAAAAACAGTGTTACTGTTCGCATTTTATGAAATAGAATTCGAACAACTAATACATTTTATCAGAGGAAACTTGACTGATCTTCTGTACAAGCAAGACATGCTATATTTAGACGAAACGTCCCTTAGATGAAATTTTGTCATATCTGCCAAGATTTGAATGGTTGAGGTTTGTGGTCCAATGGTGATAATTCACCACCGAGTGAAAAGTTCTTATCCCAGATTTGTTAAAGCTGGTTGACTGAGAAGTAAATTACAATACATTTTAAAGAATGACGACCTGATTGAGGAGCATCCTCAGTGCAAAGAGGATTATGACCAAGCCATAGTTAAAGAGAATTCTGAGAGAGCTGCGACAATGGTCCTTATTATCCGCATTGATAAAGCATTTGATTTAGACATACATACAGGTTCCATCTATAAATCTTTTCTCCGAAACATTTACGGCTTCCAAAATGCAGTTTTCTGTAATGGATTTGAGTCAGGCTATGCAGATATGGCACATATCAAAGTTTACATGGGGAGAATGCCAATTTACCCCGATGAATGGATGATGATATGAATGGAAATATGGTGGTGCAGTGATGAAAATGAAAACGCTCCACATATTCTTCAATGCCTGAAGAATGGCACCTTGTTTGTCTTTTTGGTGAAGAAAATGGTGAAAACGAAACCGGAAAATAAGACACATCAAAACATTTGAAACGGCCGAGGTCTACATCTTGCATGAACATAATATGGGTGTATTACATGCAAATCCATTTTTCTCTTTCAGATATGACGTCTCTTTTTACGCGGTATTGATGGATCATAGATTATATTTGTTTCGTATATATGCCAACAAATATTATGTTAATTCGATTTCTTTACTGAATTGTCGCATGATAACACAGGAATTCAGTTTCTTTTTTAAGAAATAATTATGACATTTGTATCGGAGACAAAGAAGACATACTTCTGAAGATCGACAAAATGAGGATGATTCTCGATGCCGACACTTTAGAAATTAAGACCGTGGAATAATTTGATCAACTGCTTGGAGTTCAGCTTCATATTGATAAAGGGGTTTACTCTTTTTGAACATATAAACGACGTATTAGTTATATAAATAATTTGGATGAACTACGTTGTTATACGGAAGTCCCTATAACCGAGATGGAGCATGTTAGCGACTTACACTTATTAATGCCGATCATCATTGATCAAACCCGATTTTTTTGTTATGTGAAATGTCCGCACTGTGATCCATATATTTAGGAAATTACAACTTCTGGAAGGATGGAAGGATATAAAAGATATTTGGAAGAGGAGGAGACTAGGATTCTGCAATTGTATGGACGACTAAAAAGATGATATCAACGATGATTTGTATGTATAACGATAATGACTATGAAGACTATGGAACTGACAAAAATGAATACTTTTTCAACGCAAGTGCAGATAACTGGGTTGAAGCTTGGTGGTAGAGAATATGACATGATAAAGCTTCTGATTTATCTGATTGAGCTGAAATATATTCAGGAAATGTATATTTATATCAGCAAGGTATTAACATAAACTACAATGAGGTTATTTAAAATAAATACTCCACAAGTTAGGCATATTCATGTTATTTTCCGGTATACAAACGAATTCAGGAATGTCATACGTCATACAAGAACATAAATAACTAGAAGTCGTTTGTTTAAGATACAAACGAAGCGGCTTTCCGTTTGCTTATTTCAAAGGTATTGAATATATAAGTTAATACAAAAAAATGGAATAATGATGCATAATAATGTATGATTTAATGCGGAAATCATTTTTATCATAAATATATACTTATGTTCAAAAATAAGCTTTAAATCTTTTTTTTCTTTTTATCATTTTCATCTTCTTAAGAAGATATTGAGAAGGCATAAATATAGATCTTATTTGATTACGCATCCGTTTACTATCATGCAGAAAAAACAACAACAAAAAAAACCCACAAAAAACAGGAACATTTTAAGATGATAATACTTTCCTCAAGAAATTTTTTCTCACGTTATTCAATCGATTTTAAAAGTTTTTATTTTTTATTTAATATCTATTTCTTCGTAAGTATATGACTTAACAAATATGCATTGCAATTTGATCCACATAATTGAAATTGTAAGAAACAACAAAAATATTTTGAAATCAATGACTTTTAACCTTTAAATTGATTGAGATTTACATTTGCAAAGATAGATGGAAACAAGGGCAGAGGTGTAAGCAAAATCGTGAAAATAATTTCTTATTTCTATGTAATTAACGTTATTTACGTCTAGAAACTTTCAACAACTCATTTGCTTTATATATTTGCTTATTTTTACAGGTTTAGAAAAAGAAACCATAAAAACATTTAGAAAACATAAAAAATCGATAGGTAGATATACATGTATTTGTCATTTTCTTCAGGTTTGCGTAAAGCCGTAATAGTAAATGCAATAAGTTTTCCGTATAGGTTTTCTGGCTCTAGTATAACTATACTAATTCATCGTAAATGCGACTCATTTACTCAAAAACGTATCACAATTCACTATTCAACGCAGGCACTCTTTCCTGCAAAAGGACAGTCGGATCTTGCTCAACCAACCCAATGACCGCTTTCATTTCTTTCTTCAAATTAATAGATTTTCATGATTTAGCCCTTTTACGAAAAACATGAATAAGTTTTGATAACGTAATCACTTGGATTTTTCTGGACTTTTTGCGCATGTTAAGGTACGGCAATATTTCTTATTTAAAGTTAATATATCCAATCTAATGATCTTTTTAATATATCACAAATCAATGTTGTCATAAACAAGTGACACAACATAAATTTCTTAAGGTATGCTTAAGATTGGCATTAATACTCATGACGCTGGAGCGCGAATACAAATTGAAATGAATGATTTTTATATTTCAACGACGTCAAAGTCAAGTGACTAAAAATATCTTTTTTTGCAATGACATATTCATTCTAACGTTCTATTAATCCAGAAAAAAAAAATCTTCGACAATGCGAACAGGTTTGTTTTCACATTTTCAAGTAGGCATTCCATCAAACATGAATAACTGCCATGTTTGATGACGTAATCACTTGAAATTTTCAAGACCTTATGAACGTACTAAGTTTCGAAAAATTTTAAAATTTTAAGTTCATTGGTCTAATTGGCGATTTTATATGATTTTTTAAAAATAATTCTTGCTTTAGTATGCATGACGTCAGAACCACGTGACAAAACAAACATTTCTTGCAGTATGCATCATTTCAATTTTAACTCTATCAATTCTAAAGATTTAATTAAGATTGACTCAAAATTCATGATACCAGAACGAGAGAAATCTTTAAAAAGAAATGCATTTTGTCTTTTTGATGACGTCATAACCACGTGACTTAAGAGAAAATTATTTTAAAAAAAATAGAATGTAAACTTCTATGCCGATATGCTGCCCAATTGTCATGCTTCTAACACATCAGGGGGCTTTGTAACATTTAAACTTAATTTTTGGACCATAGTTCGAAACTCGGTATTGCCATGAAATCTTTTTTTTTTTCGAATTTGGAAATTTGAATTTCAAGGTGCACATCTACATCCTAAAATACATCTTCTGTAAAAATATCAAGATAATCGGACCAAAATTGGAGGCTCTAGAGCGCAAACAAACTTTTGAAGCTGACGTCAAATCTGACGTCAGATGACGCCAATGATGATTGAAAATGATCGAATGTATAAAAAGATAACAAAATCCCGATATATATCTTCTTTGAAAAATTGAAGAAGATCCGCCTGTTATGAGATTGAGTGATTTTAATTTAGTAAATTGAACTTTAGCATTTTGATTAAAGTAAAGCGTCAAAATAAGCTTTGGAATAGTCTAGTGTGCTGTCTAACGGACAACTCATGTTGTTCTTTTCAAATATTATTCATATTCATAATTCCTTGATTACTTACCCGCATCATTTGGCTTTTCATGTATTAGTAGCATGACACGTTATCATCACTCCAATTGTATATCAGGTCATATGAAGCACTATAACCTTTCGTAGCTCACCTGAGCACAACATGCTCAATGTGAGCTTTTGTGGTCACCTTGCGTCGTCATCAATTTACTTTAAGACATACCCTCTGAAACCACAGGGTAGAAATTGATGAAACTTAGCATGAATGATCCTTGGTAGGCCTTTCACCAAAGACGTTAAAATGAATTTCATCCATTTAGAACTCTTGTTGCCATGACAACCAACAGAATTTTATCTTATAAACTTAAAAGTGTTTCTCCTCTAAAACTAAGAATAGTAAGAATTTAATGTCGTTTGGCACAAATGGTTTCATTATAGTGCTCTACCATAAGCTAAAATAAAATTGATCCCTTAAAAATGAGACCCCTAAGAGGTCGGCTAATTTCCTCATATACTCTATACAGAAATTTCAAAATTCCTCCTCAAGGAATTTAATATCATTTGACGGAAACGGTACCTCTTAGTGCTCTAACAAAATTTAAGAAATACAATTAATAACTTAAGAGGACTGCAGGGGCTCGACCCATTTCCTTTTATACTTTGTACAGAACATTTCTAATATTTTTTCTATCAACCCAAAAGTCAGAACTTCATGTCATTTGGTACAAATGGTCAACCCAATGTGCTCTACCATAATTGCTTAAATAAATTAAAATTTAATTTTTGGGAAATTTTTAAATTAAATTTGAAAATGTTACCGACTAGTATTCTTGAGAATTATGTATATGAAATTTGAAGCAAAGCTGCTGAAGCTTACAAGGTAAAATCAAATGACCTGAATTGTTTTAATTAGGCTAATGATACTCTAGGGCCCTCTTCTTTCATGGTCAGATATAACAAAGACAAGGTGAGAATCGGGGGTATTAGTTGCCTTTAGTGATAACTCTAGCTATCGTCAGACATTATTTTGACCTAGCGTTTGGTGCACGTTTGCAAAACAAAATCTCATGTTACCGGAATGATTATACTTGTAAAGGTTTAGTGATATTTCAGAAATCCATGCTTTTATTTATAAACAATTCCATGACATGGCGTAAACTTATGCAGACGCTTGCAAAACAAAACTCTCATATTACATAAATACTTTTACGGGTAAGGGTTCTTTTCAATGTGTCTCAATGCTTCCCTGCCCAAAGGAGATTGAAATACTCTGGTATTGTAATGTCAATATAACCCACACATACTGCATGCTCATGTAAACTTCCTGTTCATTTAAAGTTATATATCTTAGGGTAACATTTTACTGGCTCGTGATAGCAACCCAATCTTGAAATTTGGTTCATCTGTAAAATGTAAAAAACAAAACAAAAAACCCGCATTGTGTTGTTCTATGTGGTGGTTAATGGTTATATTGTTGTTGCTTCTATATTAAACAACGATGCTTACCTAAATATTTTAAAATTCTGGTAACAATAAATTCCTTTTTGTACCATCAGTGCACTAAAGAATACATGATTTTCAATATTACTTTTTAGTCATTAACGGAACGATGATGATCTATCAGTGCATGTCTTACTGGCATCCTTGGGTGTAAATACAATGTACATACATTCTGCCATTTTGAAATATATGTCCTTGCTCGCCGCAAACATACGTGTGTATTTATTTCATGATTTGTATTGTACGTATGCATTTGTTTCCACCCCAGAGACCCCTAGAGATTATGTACAATCAAGTTTGCACTATATGAATACATTGACACTGTAATGTATCCTCGCTGTGTATTATCAAATTACACATAATCGTGACTGCTAGTTTTCAAGGAATGTGAAAACAATGCACGCATCTCGGTCATATGGGCTACAAAAGATTTCACTTGTGAAATAGTACAAGAAATGAGTCAACGTCGCCGAGAAAAATATGTCAAGGAGAAATATGCAAACTGGAATCGATTTTAAAAGTTTTTTATTCTCTATTTAATATCTTTTTCTTCGTAAGCATATTACTTAACAAATATTCATTGCAATTTGACCCACAATTGAAATTGTAAAGAAGAAAAAAAAGTTTGAAATCCATGACTTCCAACCTTTAAATTGATTGAGTTTTACATTTGGAAAAATACATGGAAAAAAAGGCAGGGGTTTAAGCAAAATCATGAAAATACTTTCTTATTTCTATGTAATTAACGTTATAAACGTCTTGAAACTTTCAACTATTCATTTGCTTATTATATTTGCTTATTTTTACAGATTTAGAAAAAGAAACCGTTATACATTTAGAAAACATAAAAAATCGGTAGGTAGAATTACATGTATTTGTCATTTTCTTCAGGTTTGCGGAAAGCCGTGATAACAAATGCAATAAGATATCCGTAAAGGTTTTCTGGCTCTAGTATAATTATACTAATTCATTGTAAATGCGACTCATTTACTCAAAAACGTATCACAATTCACTATTCAACGCAGGCACTCATTCCTGCAAAAGAACAATGGGATCTTGCTCAATCAAACCAATGACCACTTTCATTTCTTTCTTCAAATTAATAGATTTACATGAATTAGCCCTTTTACGAAAAACATGAATAAGTCATGTTTGATAACGTAATCACTTGAAATTTTCTGGACTTTTTGCGCATGCTAAGGTACGGCAATTTTACTTATCTAATGTTAATATATCCAATCTTTTGATCTTTTTTAAAATATGTTGCTTACAAATCAATGTTGTCATAAACAAGTGACACAACATAAATTCCTTAAGGTATGCTTAAGATTGGCATCAATACTCATGACGCTAGAGCGCGAATACATATTGAAATGAATGATTTTTTATATTTCAACGACGTCAAAATCAAGTGACTAAAGAAAAATATCATTTTTTTGCAAGGACATGTTCAGCTAACGTTATATTAATCCAGAAGAAAAAAAATATCTTCGAGAATGCGAACAGGTTTGTTTTCAAGTAGGCATTCCATCAAACATGAATATCCGACATGTTTGATGACGTAATTACTTGAAATTTTGAAGACCTTATGAACGTACTAAGTTTCGATATTTTTGAAAATTATAAATTCATTGGTCTAATTGGCGATTTTATATGATTTTTAAAAATAATTCTTGCTTTAGTATGCATGACGTCATAACCACGTGACAATTTTTATTTTTTTTTTGGCAGTATGCATCACTTCAATCTTAACTCTATCAATTCTGAAGATTTAATTAAGACTGACTCAAAATTCATGATACTAGAGCGAGAGAAATCTTTAAAAAGAAATGATTTTTATCTTTTTGATGATGTCATAACCACGTGACTCAAAATAAATAATGCAGAAAATAGAATGTAAACCTCTATGCCAATATGCTGTCCAATTTTCATGCTTCTAACGCATCAGGGGGCTTTGTAACAGTTAAATTTAGTTTTTGGACCAAAGTTCGAAACCTGGTATTGCCATAAAATCTTAATCTTTTCGAATTTGGAAATTCAAATGCTAAGGTGCACATCTACACCCTAAAATACATCTTCTGTAAAAATATCAAGATAATCGGATCAGAATTGAAGGCTCTAGAGCGCGAACAACCTTTTGAAGCTGACGTCAAATCTGACGTCATATGACGCCAATGAAAATTGAAAATGAAAGAATGTATAAAAAGATACTTTTTTATCGCTGCAATTTCAATTTCATTTAAATTGACTCGAAATGTATGATGCCAGAGCGAGAGAAATCCTTGAAAAAATAGGATTTTGCCCTTTAAATGACGTCATTACCACGTGACTTAAAAGATAATCTTTCAGAAAAAAGAAAGTAGATATCTGGGCCGATTAGCTGTTTATTTTTCATGCTTCTAACTCCTCAGTAGCCTTTGTAACATTAAATGATAGTTTTAGGACCAAAGTTCGAAACTCGGTTTTGCCATAAATTCTTAAATGTTTCGAATTTGAAAATTTGAAAGACAAGGTGCACATTAACATCATAACATACTTCTTCTGTGAAAATATCAAGATAAAACGACAAAAAATAAAGGCTCCAGAGCGCGAACAAACTTTTAATGCTGACGTCAAATCTGACTTCATTTAACGTCATTGAAAATTTAAAATGATAGAATTTAAAAATTTGAACATTTTTGTCGAGGCAATTTAATTTTCATGTTGCTCAGACACTGGCAACATACTGAAATTAACCCTTGGATTTGGTTGGAAAATGAGGAATAATAATAATAAGAAGAAGAAACATAACTAGAAGTCGTTTGTTTAAGATACAAACGAAGCGGCTTTCCGTTTGCTTATTTCAAA
The DNA here is from genome assembly GCA_021229015.1 of Solen grandis. Lineage (NCBI taxonomy): Eukaryota > Metazoa > Mollusca > Bivalvia > Adapedonta > Solenidae > Solen > Solen grandis. The sequence goes on along the minus strand of CM037788.1, from coordinate 7,011,379 downwards.
GGTATTAAATATATAAGTTAATACAAAAAAATGGAATAATGATGCATAATAATGTATGATTTAATACGTAAATCATCATTATCTTAAATATATACTTACGATTATGTTCAAAAATAAGCTTTAAATCTTTTTTTTTTTTTTTTTTTTTTTTTTTTCATTTACATCTTCTTAAGAAGATACTGAGAAAGCATAAATATGGATTTTATTTGATTATGCACCCGTTTTCTATCATTCAGAAAAACAAAAACAAAAAAACAAACAAAAAAAAAACAGAAAAATTTTAAGATAATACTATCCTCAAGAATTGTTTTCTTACGTTATTCAATCGATTTTTTTTTTATTCATTCTTTATTTAATATCATTTTCTTTGTAAGCATATGACTTAACATGTATTCATTGCATATTCAAAAACGTATCAAAATTCACAATTCAACGCAGGCATTCATTCCTGCAAAAGAACAATCGGATCTTGCTCGACCAACCCAATGACCACTTACATTTCTTTCTGCAAATTAATAGGGTTTCCATGAATTAGCCCTTTTACGAAAAACATGAATAAGTCATGTTTGATAACGTAATCACTTGAAATTTTCTGGACCTTTTGTGCTTGTTAAGGTACGTCATTATTACTTATTTAAGTTAATATATACAATCTTTTGATCTTTTTAATATATTTTGGTTACAAATCAATGTTGTCATAAACAAGTGACACAACATAAATTCTTTAAGTTATGCTTTAGATTGGCATCAATACTCATGACGCTGTTCAGCTAACGTTCTATTAATCAAGAAAAAAAAGTATCTTTGAGAATGCGAACAGGTTTGTTTACACATTTTCAAGAAGGCATTCCATCAAACATGAATAACTGCCATATTTGATGACGTAATCACTTGAAATTTTCAAGACCTTATGAACGTACTAAGTTTCGAAATTTTTGAACAGTTTAAGTTCATTGGTCTAATTGGCGATTTTATATGATTTTTCAAAATAATTCTTGCTTAAGTATGCATGACGTCATAATCACGTGACATAACAAACATTTCTTGCAGTATGCATCACTTCAATTTTAACTCTATCAATTCTGAAGATATAATTAAGATTGACTTTAAATTCATGATACCAGAGCAAAAGAAATTTTTAAAAAGATTTTTTTTTGTCTTTTTGATGACGTCATAACCACGTGACTAAAGAGAAATTCATTCAGAAAATAGAACGTAAACTTCTATGCCGATATGCTGTCCAATTTTCATGCTTGTAACGCATCAGGGGGCTTTGTAACATTTAAATTTAATTTTTGACCAAAGTTCGAAACTCGGTATTGCCATAAAATCTTAATCTTTTCGAATTTGGCAATTTGAATGCCAAGGTGGACATCTACATCCTAAAATACATCTTTTGTAAAAATATCAAGATAATCGGACCTATATTGAAGGCTCTTGAGCGCGAACAAACTTTTGAAGCTGACGTCAAATCTGACGTCATATGACGCCAATGAAAATTGAAAATGATTGAATGTATAAAAAGATACTTTTTTATCGCTGCAATTTCAATTTCATTAAAATTGACTCAAAATGTATGATGCCAGAGCGAGAGAAATCTTTGAAAAAATAGGATTTTATCTATTAAATGACGTCATAACCACGTGACTTAAAAGGAAATCTTTCAGAGAAAAGAAAGTAGACCTCTGGGCCAATAAGCTGTCCAATTTTCATGCTTCTATCTCATCAGTAGCCTTTGTAACATTAAATAATAGTTTTAGGACCAAAGTTCGAAACTCGGTTTTGCCATAAATTCTTAAATTTTTCGAATTTAAAAATTTGAAAGATAAGGTGCACATCTACATCATAACATACATCTTCTGTGAAAATATCAAGATAAAATATCAAAAACTAAAGGCTCTAGAGCGCGAACAAACTTTTGAAGCTGACGTCAAATCTGACGTCAATTGACGTCATTGAATATTAAAAATTATTGAATTTAAAAATTTATAAGTTTTTGTCGAGGCAATTTAATTTTCATGTTGCTTAGACACTGACAACTTACCGAAATTAACTCTTAGATTTGGTTGGAAAAAAAGGAATAATAATAATAATAATAATAATAACTAGAAGTCGTTTGTTTAAGATACAAACGAAGCGGCTTTCCGTTTGCTTATTTCAAAGGTGTTGAATATATAAGTTAAAACAAAGAAATGGAATAATGTTGGCTAATAATGTTTAATTCAATACGTAAATCATCATAAATATATACTTATGTTCAAAATTAAGCTTTATTTTTTATTATTTTTTTCATTTTCATCTTCTTAGGAAGATATTGAGAAAGCATATATATGGACGTTTTTTGATTACGCAACAGTTTACTATCATGCAGAAAAAAATACTAATACAATCCTCAAGTTTTTTTTCTTACGTTAGTCAATCAATTTTAAAAGTTTTTTTATTCTTTATTTAATATCTTTTTCTTCGTTAGCATATTACTTAACAAATATTCATTGCAATTTGACCCACAATTGAAATTTTAAAAAAGAAAAAAAAATACTTTGAAATCCATGACTTTCAACCTTTAAATTGATTGAGTTTTACATTTGCAAAATTAGATAGAAACAAAGGCAGAGGTGTTATGAAAATACTTTCTTATTTCTATGTAATTAACGTTATAAACGTCTTGAAACTTTCAACCATTCATTTGCTTTATATATTTTTTTTTTTAAAAAAAATTAAACATTTAGAAAAAATAAAAAATCAATAGGAAGATCTACATGTATTTGTCATTTTCTTAAGGTTTGCAGAAAGCCGTCAAAGAAAATGCAATAAGTTATCCATATAGGTTTTCTGGCTCTAGTATAATTTTACTAATTCATCGTAAATGCGACTCTTTTAGAAAAAAATGTACCACAATTCACTATTCAACGCAGGCACTCTTTCCTGCAAAAGAACAATCGGATCTTGCTCAACCAACCCAATGACCGCTTTCATTTCTTTCTTCAAATTAATATATTTTCATGAATTAGCCCTATAAAGAAAAACATGAATAGGTCATGTTTGATAACGTACTCACTTGAAATTTTCTGCGCATGTCAAGGCACGGCAATATTACTTATTTAAAGTTAATATGTCCAATCTTATGGTTTCTTTTAAATGTATTTCGCTTACAAATCAATGTTGTCATAAACAAGTGACACAACATAAATTCCTTAAGGTATGCTTTAGATTGCCACAATACTCATGACGCTGAAGCGCGAATACGTATTTAAATGAATGATTTTAATATTTCAACCACGGCAAAATCAAGTGACTAAAGAAAAGTATCTGTTTTGGAAGGACATGATTAGCTAACATTCTATTAATCCAGATAAAAATATATTCGAGAATGTGAACATGTTTGTTTTCACATTTTTAAGTAAGCGTTCCATCAAACATGAATATCTGCCATGTTTGATGACGTAATAACTTTAAATTTTCAAACCCTTATGAACGTACTAATTTTCGACATTTTTGACAAGTTTAAGTTCATTGATCTAATTGGCGATTTTATATGAATTTTTAAAATAATTCTTGCTTTAGTATTCATGACGTCATAACTACGTGACAAATCAAACATTTCTTGCAGTATGCATCACTTCAATTTTAACTCTATCAATTCTCAAGATTTCAATTAAGACTGATTCAAAATTCATGATACCAGAGCAAGAGAAATATTAAAAAATGCCTTTTTGTCTTTTTAATGACGTCATAACCACGTGACGTAAAAGAAAATCATTCAGAAAAAAGAATGTAAACCTCTATGCCGATATACTATCCAATGTTCATGCTTCTAACGCATCAGGGGGCTTTGTAACATTAAAATGTAATTTAAGGACCAAAGTTCGAATCTCAGTTGTGCCATGAAATCTTTTATATTTTCGAATTTGGAAATTTGAATGCCACGGTGCAAATCTACATCCTAAAATACATCTTCTGTGAAAATATCAATATAATCGAACCGAAATTGAAGGCTCTAGAGCGCGAACAAAATTTTGAAGGTGACGTCAAATCTGACGTCATTTGACGTCATTGAAAATTAAAAATAAATGAATTTATAAATTTAAAGATTTTAATCGCTGCAATACAATTTTCAAAAAGATTGAGTCAAAAGTCTTGATACCAGAGCGAAATAAATTTTTTAAAAAGTTGCTTTTTGTCGTTTTTATGACGTCATAACCACGTGACTTAAGAAAAAATCCTTTAAGAAATAGAAAGAAGACCTCTATGCCGATATGCTGTCCAATTTTCATGCTTCTAACGCATCAGGGGGCTTTGTAACATTAAAATATAATTTTAGGACCTAAGTTCGAATCTTAGTTTTGCCATGGTATCTTTATATTTTCGAATTTGGAAATTTGAATGCCACGGTGCAAATCTACATCCTAAAATACATCAGCTGTGAACATATCATAAAAATCGGACCAGAATTGAAGCCTTTAGAGCGCGAACAAACTTTTAAAGCTGACGTCAAATCTGACGTCATTTGACGTCATTAAAAATTAAAAATAAATAAATTTATAAATGTAAACTTTTTAATCGCTGCAATACAATTTTTAAAAAGATTGAGTGAAAAGTCATGATATAAGAGCGAAATAAATTTTTAAAAAAGTTGCTTTTTGTCGTTTTTATGACGTCATAATCACGTGTTTTAAGAAAAAATCCTTTAAGAAATAAAAAGAAGACCTCTATGCCGATATGCTGTCCAATTTTCATTCTTCTAACGCATTAGGTTCCCTTGTAACATTAAAATATAAATTTAGGACCTAAGTTCGAATCTTGGTTTTGCCATAAAATCTCAATCTTTTCAAATTTTGAAATTTGAATGCCAGGGTGCACATCTACCTTCTAAAATACATCTACTGTGAAAATATCAAGAAAATCAGACCAGAATTGGAGGCTCTAGAGCGCGAACAAACTTTTGAAGCTGACGTCAAATCTGACGTCAATTGACGTCATTGAAAATTAAAAATTATTGAATTTAAAAATTTATACTTTTTTGTCGAAGCATTTTAATTTTCATGTTGCTTGACCATTGGCAACATATATAAATTAACTCTTGAATTAGGTTGGAAGAAGAAGAATAATAATAATAACTAGAAGTCGTTTGTTTAAGATACAAACGAAGCGGCTTTCCGTTTGCTTATTTCAAAGGTGTTGAATATATCAGTTAAAACAAAGAAATGGAATAATGTTGGCTAATAATGTTTAATTCAATACGTAAATCATCATTATCATAAATACATACTTATGTTCAAAATTAAGCTTTATTTTTTATTATTTTTTTTTTCATTTTCATCTTCTTATGAAGATATTGAGAAAGCATATATATGGACCTTATTTGATTACGCAACAGTTTACTATCATGCAGAAAAAAATACTAATACAATCCTCAACTTTTTTTTCTTACGTAAGCCAATCAATTTTAAAAGTGTTTTTTATTCTTTATTTAATATCTTTTTCTTCGTAAGCATATTACTTAACAAATATTCATTGCAATTTGACCCACAATTGAAATTTTAAAAAAGAAAAAAAAATACTTTGAAATCCATGACTTTCAACCTTTAAATTGATTGAGTTTTACATTTGCAAAATTAGATAGAAACAAAGGCAGAGGTGTTAGCAAAATTATGAAAATACTTTCTTATTTCTATGTAATTAACGTTATAAACGTCTTGAAACTTTCAACTATTCATTTGCTTTATATATTTGCTTATTTTTTACAGATTAATAAAAAGAAACCGTTAAACATTTAGAAAACATAAAAAATTAATAGGTAGATCTACATGTATTTGTCATTTTCTTAAGGTTTGCAGAAAGCCGTCAAAGCAAATGCAATAAGTTATCCATATAGGTTTTCTGGCTCTAGTATAATTTTACTAATTCATCGTAAATGCGACTCTATTAGAAAAAAATGTACCACAATTCACTATTCAACGCAGGCACTCTTTCCTGCAAAAGAACAATCGGATCTTGCTCAACCAACCCAATGACCGCTTTCATTTCTTTCTTCAAATTAATATATTTTCATGAATTAGCCCTATAAAGAAAAACATGAATAGGTCATGTTTGATAACGTACTCACTTGAACTTTTCTGCACATGTCAAGGCACGGCAATATTACTTATTTAAAGTTAATATGTCCACTCTTATGGTTTCTTTTAAATGTATTTTGCTTACAAATCAATGTTGTCATAAACAAGTGACACAACATAAATTCCTTAAGGTATGCTTTAGATTGCCACAATACTCATGACGCTGAAGCGCGAATACGTATTTAAATGAATGATTTTAATATTTCAACCACGGCAAAATCAAGTGACTAAAGAAAAGTATCTGTTTTGGAAGGACATGATTAGCTAACATTCTATTAATCCAGAAAAAAAATATATTCGAGAATGTGAACAGGTTTGTTTTCACATTTTCAAGTAAGCGTTCCATCAAACATGAATATCTGCCATGTTTGATGACGTAATAACTTTAAATTTTCAAACCCTTATGAACGTACTAATTTTCGACATTTTTGAAAAGTTTAAATTCATTGATCTAATTGGCGATTTTATATGAATTTTTAAAATAATTCTTGATTTAGTATTCATGACGTCATAACCACGTGACAAATCAAACATGCAGTATGCATCACTTCAATTTTAACTCTATCAATTCTCAAGATTTCAATTAAGACTGATTCAAAATTCATGATACCAGAGCAAGAGAAATGTTAAAAAATGCCTTTTTGTCTTTTTAATGACGTCATAACCACGTGACGTAAAAGAAAATCATTCAGAAAAAAGAATGTAAACCTCCATGCTGATATGCTATCCAATGTTCATGCTTCTAACGCATCAGGGGGCTTTGTAACATTAAAATATAATTTAAGGACCAAAGTTCGAATCTCAGTTTTGCCATGAAATCTTTATATTTTCGAATTTGGAAATTTGAATGCCACGGTGCAAATCTACATCCTAAAATACATCTTCTGTGAAAATATCAATATAATCGGACCGAAATTGAAGGCTCTAGAGCGCGAACAAAATTTTGAAGGTGACGTCAAATCTGACTTTAAATTGAAAATTAAAAATAAATGAATTTATAAATTTAAAGATTTTAATCGCTACAATACAATTTTCAAAAAGATTGAGTCAAAAGTCTTGATACCAGAGGGAAATAAATTTTTTAAAAAGTTGCTTTTTGTCGTTTTTATGACGTCATAATCACGTGACTTTTGAAAAAATCCTTTCAGAAATAGAAAGAAGACCTCTAGGCCGATATGCTGTCCAATTTTCATGCTTCTAACGCATCAGGGGGCTTTTTAACATTAAAATCTAATTTTAGGACCTAAGTTCGAATCTTGGTTTTGCCATGGTATCTTTATATTTTCGAATTTGGAAATTTGAATGCCACTGTGCAAATCTACATCCTAAAATACATCATCTGTGAAAATATCATAAAAATCGGACCAGAATTGAAGCCTTTAGAGCGCGAACAAACTTTTAAAGCTGACGTCAAATAAAAAAAATGAATTTATAAATTTAAAGATTTTAATCGCTACAATACAATTTTCAAAAAGATTGAGTCAAAAGTCTTGATACCAGAGGGAAATAAATTTTTTAAAAAGTTGCTTTTTGTCGTTTTTATGACGTCATAATCACGTGACTTTTGAAAAAATCCTTTCAGAAATAGAAAGAAGACCTCTAGGCCGATATGCTGTCCAATTTTCATGCTTCTAACGCATCAGGGGGCTTTTTAACATTAAAATCTAATTTTAGGACCTAAGTTCGAATCTTGGTTTTGCCATGGTATCTTTATATTTTCGAATTTGGAAATTTGAATGCCACTGTGCAAATCTACATCCTAAAATACATCATCTGTGAAAATATCATAAAAATCGGACCAGAATTGAAGCCTTTAGAGCGCGAACAAACTTTTAAAGCTGACGTCAAATCTGACGTCATTTGACGTCATTGAAAATTAAAAATAAATGAATTTATAAATTTAAAGATTTTAATCGCTACAATACAATTTTCAAAAAGATTGAGTGAAAAGTCATGATATAAGAGCGAAATAAATTTTTTAAAAAGTTGCTTTTTGTCGTTTTTATGACGTCATAATCACGCGACTTAAGAAAAAATCCTTTAAGAAATAGAAAGAAGACCTCTATGCCGATAAACTGTCCAATTTTCATTCTTCTAATGCATTAGGTTCCCTTGTAACATTAAAATATAAATTTAGGACCTAAGTTCGAATCTTGGTTTTGCCATAAAATCTCATTTTTTTCAAATTTTGAAATTTGAATGCCAGGGTGCACATCCACCTTCTAAAATACATCTACTGTGAAAATATCAAGAAAATCAAACCAGAATTGAAGGCTCTAGAGCGCGAACAAACTTTTGAAGCTGACGTCAAATCTGACGTCAATTGACGTCATTGAAAATTAAAAATTATTGAATTTAAAAATTTGTACTTTTTTGTCGAAGCATTTTAATTTTCATGTTGCTTGACCATTGGCAACATATATAAATTAACTCTTGAATTAGGTTGGAAGAAGAAGAATAATAATAATAATAATAAGAAAAATAAACATAACAAACCCTATACGTTTTCCGCAAGTTTGCGGAAAGCCGTAATAAGAAGAAAAATAAACATAACAAACCCTATACGTTTTCCGCAGGTTTGCGGAAAGCCGTAAATACGCTGAAAAATACGAATTAAAGCATATGTTATTGTAAAACATTTTGTTTTGTAATTTATACATGTCACACAGTATAATAAGATTAAAATATAAGTTGAAGTATTCCTTAGGTAGTTACTACTAAATAGTGTGTTGAGAAGTCTGTGAAAATTTAGGGTAATTTCTTGGTTTCGTATATGAGATTATTCCTACTTAATTCATGTGGTGACAATGTTTCTGTAATAGTCTACTGGAACTCTTTTAACTTAAAAGTATTTGAATACATACTCCACGATTACATGAATTTAATTATAACAGACTAGTGATGTGTTTTCTCTTTTTATCTTGAATTATGCTATTTATATCAAATATTTCAATATCAACTTTGTTTCGCATTTAATTCGGCGCAGAAAGAAATGTGTCACTGATTATTCACTTGATTGCAGCAAAAGAATAGAAAGTATAAGTTTGATATTCATTATATACAATGAGTATGCATACATGTATGTCTATATCTTTCAATACAGTGTGTGTGTGTGTGTGTGTGTGTGTGTGTGTTTCATGTACTCGTAAATAAATTTTATCGTTTTACATATTTTACAATAATTGGATGTTTCAAGACACACTTTACATAAAATTATAATTGCATTTTTTATGGATAGAGTGAACTGAACTATCCTCCTAAATAATGATATGGAAGGTCTGTTCACTGTATGCTCATGTACAAGTGTACATGACAGAATGTATACTGGAATCATGCTGTCCGTTGAGTGGTCGATCGGTCTGTCCGTCTGTAACAAAAAAGAAATTTCCTCAATAACTTTTGTCATTAATGACATATCTTGACCAAGTTTGAGTGAAGATAAAGCTTTGATGTGCGTTTCGTATTAGATGGGTCAAGGTCAAAGTCACTTTTAACAAAAATATACATTTGTTATTGGTTACTGTCAACAAAATATAATTTTCTTAATAATTTTTATCAGGAATGAGATATTGTTATCAAAGCTGATACTTGTATACTTTGTGTAGAGAGAATGTTTCGATGCGCTCTAAGAATCTGTAGATTTCCCCAAATCTAAATTTACTTATTTTTTAGCAGGTTTGTTTTATCTTAATTTAATTTGGAATATATACAGCATGTGTGAAAGTTTTGTAGAGCTATTAGGTCAAAGTTTATAAAAATATTTTTCATTACTGTTAATGACTTTTAATAGGAATTAGATATTTTAACCATGTTTAGATATATTTATATTTTGTGTGAAAAATAAATCGTTTTAATGTTCATTTCTGTCTAGATTTTCTTAAGACTTGCTTAGAGAATGTCTCCATACACTTAAATTCCGAGTTACTGCTTTCAGCATTTAGAACATACTTGTTTACTGTGACAAAGCAGTACGCGGTGGTATTAGTCACTTCTAGTTGATTTAAGCGAATCTGGTGTTATTGAGTCAGTCAGCGCTCATATATTTCGACATTTCTCGTTATCTGAATTTAAATCAATTCTATATAGGTACATGTTAATATTACATATATCATACATACCCACGCGTATTTAGACGTTTTGATGTCATTTATAAGTGGCAGGAGTGAAACTATATCCAATATCATTATATATATTTATGCAATACTCTTGATTATTGAAATTGTACTTCATTCAGCAGTTATTATCTTTTGTTTGTATGTTTGTTAGGTAAAAATTCCCACGGACAGTAGTTCAGTCATTTAGAGACTATGTCTACCTAAGGCCGAATTAGTGCTGCCACACTGCAGTATCACGCCGTAGACATATGGCATGATACCACGCCCAGTCGCATTATCCTGACAATACTGGAACAACCTTTATATGCTGAGCGCCAAGCAAGGAAGCTCTACCAGTTTTATTATCTTTTGATCCATTATTACTTTTCGAATATAATATAATGAATACCAGTTGTTTAACATTTAATAACATCCGTTTCCATGTT
>CM037788.1:6969165-7000623 GCA_021229015.1 Solen grandis | reverse complement strand
AAATTTCATTTCTAGTCAAGGCAACACCTCGAAATTAACACAAATATAAGAGGAAGAAAAAAAGAATAAGAAGAAAAGAATAACTAGATGTCATTCGTCAAAACGAATGAAAGGACTTTCTGCAACATGTGTTAATGCAAAAAGCAGGAGATAGAAGTTTCATGTAATGACTCACCTCGGGTAGTTTTTTCATTTCATGCTGAACAATTGACATTATATTCCCGCAAAAAATAAGCATTTTAGTAACGAAGAAAGAAAAAATAAGTAGCAGTATTAGTAGTATGCTTATGAAGTCAAAATGAGGGTCACGACCCCAAAATATATGTAGAAATTATGCAGAACTGCAAACTGTGTAAGTTTCAACTTTCTATCTCATCCCGAAGTTCTTTAACCCTAAATGAAATTTTTGGTCCTATTTTCGATTCTTACTTCACCACAATGCTTCGGTTTTTCGGAATTAAGATTAGCTGACAAAATATTCACACCTTAGTTGCAAGATGTACCATCTGTAAAAATTTGAAGAAAATCTGATCATAAATGGCAGCTGTAGAGCGCGAACACCATTTTTCACTTTTTGTACCTCTGACGCCACGTGACGTCATAGGGGTCTGAAAATGCTGTTGCTCAAAGCGCATACTTTACTGCAATAACTCTGAAATTTGCATTTTTCTGAACAACTGGCATCATGTCAAAAATCAAGCCCCAAATTAAAATTAAGTGGTAGGGCTTATGACGTCCTTTTTGACGTCACAATTCAAAATATTTGTAAAATTTGCTGCAGAACTGCAAACTGTGTAAGTTTCAACTTTCTATCTCATTCTGAAGCTCTTTAATCCTTAAATGAAATTTTTGGTCCTATGTTCGAATCTTATTTCAGCCACAGAACTTCGGTTTTTCGGAATTTCGGTCAGCGGGCCCAGGAAAAGTACCCCTTAGTTTCAAGGTGTACCATCTGTGAAAATTTGAAGAAAACCCGACCATAAATGGCGGCTGTAAAAGCGCGAACACCTTTTTCACTATTTTTAGCTCTGACGTCCCATGACTCTAGGGTGCTGAAGATGCTTTTGTTCAAAAACACATACTTTACTGTCATAACCTAAAATTTGCATTTTTCTGAACACCATTTTTCACTATTTTTGCGTGACTCATGTGACGTCATAGGGTACGACAATCATTGAAATCAAATTTTCCTCACGTGCCTAATAACCCATAACAATTTCATCGTCCTAGGACTATTGCAACATATTAAAATAAGCGTTTAGTTAGGAAAAGAAAAGAATAATAAAATGACGTCACGTGACGTCATATGACGTTTATTTTCACATAATTGTTTAGACACCCAGAGACCTACTAAGTGGACAAAATTTCAACTTTCTATCTCAAATAGGACAGTTTTTTATAAGCATTTAAAAATTGGGCGTCCTTGTTCGAATCTTGGATCCGCCATAGATGCTTGGACTTTTCGAAATTTTAAAAACGGACACCCCCGGGATACACAAGAAGAACATAATATACACATTCTGCGAAAATTTTATGAAAATCGCCCATTAATAATGGCTCTGGACCGTGTACAAACTTTTGTAGTCAATTTCAAATGTGCCGTCATATGACGTCATAGGCTTCTGAAAATCATTGAAATCGAAATTTCAGCATCTGAATCATTTGTCATTTAATTTTCATTGTCCTTCGATAATTTCAATATATAGAAATACTCTTGTTAATATTAGAAATACATTATCATATAATGACGACACGTGACGTCATATGACGTTTATTTTCACAAAATGTTTTAGACTCTCAGAACCTATATACTGACCAAATATCTCTTTTCTATCTCAAATAGAACCGATTTTATAAGCATTTAAAAATTTACGACCTTGGTTCGAATCATGAATTCCCCCCCGCCTATAGAAACCTTGGATTTTTCGATTTTTGAAACACGGACACAGGTATTACACAATTAGAACTTAATATACCATCTTGTAAAAATGATAACATCAGCCCCAATAATAATGGGCTCTGGCCCGTGTACCTAACTTTCTTATTCAATATGCAAATGTGACGTCATATACTCATAGGTTTTCTGAAATCATTGAAATCGAAATTTCAGTATCGAAGCATGCGGTTTAAATTTTCATTCCCGTCGAAAATTTCAACATATAGAAATACCGTGTAGAATTAGAAATTCAATATCCTATATGACTCCACGTGACGTCATATACATTTATTTGCTCAAAATGTTTAAGACTCACAGAGTCCTATATACGGACCCAAAATCCATCTATCATATCTCAAATAGACCGATTTTATAAGATTTGAAAATTTACGACTTGGATCAATCTTGAATCGCTATAGAACCTAGGGACTTTTCGAATTTTGCAAAACGGACACCGATGCACACGAGATACATAATATCCACATTCAGTGAAAATTTGATGAAAATCGTTCATTAATAATGGCTCTGGAACGCGTACAAACTTTTGTAGCTTAGTTCAAGTGTGACGTCATATGACGTCCATAGAGATATGAAAATCATAGAATTCAAAATACATCACTTTGGAGAATAAGACATCAAAATTTCAAAGTCCTTGACCATATTAACATATAAATTATGTGTTAAATAGTAGATAAATATTTGATGACGTCATATGACGTCACAAGACGTTCCCCATTTTTCACAATTATTTAAATCTAACGAGATCTATATACTGACAAATATTCAACCTCGCTCCTCTCTTTAGGGACGATTTTATGAGCATTTACAATTTTTTTTTGGAACGTCCTTGGTTTGAATCTTGCAATTCGCCATAGAACCTTGGGCTTTTCGATTTTTGAAACGGACCAACGAATGCACCACCTAGACATAATAACACATTCTGCGAAAAGTGAAAAAATCGTTTATTAATTTTCGCTCTGGACCCGCGTACAAACTTTTGTACAATTGCCAAGTGGACGTCATAATGACTCTTAGCACATTTGAAAATTATAGAATCTTTTAATTACGCATATGAAATAATATGCCATCAAATTTCATTCTCCTAGGACGAGTGCCAACTAATAAATCCTTGAGAAGAAAAGAATCTAAATACTAATAAATAATAATAAATAAACAAGAACAAACCCAATAGGACTTTCTGCTTTAGCCTAATCCTAAAAAAAAAACAGTACAAACCCAATATGACTTACTGCCTGTATGCAGAAAGTCCCTAATAAGAAGAAGAAGAAATAAACAGTACAAACCCAATAGGACTTTCTGCACAGAAAGGGCAGAAAGTCCCTAATAATAATATAAACAAACAACCCAATAGGACTTTCTGCTTTAGGCAGAAAGTCCTAATAATAAAAAAACATACAAAACCCATATGACTTTCTCCCTGTAGGCGAAGTCCTAAATAAACAAAACAGTACAAACCCCATATGACTGTCTGTGCCTGTAGGCAGAAAGTCCTAATAACAAAAGACAGAACAAACCCCATTAAGTCTTTCTGCGAAAAAGCAGAAACCCTAATAATAAGAAAAAACATAACAAACCCAAAAAGGTCTTTCTGCTTGAGGCAGAAAGCCCTAATAAAAGTTTGAAGAAAGCCGTTATAACAAAGCAATAATGCATAACGTCTGGTGTACACCATTGCATTCCTAAAATGCACCTCATTCTCCAAATACGCATCGCAATTCACCTTTCAACACGGGCACTGCTTTCCGCGTAGGAACGTCCGGATAGAGGGTAAACCAACCCAATAACCGCCTTCTTCTCTTCCTTCAAATTGCTATATTTTCATATACAAGCCCTTTCCTAAAAACATTAATATCATGCCATGTTATGTTGACGGAATCACTTGAAATTTTCAGGACTTTTTGCACATTGTATGCTACTGCATTCGTGCAAATTTCAACTTCAAACATAAACTTGCCGATTTTATATGAATTTTTTAATAATTTCTGCTTAAATTCATGACGTTATAATCAGGGCCCAAAACAAGTATTCCTTGCAGTATACTCACTTCACTTTTCAGTTTTTAAACCTGAAGAAATCATGTTTTTTGACTCAAAGTTCATAAACTACGCTTTAAATTTTCGTTAAAAGTACATTTTTCGCCTTTCTGTCAAAACTAAACCAATTAACCCCCGATCTTCAAAAACTAAAATACCTGAAAGGTTTTTCAAATCATACAGTTTGTCCACAGTGCTAGGTAAACTTTTCTTTTTTTGAGATACACCTTCCGAATAAAAACACCAACAACTGACATATCCCTTTAAACCTTTTACGATTTTCCGAAACGGAAGTGCTGAAGTAAATGAATGCTATTTGCACTTTCAGTAAAAATTTGTATGCAAATCGTAAAAAGATAAGGAAAGTATCTAAAAAACCCTACATTTTGGTTTAAAATTTTTTAACGCTCATGACGTCTTTTTAAAACGTCATACGACTCAGTCTTTTCAGAGCTGTAAAAATTATAAGACATTTTTTTTCTGCCCAAATTTGAATTTTTCATTTATCTGAGTGCTCGTAATACTTAAAAAATTTTTCAGGCCCAAAGTTCGAAACTTGGTTCACCATAGATCCTTGGTCTTTTTGAATGTTGCAAATGTATAAATCCGCACAAAAAACCCCCAATAAATACATTCTGAAAAAAAATAAAGTAAATTTGGGTTAAAAAATGAGGGCTGTAGGCCGAACACTATTTTCCTTTTTTTTACGGGACGTCATGTGACTATGGGGTGCTGAGATCTTTTGTTCAAAAGCAAATCGTTTGTTTTTCAAAAACCCGAAATTTTCATTATTCGAACAACGGCATCATGTCGAAAAAATTGCCCAAAAAATTTTAAAAAATGAAGAAGTAGCTATGACGTCACATGACACAATGACTCACGACTCAAAATATTTGAAAAATTTCGCGAACTGCAAACTTTTAAATTTCAACTTTCTACCATCCTAGCCTTTAATCCTAAAATGAAATTTTCGGTCCTATTTTTCGAATCTTTTCGCCACAGATTTCGGTCTTTGGGGAATTTCGGTTAGCTGAAAAGAATGCACACCTTTGATTCAAGATGTACCATCTGTGAAAATTTGAAGAAAACCGACCAAAATAGGGCTTAAGCGCGAACACCCATTTTTTCACTATTTTAGCTGTGACTCATGTGACGTCATAGGGCTGAAGATCTTTTTTTTCAAAACGAATATTTTTCTTTTAAACTCTAAAATTTTTCTTTATTCTGAAAAACTGGCATCATGTCGAAATCATTGTCCAAAAATGAAAAATTAAGAAGTATGCTTATGACTCACATGACGTCAATGACATCATAAATCAAAATATTTGTAGAAATTCTGAGAACTGTAAACTGATAATTTTCAACTTCTATCCATCCTGAAGCCTTTTATCCAAAAAATGAAATTTGGGTCCTAGTTCGAAATCTTATTTCAGCCACAAACTTGGGGTCTTTGGGGAATTTTTGGGTTTACTACGGGATATGCACCCCTTTGTTTCAAGATGTACCATCTTGAAAATTTTGAAGAAAATCCGACCAAAAGAGGCTGTAAGCGCAAACACCATTTTTCACTATTTTTAGCTGTGACGTCATATACGTCATGGGGTGCTGAAAATCATTGAAATAAAAATTTCCTCCCTACTAATAACCCATAAAAATTTCATCGCCTGCTTTTGCAACATATAAAAAAAGCTTTTATTTTAGGAAGAAAAAAAGTAAAATAATAAAACTAATTCATTCGCTAAACGATGATGACTTTCTGCAACCTGCGTTTAATGCAAAAGCAGGAGATAGAAGTTTCATTAATGACTCCCCGGTGTATTTCATGTTTTATGCTGAACCTGACATTAATTCCCGCCTTTAGTTTGAAGAAAAAAAAAATAAGTATGTATATGTTATGACGTCAATGACGTCACCATTTAAAATATATTAAGAAAAATTTTGCAGAACTGCAAACTGGTAATTCAACTTTTTATCCAAACCCAAATCTGTAACCCAAAATCATAAAAAGGGAGCAGTAAGCCGAACACCATTTTTCACTTCTTTACTGTTACGGGGCAGTCGTCATAGGGGGCTGACAATAATTTAAATCAAAATTTCCTCACGTGCCTAAAAACCCATAAAATTCAGTCCTAGGGCTATTGCCAACATATTAAAAAAAACGTTTATTAGAAGAAGTAAAAAAAAATAATAATATAAAATTACGTCACTGCTCATATACGTTTATTTTCCCATAATTTTAAGACCCCAAGACCCACTAACTGACAAAATTTCAACGTTCAAAATCAAAAAGGACATTTTTTTAAGCATTTAAAATTTTACGACCTTGGGTTTGAATCTTGGGTCCGCATAGATCTTTGGCTTTTCGAATTTGAAAAACGACACCCTAACCAATAAAAACTAAATACACATTCTGTAAAAATTTTATGAACATCGCATATTAATAATGGGCCCGGACCGTGTACAAACTTTTGTTTTCATTTCAAAAATTTACGCTAGACGTCAAAGGCTTTCTGAAAAAAATTGAAATCGAAATTTTAGCTCTTTAAGCATCGTCCTAAATTTCATTCCCCTTCGACAATTTCAACATATAAAAATATTCTTGTTAATATTAGAAATACTTACTTTTTGACGTCACGTATAATATGACATTTATTTCCCAAAAAATGTTTTAAAAATTCTAGAGCCAATATATAAAATAAAATATAAATTTTTTAAAACTTAAATAGGGGACGATTTTAAAAGCATTAAAAATTTACGCCCCTTAGTTCGAATCTGGTTCCTAAAAACCCCATGGACTTTTCAATTTTGAAAAACGGGACCCCGGTATACACAAAAAGAACTTAAAACAATTCTGTGAAAATTTAAAAAAATCGGCCCATTAATAATGGCTCTCCCCGGTACAAACTTTCGTATCTATTTAAATGTGACGTCATTGACCATAGGCTTCTGAAAACATTGAAACAATTTTTTAGCACGTAAGCAACAGCTTAAAATTTTTGCATTCCCCTTCAAAAATTTCAACATAAAGAAATAATCTTGTTAAATTAAAAATTTCATTATCATAAGACGTCACGTGCGTAATGACATTTATTTTCACAAAATGTTTAAGACCCCGGGAACCTAATACGACCCAAATCATTTTTCTATACAAAGGGGCCCGATTTATAAAATTTGTTTTTTCACCTTAGTGAATCGGGGCGTATAGAACCTTTGGGCCCTTTAAAATTTGAAAAACGGACACGGGGCCCAAAACTAAATTTATTATACACTTTCTTGAAAATTTGTAAAAACGGTTCATTAATAAGGCTTGGCCGGGTACAAACTTTTGTAGCTTATTTCACGTGTGACGTCTTTTTGACTCATGCTAAAATAAAATCATAGAAACAAATAACATTCTTGGAGAAAAGACTCAAAATTTATTGTCCTTGGCCATATAACATATATAATAATGTGTTTAAAATTAGGAATTTGATGACGTCAAAAAGACCCAAGACGTCTTTTCCCAAAATATTTAAATCTAGGGAGATTATAACTGACAAAATATAAACCTCTTCATTTAGGGACGTTTTTATGAGATTTATAAATTTTGACGTCCGGGTTTGAATCTTGCATTCGATAGAACCCTTTGTGTTT
Source organism: Solen grandis (assembly GCA_021229015.1). Taxonomy (NCBI): domain Eukaryota; kingdom Metazoa; phylum Mollusca; class Bivalvia; order Adapedonta; family Solenidae; genus Solen; species Solen grandis. The sequence goes on along the minus strand of CM037788.1, from coordinate 6,993,000 downwards.
TTTCGAATTTTGAAAAACAGACCCCGGGTGCACATAGAAGTAATATACACATTCTGTAAAAAAATTGAAAAAAAATCGGTTTATTAAATCGCCTGGACCGCGTCAAACTTTTGTACAATTTGCCAATGTGACGTCATAAGACGTCATGGCATTGAAAATTATAAAATTTTTTTAAATTCGATATGAATAATATGCCTCGAAATTTCTTCCCGACGATTGCAACATATGAAAATCCTTGAGGAAAAAAAGAATAAAAATAATAATAAAAAAATAAAAGATGTCATTCGCAAAACGAATGATAGGACTTTTTGCAACCTGTGTTAATCAAAAACGGAGAAAAGTTTCAGTAAAGACTACCTCTGGTAGTATTAATGTTCATGCTGAAAATTGACATTATAATTCCGCGAAAAATAACGTTTAGTTACGAAGAAAAAAAAAGTAGCCCTAGTATAGTATGCTTATGACTCATATGAGTCACGACTCAAAAATATGTGAAATTTGCAGAACTGCAAAAATGTGTATTTCAACTTTCATCTCATCCTGACTCTTTAAACCTAAAAAAAAATTTTCGGCCATGTTCGAATCTTATTTCAGCCCCAGAACTTGGTCTTTGGGAAATTTGGTTTGCTGACAGGGTATGACACCTTATTTCAAGTGTACCATCGTGAAAATTTGAAGAAAAAACCGACTATAAATGCGGCTGTAGAGCGCAAACCCTTTTTCCTATTTTAAGCTGGAGTCATGTGACGTCGTAGGCTGCTACAAACATTGGGAAAAAAAATTTTTCCCCACGTGACTAATAACCCCTAAAAATTTCATGTCCTAGAACTATTTCAACATATTAAATAAGGTTTGTTTGAAGAAGAAAAGAATAATAATAATAAAAAATGAGTCCGTGACGTCTAGACGTTTATTTTCGCATAAGTGTTAACACCCAGAGACCTACTTTTTGAAAAATTTAACTTTTTATCTCAAAAAGGGCATTTTTATAAGCTTTAAATATTGACGTCCTTGGGTTTGAATCTTTGGATCGCCATAGATGCTTGGATTTTCGAATTTTGAAAAACGGGAAAAAGGTATACCAAAAGAAGTAATATAACATTCTGGAAAATTTGATAAAAACGGCCCCTTAAAAATGGTCTGGCCGTGTACAAACTTTCGTATCAATTTCAAATGTGACGTCATATGACGTCAAGGCTTCTGAAAATCATTGAAATCGAAAATTTCAGCGTCTGAGTAAATTTCATTTAAATTTTCATTTCCATTCGAAAATTTTCAACATATAAAAAACTCTTGTTAATATTAAAATACATTATCATATAATGACGTCATGTGACGTCATATGACGTTTTTTCCCCCAAAAAATTTTAAAAACTCCCAGGACCTATATACTGACCCAAAAAAACATCTTTCTATCTCAAATAGGACCGATTTTATAAAAATTTTTGAAAATTTAGGGACCTTATTTCCCAAAATTTTTGGAATCGCTATAAAAACAATGGATTTTTGGGAATTTTGAAAACGGACCCCGGGGGGATGCACAACTAGAACTTAATATACCATTCTGTGAAAATTTGATGAAAATGGGTTCATAAACAATGGCGTAGACCGCGAAAAAAAATTTTGTTCCCAATATTTCAAGGTGACGTCCATTTGACTTTCATAGGCATATGAAAATCATAAAATCAAAATTTCAGTTTTTGAAGCCTGTATCATTAAATTTTCATTCCCTTAGAAAATTTTAAACATATAGAAATATTCTTGTTAATATTAGAAATCCCTTAATCATATAATGAGGGTCACGTGCCTTTATCTGACATTTTTTTTCACAAAATTTTTAAAAAACTTCTAGAAAACCCCTATAAACTGACTCAATTTCATCTTTCTATCTTAAATGGGACAGATTTTATAAGCTTTTTAAAAAATTTACGCCCTTTGGGTTTGGGAAACTTGGTTTCGCTTTAAAACCATGGCCTTTTCAAATTTTTGAAAAACGGACACCGGATGCACAAAAAAGAACTTAATATACACAATCTGGAAAATTTGATGAAAATCGGTTCACAAAAAAGGGCTGTAGACCGCGTACAAACTTTTGTAGCATATTTCAAATGTGACGTCTTTGACGTCATGGGCTTTGGGAAAAAAATCATAAAATCAAAATTTCCTCACGAACTAATAAGCCCAAAAAAAATTTCATCGTCCTAGGAGTATTGCAACATAGAAAAAAAAAGCGTTTAGTTAGGAAAAAAAAAAGAATAATAAGAAGAAGAAGAATAAACATAAAAACCCAAAAGGACTTTTTGCCAAAAGGGGGGGAAAGTCCCAAAAAACAGAACAAAACCCCAAAAGGGCTTTTTTTGCTTTAGGCAGAAAGTCCTAATAATAATAAAAAACATTTAAAAAACCCAATAGGACTTTCCGCTTTAGGGGAGAAAGTCCTAATTTAAAAAAAAAGTACAAACCCAATAGACTTTTTGCCTGTAGGCAGAAAATTTCCCAATAAAAAAAAAACTAACAAAACCCCAAAAGGACTTTCTGCCCAAAGGGCAGAAAGTCCTAATAAAGCCCACAGGGATTAAAAACCGTTAAGTTTTTTTAAAACGAAAATTTTTTAAAAGCTTATGACGTCATATGGCCCTTCATTCTTTTTAGATTGTAAGAAGATCTGGGACTAAAAATTCATCCAAATATCAGCTTTTCTAGCTCTTCTGGAAGCGATTTTAAAACGCCTTTGAAAAATTTTTCGTCATTAGTTCAATCTTGGATTCCCCCATAAAACATTTGCCCCTTTTCGAATTTGGAAAAACGGGAAAACCGGGGTGCACAACTAGAGCCTAATATACACATTCCCGTGAAATTTTGATGAAAATCGGCCCAAAAATAATGGCTGTAGACCGCGTACAAAATTTTTAACCTGACGTCAAATCTGGGCTTAAAAATGACGCCGTATGAATAAAAGAAATTCATTGCATTCGAAAGATCATGGTTTTTAAATATATGCCATAAAATTTTCATTGTTTTGGGCCAATGGCAACACATCGAAATTAACACAAATAAAGAGGAAGAAAAAAAGAAAAAGAATAACTAATTTCATTCGTTGATAAAGAATGATAGGACTTTTTGCTAACATTAAAAAAAAAAAAGATTAATACCGGGAGAAAAAATATATATTAAATTCCCTACCTTTATTTTTTTTTTTTCGTATGGACTTCTCAGGGATGAACTTTTTGATATTTCTTTTCCCATAAAATTTACCAATTTAGTATTCAGTTACCAAAATAAAAGGCCTGAAAATCCCGACAATTCCATTGTAGCATATTTGAGTCTAGTTTTAAGGGATTTTAAAATATAAGCAATTTAAAATTAAACCTATTAATTCTGCATATCAAAATTCTTTTTTTTTTTTTGGTACAGTCGCGGGGAAAAAAAAAGTAAATGCACCATGCAATAGGAAAAACGTCGACGCGTGAGCCTCGGAGTTAAATTCCAATAACGCTTGAAAATACGATCCCAGACGAAATGTATTAAAACAAAGTTTCTCCATTTTGCCCCCTTTAGTAACGGACAAAAAATTTGCTTGGGAGCGTCTAGAACGGATGACATGTGTTGATTATTTTGTTTCAAACGTCTACACCCTTTTACACGGGTCATGGTATCTCAAGCTGGCAATTAAATTTCATTACTTTAACCCTATTTTTTCACAAAAGGTTATCATTTATCATAAAAATTTGGGAAAATAGCTTTTTACCAAAATTTATCGTTTATGGGAACATTAATCATTGTCAACATTTGTTTAGTTTTTTTTTCTTGGGTTGAACGTCCCACCGACAGTATTTTAGTCATTTGGAGACGATGTCTACTTAATGCTGTTATAGTGCTGCCACAGTGCAGTATCACGCACAGGCTACCGGCGTGGGACCCTCCAATGATACAAAGTAACAAATCAAAACACATTTTATAACAAAATTTCACAATTCAAGAAAATAAATTGATATCATAAAATAAGAAAAGGTATGTAAACTCTCCGTTCAAAATCTATAGGAAAACTGACTGGTCTTATTCGAGCTACGTATCTGAACAATTTTCAGCCGATTTCAAATATGCCGGGCTTGTTCAACGCAGGAAACAATAGGCCCTTTTGTTGCCGAGTCGATTTTCTATCTAAGATAAACTACAAAGACAATACAAGTCATGAAACTCAATGGAAACTGTACTCGGACACGATGTGACGAAGCAATGCATATCACAGCCAATGCTTTTTTGAACGCAACTTCACAGAAATACAATATTTCCAACAATACCCATATTAAACAATAAATTATGTATTTATTTAATTCTCACAAGTAATGCTTTTTTCTAGAAGTCGCTAGTATCGATGCATTCCGCCCTCATTCCACTGTTGCATTTTGTTATGACTGGCTGCTACCATATTGAATTGGTTATCGGCTTTTGTGATGATTACAATATGACATTGGGAACCAGCGATTTATGGTAGCCGTCAGTCAAAACAAAATGCAACACTGGAATGAGTGCGGAATGCATCGATTCTAACGACCTCTGGAAAAAATCATTATTGTGAGGAATTAAATAAATACATAATTATTGTTTAACATGGGTATTTGTTGGAAATATTGTATTTCTGTATTTCGAACCAAGACCTCCCGCTCCCGAGGCGGACGCTCTAACCACTCGGCCACCCGGAACAGTACACTTGTTTAGCTAGAAATATCAATATGATATAAGTAAAACGTTTTTTCTTTCAATTTATATGACTACTACATATCTTGTAAACTTACATTTTCCGAAAATGCTTCAATTATGGTGAAAGCGAAAGTAGGATATTTTATGAAAATTCTTACAATGGCTATGAATTCTTATTTTTGATGTAACTTCCTTATACTTTGATCAATTTCAAAACTTTAGGTACCAAAATAATTGTCTTAAAATTCTCTACATCTCACTAGCTTAATGTGTTGACTTATTCCATATGAGTTTTGAGATATAAGCCGTGAATCTCTGACATGACGGCAAAATCGCTGAAATTCTACATGTTTAAATTCTTATTTTTGATGTAACTTCCTTATACTTTGATCAATTTCAAAACTTAAGGTACCAAAATATTCGTCTAAACATTCTCTACATTTCACACGCTTATGTTTAGGAATATTTTTAATACTTTTTGAGATATAAGCTTTTAAACCTCCTGAAGAATGAAAAATCACCAAAGCTATATGCACGAAATTCGTTTTTTCCCCATAACTCCATGAATCTTTGGCCAATCATTAAACTTTAAGCATCAAAAGAACGGTCAAACATTGCTCTACAAATAATATTCATCATCATATTTCAAAAATCAAAGATTTTCGAGGTATAAACTGTTAAACACACTGGGGGTTACCAAATTTTCATTTTTCCGCCATAACTCAACAGATTCAACCCCGATCCTCAAAAACTATATATCATCTGAAAGGTCTTTCTAAGCTCTATAAATTATACGCATAGTGTTTCGATAGAATAATTACCGTTTTTGAGATATTTAAGGCCGAAAAAAAACCGATAATTTATATATGACCTTGACCTTTGGGATTTTCCGGAAACGGAAGTGACATGCCTCCATAAAATCTAATACTGCATCTTCAGACAAAATTTCAAGCAAATCATAACAAAAATAAAGCCTACAGGGCTTAAAAACCGTTAAGTTTTTATACGAAAGTTTTATTAGCATTATGACGTCATGTGACGTCATATGGCGTACATCTTTACAGAATGTAAAGAAGATCTAGAGACTAATATTCAGTCAAAATATCAGCTTTCTAGTTCTTCTGGAATCGATTTTATACGCATTTGAAATTTGACGTCATTAGTTCGAATCTTGGATTCGCCAAAAACAAGAAGCAGAAAGTCCTAAAAATAAACATAACAAACCCTATACGTTTTCCGCAAGTTTGCGGAAAGCCGTAATTACATGCATAGGTATCTAGAAGATTTTATCAGCTCAAGTGCATTTATCCGAAATTTAATTTCAATTTTAATGCAACATCTTTAGACTCACGTTAATCAGTAAAATGTGTACAGTTTCAATGTTTCAAGGATGCATTCAGTCTTGTGCATTCATGCAAAACCTAGTTAAGTGTTGCGCTTATATTCGTATAAAACCAGTACATGCTACATGCCACTCGTGAAAATATAACATTTTATGTTCACTCAGTGAAATTATTAATCGATCATGTGAGAGTTTAAAAAAAAAACATTTTTCCATTTTATTAAATGCTTTAAAGGCCAGAAAGTAGCTGTGGTGTTATTCACAAAATTTGTCAAAACTGGCGGGATTACCTTGCGTGCGTGACGTTTTTTAAGACGTCATTTCTTGAGTGAAACCCAGCACAAATGAAGCTTCGATCATTTTATAACGTAGGGTCGGGTTCAAAGTCCAGACTGAAAATTTTGAAAATGGTAATATTCACTGTTTTAAGCAGTGAAATTACCATTTTCAATTCACTGATATTTCCGTATAATCCACCGAAAAGCATTAAATAAAATATATATATATTCCAAATAAAAAGGTTGTCATTAGTATTACTTTCAATTGATATCATATTTTTACAATGATATTAATGTTAAGCACATGGCATTTTCCTCTCGTCCAATCAAATGCTAGAATTTGTTCATAGTCACTGTGGACTATAACTAGTCCAACTCTTTTGTAAAAATCAGTAAGTGTGGACTATGCAGCCACATAACTCACACTTTTGTGAATTTTGTCGCTAGTGGAAGGAAAATGCCATGTGCTAAATAGGTTAGTTCATAGTTGCCTTTAACTACAGTCACTATATAGTCACTCGGGCTCTGCCCTCGTGAGTATATCGTGTAGTTAGTTATACATCTGACTTCATTCTGTTTAGAAATTATGTCCAATAAAATTGCATTATATACTTTATCTATTTTCTTCAGTATTTATTTTAGTATTTTTAATCATACATTTACAATGTCGACATTGTTACTAAAATTATTCAGTTATATATGTAAGGGTTATGACCTAGAATCCAAGACGATTACCAGTAAACCATGCACATATCCAATTTTAATTTTGAAATTAAACAAAACTTAAGACTCATAGAAAAAAAAAAAATATACACAGAATCTACCAGAATAATTTTTAAAGTTTAATTCAACTTAACATTTAGTGATATTCAATTAATCCAAAAACTGCCAAAATTTGCGTTTTGCAAATGTGGTGTGTATACAAGAATATACATTTCCTAAGCATATATTTCACGCCGTACTTCGGTATATGCAGTGTGATTTCTGGCTTAACATCTAATTAATAACATATCTATTTTCTTTCATCGCAGAAACACAAAGATGTATGCTACCCAAGAACATATGAACATAATTTGATATGGCTTATTGGGACTGATCTGCAGTTTGTGGGGATAATATTTAGATCTTGCTGTGAGAAGCGTTATTATAGTTTCATGGTCAATAAATATTTGCATGGTTGGTGCTTGTAACTGTATAAGAAAAACTGGGATGATTATATAGAAAGCCGTCGTTATAAGTATGATTATATTCTTTGATTCTCCATTTTACGGCTGTGCATTCTTCTGGGCAATGTTCATAAAAAGCTCATATTAAAAAAAGAATAATCAATTGCTGTAATTCAAACCTTGCAACATGCCAAACTATTCAAGACACATACATGAAACGTCCAATCCACGTTGATTTTATCAGTCTTAGAAAAAAAATATATATATGAAATAACTACATATTGTAGTTGTTATCTATGTCTTGGACGAAATAATACCGACATTACATATCAAAGTGCTGATAATTTTGGTGATATTGAAGTGTGTTACCACACTGCAGTATCACGCCGTAGACATTTAGCATGATGTCACATCAAATAACATTATCATGACACCGGGGCAACCAGACCTGGAGAGACAAATAAATATGCCTAGCGCCAAGCAAGGGAGCTACACTGGTATCATATTTTGCGACTTCAGTATGTCGGACTGGGGATCGAAACCACGACCTCCTGAGTGTATCAATGAATTTTCATTACTCTTTTTATCAATCTGAAAACAATATGACATTGTGTGTTTTTTGTCTTGCGTGAATCTTATGCTTTTGCATAAATTTAAAATTAAAATTGGATAAGTCCACGACTTCTGCTTTGAGTTATGTCCCGGACAAAAATGGGACAGGCAAACGGGTAGACAGACACTCAATATATTCCCCCCATATAAATATGGGAGGAGACATAATTAAAAGGAAGTGCAATATAAAAAGCCAATATTAGCTTGATATCTGATCATGAGCAGCATGCATTTCATCGAGAAAACCACAGACACATATTTAATGGGCCGTTTTGTACCTGTGTCAAAGCGACACCCTTAATATTACTGATGAGAAAATGATATTTTAATGAACATTTCGTCATTCTGAGCATGCATCGCTGCGTTTGGACAGTATTTCAGTCATATAGCGACGTCCAGCTTAATTAACTTCCGTTTTTTTTGGAAAATCGAAAAGGTCAAGGTCATATGTTAATTTCGTTTTTTTTTCGGCCGTAAATATCTCAAAAAACGATAAATATTCTATCGCGACACTATGGGTATAATTAGTTATAGTTTTAAAGACCTTTCAGGTGGTATTTAGTTTTTTGAAGATCGGGGTTGAATCGGTTGAGTTATGGCAGAAAAACGAAATGTGGACTTTTAACGAAATGAAATGACCTAGTTTCATGACTTTGAAGTTAATCCTTATGAATTTTTCAGAATTAACATACTAAGATGTGAAGTGATGTATGCTGCAAGAGATATTTGTTTAGTCCTGTGATTATGACGTCATGGATATTAAAGCAATATATCATAAAAGAGGCTAATTGCTGTATGAACTTTAAAACATGCACGAATGCGTATCTTACAATGTGCAAAAGGTCCTGAAAATCGCAAGAGATTACATCATCAAACATAGCAGATATTTATGTTTTTTTCGGATAAGGGCTTCTATGTGAAATCTAGCAGTATGATGAAAGAAAATTAAACGGTTATTGGTTTGCCCGAAATGCCCGAAATGAATTGCATGAGGCGGTATTTTTCCAAGGTTACGATTTATATATCTGGCCTTGAAAACATCGAGGCATGACAAGATGCAACAGCTACGTGCACAAATAGGGAATATAGACGTTGTCTGCAGTATGTTGTCTATATCGGTTTAAGATATGTGGATAAACCGATTTATTTCATACTTGCAATTCAAATAATGGACGTTTATATCCTGTTGTATACGGAGCGAAAACGATATTATTTGGGTAAACAAGATAGTCGGATCGACAGCTGGACAATATACCTATATTATTTATCCCCCGCCGATGAAATCGGGAGGGGGATATTGTTTTGGCGTTGTCCGTCCGTCCGTGCGTCCGTGTGTCCGTGCGTCCGTCCGTCCGTCCGTCCGAATTTTGTCCGGAGCATTACTCCAAAAGTATTCAAGCTATTGCTTTGAAACTTCACAGGTGGGACAGATCTCATTGAGGAGAAGTGCAGTGCACAAGAACCATAACTCTCCTTATCCGAATTTTGGAGTTATTGCCCTTTGTTATTTTTCATGCTTGATTTTTTGTCCGGAGCATAACTCCAAAAGTATTCAAGCTATTGCTTTGAAACTTCACAGGTGGACAGATCTCATTGAAGAGAAGTGCAGTGCACAAGAACCATAACTCTTCTTAGCCTAATTTTGGAGTTATTGCCCTTTGTTATTTTTTCATACTTGATTTTTGTCCGGGCATATCTCCAAAGTATTCAAGCATTGCTTTGAAACTTCACAGGTGGACAGATCTCATTGAGGAGAAGTGCAGTGCACAAGAACCATAACTCTCCTTATCCGAATTTTGGAGTTATTGCCCTTTGTTATTTTTCATACTTGATTTTTGTCCGGAGCATATCTCCAAAAGTATTCAAGCTACTGCTTTGAAACTTCACAGGTGGACAGATCTCATTGATTTATGTTCTGTAAAAACAGCTCCCATTCATGAACTAAATATATTGGGGCGGGGGATTTAGTGTCTGTGACACAGCCTTGTTAAACACCTTGTACCCACCAGGGTCGCAACTGGCACCTGGATTCCCAGCCAGATAGTGCGTAACATCCAGAACTTTCTAGCCACGCCCTTGTATATCTTTCACCAACATGTATAAAGAAAGACAACTAGTATAGTATATTTATATTCTATTAACTATGACAATTGGCTTTCACCCACGCAAGCCGGGTATTATTACGGCATCGGAATAACTTCATTAAACGGACTACGTGACCCTCCGGGTGTTTGTTCTGGAGAAAAGTCGGAATGGGTCGAAAATATATCTATGGCGCATAGTAATGATTGTGGTAAAAAGTGTTTCCTAAAAGACATATGAGACATAAATCAACCGTTGTTGATAATAAATCATGTATGCTAGATTTTCCACAGACAGTATTGCAATCATTTTAAGATTCTTCTACATTAGACAGACACTGCGATATCATGCATGTGGCACATACATGTTACAACATACCACAATTGTTTTATATCCTGACACCGGGCCAACTAGTTCTGGGACTACGCTTTTTTATGCTGATGTGTCCCTCCTTTCCTTTTCTCTCTATCTTTCCATCTGTCACTTTGTCTATCTTACCTTTGCCCTTCCATTTCAGATTGACATGAAATATGATGTTCAAAATATTCATTTTTCTTGTCTTTTCTTTCTTGTTTTTCCCCTTTTCTTTCGATCTCATTTATCTTCCTCTACCTTTTACTTATCCCTCTTTTTTAGAAAACGACAGATACGGATTTTTATTTTTACAAAAATGTAAATTGTACCACTAGATGACTAAATAAATCAAACCGAAGACACATCTTGTACAGATGCAGATATGGAGTATATTAACTGAATTCAACATCAATGTCATTTTAACATTTTTCCCCATATGTTATCTTAATTTAAATATCATGTTAATGAATCTTATTCTCGGTTTTTCTTGCCAAATAACTTTGAATGTCTAAAATAACCGTACCGAATTGTAAAATTTTAATCAATTTTGTTCCCCATTTTGCCGCTAGAGGGCGTTTTGCTTTAGTCTGATTCAAATGCCGTTTAAAGCATTCTGTTCCTTGTTGACAGAATAACAGAATGTGATGGATTTCAAAGTATCGGGTATGGGAAAATATTTGCCCTAGAAGAGGTTTAATGTTCTAACCCTGCAAAAAATGTGCATGTGAGAGTAGTCTACGAAAAAACCTGCCCATTTTTGTTTAAGATTCGATAGAAGAATTCTGTTTGCTGCAAATGATTTGCAGAACATATACGCAAAAAAATATATGGGTGGCGATTTTAGGGTATGTATGATTTGTCCACCGTGTGCGGTCAAATTTCACTTACATTTTGATGAAATCAAAATTTCAAAAACGTGATTTGTTAGTTTTTTGAAGCTCCTGATTATTTTTTGTTCAATCTTCATGACTTTTTCACAGGTAATGTAAGTTTATGATTCAAAGAGCAAAAGTCAAGGTCATATTACGGTTATTGGTTATTGTTTTGTTTTTTTCTTCGGCCAAAAATCCTCCAAAACTAAAAATATTTTATGGGGGAGTATATGGAAAAAGTGAAAGTTCTCGAAAAGCTCTTTCCAGTGGTATTTAGTTTTTGAAGATCAATTGAAAATAAGTTTTTATGCTTCATATTGTGACATTTAAGAAAAAGAATATCTGACCCATATATATTGTACACCTAATTGAACTATTTGCTGCATACCTAATGCTAAAATTGTAATTCAATTTTGTTTTTCATTTGGCCGCTAGGGGCGCTTTGCTTGAACTCATTCTTTTGCTTATGACTCAAAAAGTTGAAGTCTGATTCAAAAGTGGTTTTCAGCATTCTGTTCCTTATTGACAGCACAATAAAATATGATGGATTTCAAAGTTTCGGATAGGGGAAAAATTTTGCGCTAAAAAAGAGCTACTCACTTTTAATTAGCTGAAAGTTCAAATATATGACTTTTTATACTTTCACAGTTAAGGGTACTCAAGTTTTCTTCTCAATGTTGTATATACACAGAACACAAATACCGTTTTCTAAAATTTTAAAAACCCCCCAATTCCTGACAGATTCTAAGCTTTTCTAACAAAGGTTAAGTGCGAAATAAGGAGTTATATGAACCCAACTTTTGTTGGGTTTTATCGTCTCTTCACTAAAATTGGCAAATGATTGCAGATTGTGTAAAACCGCTAAATTCTTTAATTTTAAAGATATTATCACATGATCTGAAACTAAGTAATTACGTCAAGATTTTTTCAGTTTGATTTTATTTCGCTAGAGAGAGCACTCCATGCTTAATTGCTTTTAACTTAAGAACTTGAAGTACTTTTTCAATGCTTTTTTCTTTGCTTTCTTTTTCATATTGAAAATTGTGGCTGAGTTGAATTAAAGTGTTCAAGCTGAAAAGGGAAAACCCGAGATACCGTTGCGGTTCTAGTTGTGTTTTTTTTTTTTCTTTTTTTTTTTCGGCCTTAAATATTTCATAAACGGTAAATTTCTATCGAGACATCGGTATAATCTATATCCTTTCAAAGAGCTTTAAGATGATATAAAAGTTGTAAAAATGGGGGTTGGAAACAGAGGAGTTTCGGGCGGGAAATCAAAACGGCCTGACCCGTAGTGCAGTTAACTGCTTACATCTCGAAAACTTGATTTTTGTAATAACATTTCAAACATGATGTATATCCCAATCCAGCTTTCAAACATCATAAACACTTTTTAGATTTTTGCTGTTTTCTGGGTGTTGTATTCTCTATATATCACTAATGCCATTATTAAGGTAGTTCCATACATAAAGCGTGTGAAATGTTGGAATTCGAATCGTTATAATGGTACGTAGCTTTTTTTGATATTGAACATCGCATCACAAATAAGAATTAATTAAAACCGTTTTCTTTATCATGCACCTCTAATTTTTTAATGACCTTTATATAGATAAATATTAGTTTTTGCAAATAGCTTATCTATATTTTTATAGCTCGATGCTTTGATTTCCTAATGGTATACATTTTTTGATGATCGCCCCATTAATTACGAAGTTGTTGGTCGAAAAAAACTTTCGCCGAATTTCGTGTTTTGTTGAAGTTTAGCCTTCTATACCTCAAAAGTCGTTAAAGATGGTCCAAACATAAAGCAGAAGTAATGTAAGAATATGTTAGACCTATCAACGGTTCTAGGTTTTGAAAAAGGACTTTTAGAAAATTACAGGGGAAATAACGTCACCTTGGCACAAAAAGTACTATAGGTGATTTTTGGGGGAAAATTTTTTCAGGAGAGGCAAAAACTGATTTTTTTCATTTAGAATAATACTTTTTAACACCATACCATAAAATGAAGATATAATTTGTTAGTATTAAACTGTTTTTAAAGAATACATTTATTCATTTAAGAATATAAAGTAATTAGAATTCTTTTCCACTTACGTGACTTTTTGCGCTACAATTTTTAAAACGCAAAAAGTGATGCAAGTGCACTTACCATAGTTTTTGCATTAACTTTTTAACTGCAAGTATTCAAGTTACTGCATTAAAAGACATTTTAAAACTGTATTTAAGGTAATATCATAACTGTGTTAAAATTGTGTTCATTGCGGATTTGAAACTGAAATTTAATACAAGAATAAAATTAATGGAAGAAAAGCAACAGTAAGTTGCTTTTCTTCCATTGTAAGTATACTTGTTCAAAATAAATGTAAAAAAAATATGTCTGCTATTTTTATTCCATTCAAAAATTTAGTCAATATTGACTGTCCATATATAGTGCAACATAAATACTGTTTGCAAGATTGTTCATATTAAATCAGTTTATCCTTTGTACCAAATTTTCAACCCCCAAAAGCAAACATGTACTACAGTTTGTAGCAAAAAATTATCATATGATATAAATAACAAAAACAATAACAAATGGAGACCGTAGCTTTCTGACTTTATTGAAAGCTAAAATAAAAAAAAATGTTTTACATGTGAGGCAACTGTAAAGCTAGGGTGGGCAGATGGACTTATGTTCTTTCTGCAAAGACGAATCAAATCATTGTATTTGTCACTTGACAATTTTGGCTGCTCTGCATCTCCAAAGAGGGATAAAAGTTAGGGCAGTTGTGACCTTTTTCTCAAACTTGGTTGTAACCTAACCATGTGTATTGTCCCATCAAAGGCAAACTTGATCATCATGCAGTCAGGATTTTCATTATTGAATTCTATTTGTCTGATTTCCCCCTCCACGTAATTTTAAGTCCTTTTGAATCAATATCAAGTTTTCTGATGTTGGATTCCATGTGTTTATAAAGTCAAAAACTGACCCAGATAATTTCTGTGACATGATACGGTTTTGATCTACGTTCCTTTGTACAGTTGTTGAAACCTGTGAAGTTGATAAACTGACTGTTTTTACATGCACGCTCTGTACAAGAATGAACGGAGTCATTCTCGTTTTGGGTATGACCCCTTTCTAAAACATTGTGTGAGATAGATGTCAGATGAAAAAGTTTCAGTGTGTACCACATCATGACAACAAAGTAGCGATTATGGTTTTGACCTGAGCAATTATCAAAATTATGTTGTTACTGATTTTATGCATGTCTGTCATTTTTTTATAGAAATTGAATATATTAGATGAAACTTCATTGGAACCCTGTTTGTAACTATTTCTTTTCCATTTGTAGCACCAAGCCTCGTGGTCTCCAAGGCTATAAACAGTCAAATTGTAATTATTCAATTTTTCTTGCATAATACAGTTGTCCTTGGAAAAATATGGAAGGGTGAACCCATTGGTTTCAAATCAAAACAGGCAGTGACATGATATGTATCGGCCTCATCAAGGGCTTTATCAGCTTTCTTTATGTTTTCCTAGCAAGATTTTTGTTTTTAATATGACGCTCAAAATCTGCTGTGTTTCGTTCATTTTCCTTGTTTCAAGCTTTTTTATTGTTTGCAAAACATACATCATACTGATCTTTCAAGGGTTTTTTTGAAAGACAATATAAAACTGAGTATTAAAAATATGCCTGTAAGTATGAATTGAATGAGGAATAAAGGTAGTATCACTACAGTGAACTTAATAATGATCTACATTTTGAAAGATTCAGTCTGCTTCAAGATATTCTTTCTTCGAATTTTTCAAACAGAAATGTGATTCTAACCGGGGATTTTTAATGTGATTCTTGATGTCAGTCACAATTTATTCTGGGACTTTGTTGCTCTGTTTGAATGCTTTCCCCGAAGATCTTTACAGTGATACTACCATAAATTCTCTTTTTGTTCAAGGCTGTTTTTGAAATAGCTTCAGTAATATCAAGAGTGTCATGGTAAAGCATTTACAAACTTAAATATTCCACCATTAATTTCAAAAAATATTGCCTGGAATGTTTTCTTCTACTACCTGTTTTGTTTGTATTTTTTTCCGGGAATTTCTCAATGGAATGAGCTAAGAATTCTTTTTGTTTTTCATAGCAAGCGTTGATCAAAAATTATGAAAGATTTTTTCTCTTTGATCTTGATCAATTTTCGAATGAAACTTTCTCCTACCGAGACACCACTGCCACCTTAACTACTTAAGCCTTCTTAATTGTTTCCGGAGCTTGTAACAAAACTTTGACCTGATTTTTTTATGTTTCAATACATTGCGTTTCCACTGGGACTCATTTCTGAGCGTTTGCGTGACTGGGCCGTTTTTGATACTAGTATTCTCTACAGGTGGACCTAAGGGCACAACTAAGGGTATTCTCTACAGATGGACCTACTAGGTTCATGTTAGGGTCACAACTAGGGGTATTCTCTACAGATGGACCTAGGGGCTGTGTTAAGGTCACAATAGAGGTATTTGGACATGATGCAGTTGAATTAGGGCCAAGGTCATTAGTAGAGGGAGAAGAACTTGATACACTTTGCTTTAAACATTTTGGTTATATCATTAAAAATGAACTGTCCATAAGATCAACACAGGGATCAGACAGATTATGAGCTTCCAAGGTTTCATCATCAAACCTGACACAGTCACTGAAATCAGAAAAATCGGGCAAGCTATCAATAACATCAGTTTCAGTGCTATCAGACACTGAAACATTATATGAGTATCAATTTTTTTTGCGGGGCGAAATATATAAATTTCGCAGAAAATATATTATTGCCCCACATTTTCAATAAACATTTGTTAGCTTATTTATGACAAATGTAAATCATGAGTGCAATATTTAGTTTGCACCATTCAATTAAGCAATATTTAAAAAAAGAAACCGTGTATATTTTTTTTTTCTAATGTTTTTGCATTTATTTAGGATTAAAACAATTGCATATTTTTGGTTAACATCTCGCAGTTTATTCATTATTGTGTGTGACATTGCAAGAATATAATATCGTTTAAATGTAAGTCTAAATTAAAAAGATATTTATATATATTTAATTATTTGAGCATTGTTTCACAGCAAAACGTTTAAAAGGTTACACTTTATTTAACCTAATTATATATATATATATTATATATATATATATATATATATACCACCAAATATATTGGTTTAACATTTGCGCCACTTAATTAGGTTTTGTTGTTGTATCGGAGTTTACCGTCGCTGCTATAGTATTTCAATCATATAGCGACGTCCAGCTAATTACAGGTGGGGGAAGACCCCGAGTACACCGAGGTACCCGGGTAGAACCACCGACCTACCGCAAGCCAGCTGGAAGGCTTCCTCACATGAAAAATCCGAAGTCCCTATCGGGATTCGAACCACAGCGGTGAGGGGCTGAAAGATTTGTAGTCCACGACTGTAACCGCTCGGCCACGGCGGCCCCGTAATTAGGTTTTGTACCAACACCCAATATTGTCTAGTATATATATACTAAGAGATTACCCAGATGTGGGATGTTTTCATATGAAACCCTGTTTGTGGAGTGTTTAATATCTACCCCAATTTTTCTCGACCCCTTTTTCATGCCCTATTTCAGTATACAATTCATCAAGTACAAAACTGAAACATTTAGGTTTAACATGGAAACCCCTATATACGCGCTCGTAGCAATGATCTCCATTTATACCGACCAATCACATCCAGTTTATACTTGCGCGCTGAATATATATCGCCTGTAATTTTTATCTGTAACTATAAAACACCCCCATTTTTCGTGAATAACTATGTAATCGTAAAAGTCATTTCGGGTCAAGTAAATCCCCATGGATACAAGGATTTACAAATGCACCGCTTATTGAACGACGTGAACGATGTTCCGTGAGAATAAATTTTATTATGATAGTTTAAAAATGCCATTATTGAAATGACTGCGTGATTAGTAAAATTTTTTCAGAAAAAAAGATTTATTTTCTGCGCATATACTTTCACCCCTAATTCGGTATAATTACCTATGTAATGTTTGATTATTATTACATTATGTACTCAATTCCAATATCAGATATAACAAATATTTCATATACAATGTAAATGAATATCATTCAATATTATACAACAGTGTTTATTTCATGTCTTCTCATAGTGTACCTAAATAAACTGTATTTTATTTTACGATAATTAGCTAATTCGTTCAACTGTGGCTATAAACACTATACTTTTTACACCAGAAGACTTATATGTTCCTTCGTATACAAAGCCTATTGATATTCGATTAATATTTATCAAGGAGACAGATGCATGGGCGTAAGAATGCAAGTAAATGACCAAAAATCTTATACTGATACAACAACAGTAAATAATTACATGCATAGGTATCTAGAAGTTTTTATCAGCTCACGTGCATTTATCCGAATTTAATTTCAATTTTCATGCAACAGCTTTAGACTTACGTTAAACAGTAAAATGTGTAGTTTCAATGTTTCAAGGATACATTCAATCTTGCGCATTCATGCAAAACTTAGTTAAGTGTTGCGCTGATATTCGTATAAAACCAGTGCATGCTTTGATATATACTTCGCCACTCGTGAAAATATCACTTTTTTATGTTCACTCTGTGATATTATAAATCGATCTTACACCAAAACAAACATTTTTATTTCTTCTTTTTATTTAATGATTTAAAGGCAAGAACTTTGCTGTCTTATTCACAAAATTTGGGCAAAATTGGCAGGATTACCTCGCGTGCGTGACGTTTTTATGACGTCATTTCTGCGTAACACCCAGCACAAATGACGCTCCGGTCATTTCATAACGTAGAGTCAGGTTCAAGTTCAGAGTAAAAAAATGAAAATGGTATATTCACTATTTCAAGCAGTCACTGTGATATTACCATTTTTAATTTACTGATATTTCCCTATAATCCACATAAAAAACATTAAATATAATATATTCCAAAATAAACAGTTGTCATTAGTATCACTTTCAATTGATATCATATTCTTACAATGATAATGTATCTGACTTCATTCTGTTTAGAAATTATATCCAATAGAATTGCATTATATAGTTTACTATGTCTATCTTTTAGTATTTCATTTTAATGCCACTTTACAATGTCAACATTTTTTTTTCTAAATTTATATAGTTGTATATGTAAGGGCTATGACGTAGAATCCAAGACGATTACCAGTAAACCATGCATATATTCAATTTTAATTTTGAAATTAAACAAAACTTAAGACTCAAAGAAAAAAATAAACATACCAAAATTTACAAGAATATTTTTTAAAGTTTAATTTAACTTTACATTTAATGATATTCAATTAACCACAAAATTGCCAAAATTTGCGTTTTGCAAATGTGGGGTGTATACAAATATATACATTTCATAAGCATATATTTCACTCCGCACTTCGGTATATGCAGTGTGATTTCTGGCTTAACACCTTGTTAATAACATATCTATTCTCTTTCATCGCACAAACACAAAAATGTATGCAGCCCAAGAAAATATGAGAATAATTTGATATGGCTTGATCGGGACTGTCTGCAGTTTGTGGGGATAATATTTAGATCTTTCTGTGAGAAAACGTTATTATGTTTCATGGTCAATAAACAGTTGCATGGTTGGTGCTTGTAACTGTATAAAGAAAGACTTGGATGCTTTTGTAGAAAGCCATCGTTAAAGTATGGTTGTATTCTTTGATTCTCCATTTTACGGCTGTGCATTCTTCTGAGCAATTTTCATACAATTTAATTTTAAAACAAGAATAATCAAATCCTGTATTCAAAACCCCGTAACACGCCAAACTATCGTAGACCTTTTCTATTTTACATTCTTGCAATCTATCATTTCGAAACATTCAAGACATACATGAAAACGTTCAGTCCACGATGATTTTATCAGTCTGAGGAAAAAGAATATTTATATGTATGAAATAACTAAAAATTGCGGTTGTTTTCTTTGTCTTGGACAAATAATTTCCGACATTACATATCAAAAATGCTGATAAGTTTGGTGATATTAAGTGTGTTACCACATGCTGTATCACGCCGTAGACATGTAGCATGAAGTCACATTGCAGCAACGTTAAATGTTTTCAACGACGTTAAAAGTCGCATTTGACGTTATATGTCGCAAGGCTGACGCTAAATGTCGCCCAAACAACGCTAAATAAATTGCAAAACATTTATTCAAGCCCGTTGCTGCAAACTATTTATTCCAGCACCGTTGCTGTTGTTGTATCCACAAAATAAAAAGAAAATGTTTTGATTTTCGTTGATATGAATATATGTAACCTCGAAGTGATATAGTTTCATTCGTGAAATACTTAAGTTAATCAGTTTTCGGTCAAACATACTCCATATCTATTCAAAACGAATAAACATCCATTATATTCAAAACGGTAAAGTAAAGACTGGTTCCTGATTCATTCCTGATACCCTGGCTCATTGTTCCGGGATACGTCGGGAGCTTTAACTAGGCCAGTTATAACTACAAAAGAGTGCTTTTGAAGGAGTGCTACATTTAACGCTGATGTTGCGACAAAAAGCGGCAGTGCAGTTTTTTTCCGACATTAAGCGTTACAGATGCGACATTTAACGTCGGGTTTATTTGCGACATTTAGCGTTGATTGCGACATTTATATGCTTAGCCCCAAAGAAAGGGAGCTACACTGGTATTATATATTGCGACTTTTTCTGCTTTCATGATATTTTCCGGACAAAAAATTGGCACAGACAAAGGGCAGACATACAACTCTTACAAAAACAATGTATGCCTCCCATTTAAGTATGGGAGGTGACAAAATAAAAGGAAGGCCAATTTTTGCTTGATATCTGATCATGAGCAGCATGCTTTACATCTAGAAAACCACACGCACATGATATCTAACCGGACATTGTGCATAATTACCATTATCTCTGTGTCAAAGTGGCACCCTTTATTACTGCTGATGGGAAGTCATTTTTTAAACTGATTTTAATGTACACTTCGTCCTTTGAGGCACGTTTGGAGACAGGATCAGACTAGACTTGACTATTTGGGTTTACTGTCGTTTCGACAGTATTTCAGTCATATAGCGACGTCCAGCTAATTACAAGTGGGGGAAGACCCCGAATGCACGGATGCATCAGGGTAGAATCACCGACCTTCCCGCAAGCCAGCTGGATGCTTCCTCACATAAAAATCCGAATGACCCTGCGGGATTCGAACCCACGCGGTGGGGGGCTGAATGAGTGTTGAACTAAGCGACTTTTACCCTTCGGCCACGGAGGCCCCGGGACAGGATCAGTGTTTTTAAATCGAATATGAAAAAATTCTATTGAGACAGAATGTACATTATTGAAAGAGCTTCTTTGTGATAAAAAAAAATTTTAAATCGGGTTTGAATCGGTTGACTATGTTCAAGCGGAGCCAATTGCTGACAGTTTTGTCTTGGTTTTGATGGCTTTAGTGACGTCACGGTCACGTGGTATTGCTACATTGTAAGTTAACCCATTTTCGGAAATATCCTTCTTCCAATTTTACTTAATTTTTTAAGCACTTTCGGAAAATGTAATTCCCAAATTTGGCCCAGTATGATTAAAATTTTATGGCAAATATTTCAAACCATGTCTTTTCGAATGAAATTTGATTATCAAATTCATATGACTCATATGACGCCAAATTTGACGTCAGGTATAACGTGTGTACGCGCTCGCAGAATTTATTTGTAAATGGATTTTCTGTAATTTTCACAGAAGGTTTATAAGCTACGCCTTAGTTGTGCACTCTTACTTTCGTTTTCCAAATATAGAAAAGATCGAGATTCTGTGGTGAAATCAAGTTTCGAAAATATGATCTCAAAATTAAATTAAGTATTACAGAGCCCCCAGATGGGATAAAAAGCTGAAATTTGCAAATGTTGTAATTTTAAAAGTTTTCTTTTGACGTCATGGTGATCTTTTTAATTTTTTCATTCTCGTGCAAAAATTTCGATGTGATGCCAATGGTCCAGTATGATGAAAATTTTATGGCATTTTTTTTGATGCGATTTTTAAATGCAATGATATTCATTTTCACATGACGTCAGACTTGACGTCAGGTCAAAAAATTGTATGAATTTTCCTAAACTTTTCACAGTATGTAAAGGTTACAATCTAGATTCCTAATGTCTTTTTTGTATTCTGTATTAACTAGTTAAGTTTGATCAGTTTTAAACGGGTTGCAGAAAGTCCTATCGTTTTCCGTGCAAACAAAATCTAGTTCCTTATTATTATTCACTTTTTTCTTCCTTTGAGGTTCAAATTAAATTTGGTGCCGATGAGCAAGCAGCATGAAATATTAAAAAGAAAGCACAGTGACTTTGGCGCTGTTGATTGCAGTAAATTTTGTTTTCATGTGACGTCCGTCACATCAGGTTGAGAAAAAAATCCCGATGTATTGCACGCGCTCTACACCGTCATTTCTGGGCGGAATAGCATGATCTTTTTTCAAAATGTATGTTTTACATTCTAGATGTGCACCTCTATATACGTTTTGCAAAATTCAAAAGACCAAAGTTCTATGGTTAAACTATGTTTCGAACTTTGACCTTGGGAAAGTATTTAAAGTATTACCAAAGCTTACAGATAAACTAGAAACTTGATAATTGGTCAGAACTGTGTCCTATCGATTTCTTTCAGCTCTACGAAGATTTACGTCACATGACGTCAATGGCGTCATGACACGTTAACCCCAAAATTTTAAACATTTTTTTTCAGCACTGCGCGCCTTAGTTTTTGACAGATTTGCATAAAAATTTTTACTGAAGTGCAATATAGCATCTTATTGTAAAAAATAACTTCCGTTTCCGGAAATCCAGAAAGGTCAAGGTCACATGTCAATTATCGATTTTTTCTTTGGCCTTAAATATCTCTATCTCTATCGAGACACTAGGGGAAAAAGTGTAGTGCTTTGAAAGACCTTTCAGATGATACTGGATGATAAAAAAAAATTGACATACATAAACAATATGACCCGATCTATCGATTCAATTTAATTCTGAATGTTTTAAAAAAATCATGGGTTTTTTTTTTTTAAATCAGAATTCTTACCCCTTTTCTAAAGTGTAACCGTTTTCCATATACAAGTACATATTCAATAATTTATCATACGAATTGCCCCAAATAGAAAAGCAAAGAGGCTGTATTTTTCCAAGGTTACATCATCAAGGTCATCCTTACATGACAAGATGCAGCAGTCACTTGCACAAATAGGACGGCAGTATGTTGTTGTCTATATCGGTTTAAGATCTGTGGATTTTGATTAACAAAACCCGATTTAATTCATACTTGCAATTCAAAAAAGGGCCGTTTTTCAAGATTGATCGACAGCTGGATAATTTACCTAGATTAAACACCTGTGCCTAAAAGGATCCCAGGTGGCACCCGGACCCCCGGCCAGAAAATGTGTAAACATCCAACCTCGTCCTTGTATTTTTTCTCACCATAAAGATAGTAAGACAACTAGTATATAGTATTTTCATGTATTCTAGTAAACTAAGATTTCTGGTTTTCATCCCCGCAATCCGTGTTTTATGCGGCATCGGAACGATTTCATTACACTGGACTCGTGTCCCTTTGGTGTTTTCTGAAGATATGTCGGAATGGGTCGAAATTATTTCAAGATCCTCTATGGCGCAAGTAATGGTCGTTGTAATACGTGTTCCCTAAGGACGTATGAGACATACCTTCTTATGTTGGGAATAAAACTGCATGTTAGGTTTTACGTCCCAACGACAGTATAACAATCATTTGGTGATTTTGTTCTGTATTAGACAGGAAAAGTAGTGGGTCACTGCCACATGATGCACGTGGCGTATACATGTGACAACATAAACCCCAAAAGTCATAATATCCTGACACCGGGCCAACCAGTTCTTTGACTACGCTGTATTTTTTGCTGATGTATCCTCCTTTTTTTTCTCTCTATTTTTTATTTGTCTGTTTTCACTGCCAATGGTCTTTCGCTTGTCCTTTTCCTTCTCCTGTGATTTTCCCTGTCGCTCTCTTATCCTCTATTTCTTTCTTTCATCGCAATTAAACAAATTCCATTTCAGATTGACATACAGTATAATATTCAGAAATTTTTATCAACCTTTTCTTGCCTTTTCTTTCTTGTTTTTTCACCCTTTTATATCAAGTTTCAAGTTTTTTTTCAATGACTTGTACAATATGGTAATCATCATACAATACATAATTTACAAATAACACGTGAAAGAAAGGAAAACAAACTGTTAAATTACTTTCCTCTCTCCATCTCTCTCTCTCTCTACACACACACACACACACCACACACACACACACATTCAATCATTAAACATAGTATTTGATCATACTATAGTTTGAAAATAAAAGAAGAAAATTTAGCTGCTGGAAAAGAACAAAAATTAA
>CM037788.1:6919065-6969065 GCA_021229015.1 Solen grandis | reverse complement strand
AATATGCATAACCTCCTCTCAAGATTGAATAATGTCCTTTACATTTACCGCTTTCAACATATCTTCAAAGTAAAAATCAATTTTATTTTCTTCATTATTAGTGTTCATAATACAGTCGTGTTGGTGTTGAGAAGGATGGTTTGTATGACATCCATAACAGTTCTTTCTCACTGTCATTCCTTTTACTTCATACAATGCTTTCGCGTATAGAAAGTCAAAATATGAGTTCATCAACATCACATTTGAAGATGGTGAAATGCAATGATCAATTGGTGGAGTTGTAAATTCTTCTTCATCGACATTGACCGTCAATGAATCACAACTTTTATCATCATTCATTATATCCTCGGATAGTGTATTGAAACAAGCCATTTTGAATGTATGATGTGTTCTTTTTGTGTGTTGAAGAGGTTCTGAGTGAACGTTGATATTTTTTACAGTTTTTATATTTCACACAACTTTCAAATTCTAACTGTCACTTTTTGATTTTTTTAAATTCTAACGGTCACTTTTGGTATTTTTTAAGCCTATCTGATCAACACCGCCATTATGGAGGTCGCCATGATTGAACAACGGTTGTGGATCAAACGTTTTCCAAGGGTTCCATGATTAATCAATTACATTTTGTGAAATATTGCTTTTTAACTTCCTATGATTTTTAAAAATAAACAACTTAGTGAATGCAGTTTGTGTTCTGCTGGGTCGTCTCTTTTTTATCCCACTTGTGTAGTCTTAAGGCACATGAAGAACACTCTATTGTGTCATTTTTACCGGTATAATAAAATCTAGCTGATGAAAGCTGAAATTTATTAGGTTGCATTTGAGGCGACAACAAATCAATGGTGTTTAAGCGATCTTCAAAAAATATCAAGAGTGATGTCCAACTGTATGAATTGTTTTGTTGACATGATGACAGTCCGTTTAAGAATAATGACAAAAATTATACTCTCTTTTAAATCACACGGGTTTTCAAAAATTGTTAACGGAATGTTAATTTAGAACACACACTTTGATTTGATTTCGTTTTCTTTTCAATTCCATCATAAAACCGACTTCTATAGTAGTACACGTTATTATTTTAGTTCCCGGTAGTCATGTTACTTTATCAAATCCCTCTTCATTCATCTCAATATTTTATTGTAAAAAATGTGCTTGAGCCATTTTCAGTTCAACAGAAAAAAAAACCCACATGTATTGAATACTTTAAAGTCACTGGGTTGGTAATAAAAGAACAAAACAACATCGTTTTGTATACACATCAAACACTTGAAGAAAGATGCAACGTACACCTTATCTCATCAATTTATCTTATTACAAAAAATCACAGCGCTGAAGGCACTGAAGTTGTGTGTGTCACAAGTGGAAGAGGGTTTGACAAACTGCAAATATGTAGGGTAACTTAGTTTTCCCAAATATTAAACTTATATTAAAATAATAAGCGATTGTTCATTGAAGACTATAGAAATATAGGATGAATAAGAGTGGCAATGTGCTAATTTTTATAAGTCTGTTGAATGAAATGGTGCATTATCTAATGACCATATTAACGCATCCTTAAAGCGGGGCATTGTGCGAAAATCTGACCTCCGTTTATTTAATTAACTGTGATAAACAAAAGAAATGAGACAATACTGTTCTCTTACCACTATCAGCGCTTTGATTTGTACTACCGAGCGATGGCAAAGTTTCTATTCATAGATGCAACTCAGTGGTTCCCTACTGTGTTTTTAGTAACTTCGGATAGCAGATATCAGCCATTCTATAGAGCAACAAATAACCCCTGGAGATATCTGATGTATCTGAGATAGCTAGATGTGATTATAAGGAGGACAGTATATACTGCGCGGATAGATAAGAATAGAATGAGTCTACCGTTGTCGAAGTAATTAAATTTCAGTTGCATGAGAACAATTTCTAATATATATTCTTAAGTTAAAGATGCTATCAATTTAATAATATTATTGTATGTTAATAGTTTGATAATTGATAATATCATATATTGTTAAAATTGCTTCTTCCTGGGGCGGGTGAGAATGGGTCCCAGCTGTTAAGTCGATGCTAAAACCGGCTAGCACAAACTTTGAGCTAAAATCTACGCGCTCATGCTTAACAGTGAGATGGAGTTTTCTAATATAGATAGTTCAGTCTTGCCAAACACACCACCAATCTATAAATAGAGACTGTGACGTCACTAGCTTGCACTAGTCTCTATACTAGACCACAGGATTCACCCAAAAACTGCGAATTGTGCTTCCGCGCAAATAGACCCAAGTTCTATATAAACATGACCAACGTTAGTTACATGAGCATGCTTGAATACTACTAAATGTGCCTTAATCATTGTCGACACATTACATTTAATTTAAACGCTTCTGTGTTGATTGAGCAATATATATAAATTAGAATTACGATCCTACTTTCACTTTCACATGAATTTTTGGAAAACGTTGTCGTGTGCGTGTAATTTGCAGATAAGCATTTTTACCTCAAAATGTAATATAAAATGCAAACAATACTGTACTCTATAAATTGACAAAATCTTAATACCGTGTTTAAATATTGTATTTTATTGTATTTACGTTACTAATCCATTTCAGTGCAATCTCCAACGCAGGAGATCTTGATGGTGCAGCCATGTTTTACTCATGATTCTTTGAGCGCTTTTATGAAGGTCACTCAGACCACCTCTACCCCTACGAACTGTCACTACGCCTTCGTGGCCGAGAGGGTAAAGTTACTGATCTTTACACTCACTCAGCCCCTCACCGCTGTGGGTTCGAATCCCGGTAGGGACTTCGGATTTCATGTGAGGAAGCCTTCCAGCTGGCTTGCGGTAGGTCGATGGTTCTACCCGGATGACTCCGTGCATTCGGGATCTTCCTCCACCTGTGATTAGCTGGACGTCGTTATATGACTGAAATACTATCGCAGCGACGGTAAACCCCCAAAACAATGTCATTAGAAACATTCTTTAAATAATCGTTGATTTAAGGGTTTGTGTGGGGAAAGTCAGCAGGGCGTGGAATAAATGGTTTGTGTATGAAACGGAATAGATATGACCCATGATAAATATCGTTAAAGAAAACAATTTAACAATAGGTATTGTAATGCCGAATAGCTGCGGGTAGATCAATACTCTTCAGGCGATAGAAGCGAGCACCTGTCAACTCGATCGGGTAGACGTCGTGGGGTTTAACGCAAGAAAGGGCTATCTAAAGTGATGAAAATGTGGCTGGGCTAAAAGATGGAATGTAAAATGTTCACCCTTTAATCGAGATAGTCGGTTATTGACCTACCCCTCCCCCGGAAGAGAAGTTACCTAGCTATTTTAACAACGCTCAACTATTAAAGAAATTATATATCAATAAAGCTTACTATGCAAGACCGTCTGAGTTTAAATTTAGCTTGATAATAAATACAGGTGAAAGAAAAAACAATAGCAAAATTTATTAAACAAGTGTTACTTATAAGAAGTAATATATTTAATGGTCAAGTCATTTAATTCTGAATACTTATTATATCCTCATTTAACTTTCACTCCAGTGTATGAAGCAAAATTAATATTTGCCTGCGTTCATATGCGGTTGGGTTGATTCAAGTCCACAAAAATGGGACTATTTGAGTTTACCGTCGCTTCGACAGTATTCCAGTCATATAGTGACGTCCAGCTAATTACAGGTGGAGGAAGATCCCGAATGCACGGGATTCGAACCCACAGCGGTGAGGGGCTGAGAGATTTGTAGTCCACGACTGTAACCGCTCGGCCACGGCGGCCCCCTTTTCTATTGACATAGATGACGCTATCGAATCGATTAAGGTACGGGCTACATTAACTAGTACACACACCATTTTTTCACACCCTGCTTATTTCCCCCCAAAAGTATACTTTTGCAGAAAAGTATACGTCGGCATAGCGCTACATATTCGACTACTGATAAAATCTCTCTCTATATATGTATATGTATGTTTATAATCTCTCTCTCTCTCTCTCTCTCTCTCTTAGGTGATGATAAAATCTCTATATGTATGTGAATAATCCCCCCCTCTCTCTTAGATAATAATACACTATATATATGTTGGTTTTGTGTACATGTTTATAAGATGTGTGTACCCCCCTTTTTTGCGCTAAACTTTTATTATTATTATTATTATTATTATTCATGTTCAAATATACTGATCTAAAGCAATGCATTTTTTTCTGATGATATTGCATGTAAATAATCCTGTAAATTTTATTTATTTATTTATTTTCACATGTTCCATCTGTTATTACAACTCCTTTATAATACTTGCTCGCAAATATGAAACCCTCCCCCAACCATTTACTATTACTTTATCTGTTATATTATTATTATTATCTCAAGTAATTGATACTTTACTATTCTTTGGTATAATGTATATGTATTGTCAATAACTCTGACCGGAAACATCATTTTTCATCTAATAAAACTGTTTGTAAATAACCTAATATGGTATCACTGATATATCTGGGTGAATAAAAGATATGTTCTGCCCTTCTAAAGGTAAATGCTTGTATTGATATAAGAAATAGATTTGTACATGTAGAACATAATGGATATTACAAAAATAACCGATTTATCAATTGATAGATATGTAACTCAATCGTTCCGTATCGACGTTTTTTAAGGATTCAAAACTGTTAATAACATATGACATTTATACATAAAAAGAAATGTTGTTGAGGTATTGATGCAAGTTATTTTGGGGAGAATTATATAACGCCTCATATTGTATTGTGTTGTAACTTTCCACTTAACATATTTGTCCTTGACATATATGACTCTTTTTTCTTTTGTTGTATTATTTTACAAATGAACTAATTCATGGCCGATAGGATCGAGTTACATGTGCATTTCTTCTTTGAAACGAGCATACAAACATATGTGTTCATAACTAAAGTGTATGCATTGTTGTAATCTCCAGGGGGATCTCTATGGGGACAAGTGTAGTCCAATTTAAAGATTAAAATGAACATAATTGCGGCATACAAGGACAGCATTCAAAAAAGACACATTGTGTTTGTACCCAGGATTGTCCACTGATATATCGAATAATAATTGTTCAATGAATTGCGGCAAGAATCAAATTACAGAATGTGTATCAACGAGTCTCAGTATGACAATCATTACCGTAATCACTCTAAATTTTTGGACAGAAAAAAAATATTTCGTCCAAAATCTTAAGTCTTAAAAAATATTTTTCAAAAAGTGTCCCAAAACATAGGTAAACGCCGTTTTTTTTTTTTTTTTTTTTTTTTTTTTTTCATAATGTCAGTTAAGTGATATCGTCAATTAAATTTAAATTTTATTTATCTAGCATCAATTACAATGTTTGACTCCACGGAGGTACATTAAATCTATTTTCACATCTCTGGTTTGACACATAAAGTTTCTTCCAGTCAGTTGGAAAAGTGTATTTTCCGGGACTTATAAATCAAACAAGAATACTGCTTTTCTAACGTCGTGTTTAAAACAAGCACATAAACAGTCTAAGAACCCTTATTCATCTGCTGTTAATTGAACCACTGGGTCATTTGTTATCGTTGATTGCCAATTAATGTCACATTTACGCGATGTTGTTTTAACATGCGACAAACAATGTGTCACAGGTGGGGAAGAGCAAAGAGGGTTGGAAATTGAAGATAAACAATTGGAGTACCGTATCTGTCTGGTTTATTAATTAGACGAACGAATAATATTTCACCCTGCTTTAAGAAAATATCACAACAATGTAAATTTCATGCACCGGCTTTTAAAAAGCCATATGAAATATGCGTAATGGTATAGAGGAAAAAACATTGGGTAAACGGTAACTATGGAATAAAATTTTGTCCAAAAGCTAAGCGTCAGTAAAAATTATCAAATTAAAAGTGTCAAAAAATTAAGAGGCACAAAAATTAATTATTTTCTCAAAAATCAAAGGTGTCCAAAAACCAGGGTCTCTAATGATTTTTCTTCCTGGTATGTTTTCCCTAAAAATGTGGAATTATGTCAGCCGCATAACTGGAAGGTTGTATGTTCCATCATCGGCTGCATCATACTGTGTCGAATATGAAATTGAAGCAGTAACTAAAAAAAGCATTTTGGAATTAATTTCTTGAGCCAGGGTCTCTGTATATACAGTATAGTATTAAAGAGACCCTGCTTAAGCAGATAGCGTCTACAAAGCAACAGTGAATGCCTTGCTTAATGTTAACTGTAAAGTTTATTCTATTCGAGATTTTTTCTCATATGGTTAATGTACAAATGTACATACAAGTATTCATATGATTTTTAAGAAGTAACGCCCAGAAAAATACCACACAATGCCGAAACGGAGACGACCCAGCATTGGGAGAAGGCCAAAAGTTAGAGGCCAGTCACAAAATTAAGTACAAAACGTATATTGCTGGAAATATACAGCTTGTTGTTGCTCATATTCATTAATTATGAATTGTATATTCGATGTTGATGAATAATACCAATTGAGTTATCATATTACATATATTTCCTATTCTCTATTATAACCGTAACCTCACACAATTGTGTATGCGTGTTTGCAAAAGAGAGAAAGACAGAAAGTGGCAGTATGCTTATACTGTAGTAGGATCCTGTTATTGATCGAAATCGAAAGAGTACGAGCATTTTTTTTAAATGCGGTGAGGGAGTGAGAGACGTTCCCTTATAAGAATTAGTTTCTGAAATATGTTTAAAAAAAGATAACCATTTTCAGATCGAAGGATGAACTGTAATGAAATCGAATTAATTAAATTCTTATGAGAGCATTATATTTTCATCAAATCATTTAATAATTTCCTTAATTTGTATCAAACTTCTTTATAAGCTTAACTCCTTTACGACAATAAAATTACAGGAATACATACCTATAGCTCTTGTTTTGCCGTGTTTCCTCTGAACATGCCCTCTCATCCCTGTTACCGACGAGAAGTTGGAATCATAATCTGAACACTTGTTCAGAATTTCCTTACGTTTTTTTCTTCTTAACAGTTTGTTTCATAGACACACTGTTATCGTCAGAGCAGTCCTCACACTCGCTATGTGTAATAATATCGAGGATAGAGTCCAGATCTAAATTTAAATGTAAAAAATCACGTTTGCTGAATGCAATATCTTAACACCGACTGTTGAATACTAAGTAAAAAGGTACTTTCCTTCCCTTTATATAATCATGCAATTCACATTTAAATAAAATTAGTTAACTATCAATTTTGCTCATTTAGCAGATTATCCTATGCTAAATTATTTTTTAATTGTCTCTTTTAATGCATTAGCAGGTGAAATGGTTTCTTTGACTACCGACTTCTAAAGATCAAATAGAATATAAGTAATTAATGACGCCGCAATCCGAAAAGGTGAGAAACATTTACCGGACGAATTGTTCGTCAGTTTCCCGTGTATAAAGTGAAATTCATATTTTACAAATACAATAACTAGTCAGAATATGATATCATTTACCACGATCAATAATCTCGGTAATAAAATAAGAAGTTATTCCTTTACCGGTATATATGAAAGCTGAAAATCGTGGCAGAAAAAGAAAAACTTACAAATTTTGCAAGTTTCAAGTTTTTATTATGGCATATCGGCACCACATATAATAATATAACGGGACCAGGTCTCTTTAAATAGTAATAAATAGACTCGACTAAAATTTTAAAAAAAATCAGATAATATTCATGATATGATTACAATAATTTCAAGACCTTTTAGATGCAATTCGCATTATATCATATTCTTATTATTTATTGTAAAACTTTAAATCCCGAATCACGTTAAAAACAAAAACAACAACAACAACAACGTTTAAGAGCCTGAAATGCGGAATGCTAAGCAAACATACATCACAGGGTTGTAAGCTGATCTCAAAACCAGACAGGCAAATCATATTTTTATATGATTCTGACTAGTGTGAAGCCGTACTTCAGTGTCAAAAAGCACTATTACACAGCTCCAGTAATATACGAAGAAAGTCGTGGATTTCATGCATCTAGTATGTAGATCTTATTTTGGTGAAATTATTCAAAATACACTGATATTGAATTAAGCACTTACCTGTTTATCATGGGAAACAGCTAAAGAAAACTATTAAAATACCTAATAAAATAAAAAAAAAGATATTGACCATTTTCACAAAACACCGGGAATTGTTAATACACCAGGAGAACAAATATTATTAAGTTTTGGAAGTATTTAGTTTTTAAAATTTCATTAAGATTTGTAAACCTAAATATCCCTTGAATTAAAATAATTTTATATATGGCAAACATAGAAAAAATCGGCTCATGGATATGGGCCGTGCTGACTAGCGACGGGGGCGATTTGACAAGGGCCGAATGGAGCAAGAATTTGGCAGCGGTTACCTGACAATATGATAAATCGATAATCTGCACGCTTACCTATTTGAGTGTCCCAAAACTTAGAGTGATTACAGTATTCCAGTGAATTGCGCAATCAAGGACACATAATTCAAAATATCACAATGTGTGTGTACCAACGTATGTCAGTTGGAAGTGCCATGTATTCTATAGTGAACTGATGGTACAACTAATTATTTTTATTTATTCCATTACCAAAGACTTGTTTTATTGTAAGATTGGGTATTACTATCATGAGTGTAATATTCAAATCCATTAAAACGTTACCCTAAGATATATAATTTGAACTGCATTGGAAATGTACATGAGCACGAAATCAGATTGTGTGGGTTGTATTAACTTTCCATTCTAATTTTTCAATCTGATGGGGACAAGTTAACGCCATGTCAAGGTATGTCTATAATAACAATGCTCGTATTTAAAACTTGAATTATCCCTTTCAAGTATTAATCATTCCGGCAATGTGAGAACGTGCACCAAACGCTATGTCAAGAACTGACGATAACTAGAACTATCACTTAAGATAACTAATACCCCAGCTTCTCACCTTGTCTTTATTTAAATTGAGTCTTTATATATCTGACCATGAAACGTGAAACATTGTGGCCTGAACGCTCACCATAGTACCATCACCTAATTAAAACATCAGGTCACTTGAGTTCACAGCCAGATTCAAATCCTAAAGAAAACTATCCAACAATCTGCAGACCTCATTTTTCAAGGAATCAACTTTATTTTAGCATGATGGTAGAACACATGACTGAGAGACCAGTGAAACTAAATTCTAACTTTTTGTTTGACAGAATAATTTGAAAATATGATATTTTATATAGCAGTCCCGTTTATCAAGGGATCATATTTTTACCAATTAGGGTAGAAAATTATTGTTACCCGCTGCCGGAGTTCAGCTTAATACATATTAAACAAGAGGACCAAGATGGCCCTGTGTCGCTCATGTGAGTAAGATTGCTGTGTTAGGCATAATGACAAAAAAATGTGGCATCTAATGTGTTTTTGAACATTTGACTAATCACTTAGATTTTGATCTTACCTGAATTTGCTCTTAACTGGGAAATTCATGCAGTCATCATTCTTATCAAGTTTAATGAAGACTGGGACAAAATGTAGGCCTCTAGAGTGTTCCCAAATTTTCCTAAAATTTGTTACATTAAGGTTAGGCTAAAACTGTGGCCTCCAGAGTGTTCACAAGGTTTTTCTAAGATTTGATCTGGTGTCTTAATATTTGATCCCATGTGACCCGATTTCAAACTCATCAAGATATCATGTAGACAAACATCCTGACCAAATTTCATGAAGATTGGGCCAAAACTGTGGCCTCAAGCATGTTCACAAGTTTTTTTTCTAAAATTTGACCTGGTGACCTAGTTTTTGACCCCACATGACTCATTTTCGAACCCATCCAAGATATCATGTAGACAAACATCCTGACCAAACCTAATGAAGATTTGGCTAAAACTGTGGCCTCTAGAGTGTTCACAAAGATTTGACCTGGTGATCTAGTTTTTAACCCCACGTGACCCAGTTTCGACTTCATCTGAGATAATCATGTAGACAAACATCCTGACCAAGTTTCATGAAGATTGGGCTAAAACGGTGGCCTCTAGAGTTTTCACAAGGTTTTTCTAAGATTTGACCTGGTGACCTAGTTTTTGACCCCCACATGACCCAATTTCGAACTCATCCGAGATATCATGTAGACAAACATTCTGACCAAATTTAATGAAGATTGGGCCAACACTGTGGCCTCTTGAGTGTTCACAAGCAATTGTTGACGACAGACGACGCACGACGGACGACGGTCAAAAGGCGACCACAAATAGCTCAGGTGAGCTAAAAAGTCAACTTAAGTCGTTTCATATATTTAATATTACATAATTAAGTTCATTTCTTGTTATTCTGATTTCTGTATAACAAATATTTCCGGATACCACAAGAGTGACGGTTTCCAA
The DNA here is from genome assembly GCA_021229015.1 of Solen grandis. Taxonomy (NCBI): domain Eukaryota; kingdom Metazoa; phylum Mollusca; class Bivalvia; order Adapedonta; family Solenidae; genus Solen; species Solen grandis. Next base: position 6,958,700 of record CM037788.1, on the reverse strand, counting down.
CCTGAAATTTACAAGATACAAAGTCTGAGAATTATGTGATTTCACTGCTGAACTTACAAAATTCATATCATAGCACCGTAAGTATATGATCAATGTTAAATTCTTATGTTCCTTCAAATCTTATATGTACAGCAGGTTCTCTAGTTTCAATTGGCAATTCATATTATATGAATACAAAGAAGAATGACATGGTCACAATACATGTACAAGATAAAAATGCAATACAACTTTACAATACACATATGTACACATTTACACAACTCACCAGTATGTGGTACTAACTGGACATCATCTCTCCGGGCATATTGTGCTGTTAATTCTGTAAATTAGGCGTAAAAATAGTCTTGTTTCTGGTTACAGGCTGGGAATTTTTTTTAGCTCACCTGAGCACAACGTGCTCAAGGTGAGCTTTTGTGATCGCCCTTCGCCCGTCGTGCGTCGTGCGACGTCAGCAATTTGGCTTGTTAACACTCTAGAAGGCCAATTTCACGAAACTTGGTCAGAATGTTTGTCTCTATAAAATCTTGAATAAGTTCGAAATTGGGTCATGTGGGGTCAAAAAGTAGGTCACGAGGTCAAATCTTAAAAAAATCTTGTTAACACTTAGAGGCCACATTTTTGGACAATCTTCATGAAACTTGGTAAGAATGTTTATCTCTATAAAATCTTGGACAAGTTTGAATTTGGGTCATGTGGGGTCAATAAGTAGGTCACAAGGTCAAATCTTAGAAAAAACCTTGCAACACTCTAGAGGCCACATTTTTGGATCAATCTTCATGAAACTTGGTCAGAATGTTTGTTTCCATAAAGTCTTGGACAAGTTCGAACTTGGGTCATGTGGGGTCAAAAAATAGGTCATGAGGTCACATCTTAGAAAAACCTTGTTAACACTCTAGAGGCCAAATGTTTGGCCCAATCTTTATGAAACTTGGTCAGAATGATTGTTTCCATAAAATCTTGGAAAGATTAGAATTTGGGTCATGTTGGGTCAAAAAGTAGGTCATGAGGTCAAATCTTAGAAAAACCTTAACACTCTAGAGGCCACATTTTTGGCCCAATCTTCATGAAACTTGGTCAGAATGTTTATTTCCATAAAATCTTGAACATGTTCACATTTGGGTCATGTGGGGTCAAAAAGTAGGTCATGAGGTGAAATCTTAGAAAACCCTCGTTAACACTCTAGGGGCCACATTTTTGGCCATATCTTCATGAAACTTGGTAAGAATGTTTATCTCTATAAAATCTTGGACAAGTTTGAATTTGGGTCATGTGGGGTCAATAAGTAGGTCACAAAGTCAAATCTTAGAAAAAACCTTGTTAACACTCTAGAGGCCACATTTTTGGATCAATCTTCATGAAACTTGGTCAGAATGTTTGTTTCCATAAAATCTTGGACATGTTCATATTTGGGTCATGTGGGGTCAAATTTTAGGTCATGAGGTGAAATCTTAGAAAACCCTTGTTAACACTCTAGGGGCCACATTTTTGGCCATATCTTCATGAAACTTGGTCAGAATGTTTCTCTCTATAAAATCTTAATGTTCATTGGGTCATTGGGGTCAAAAAGTAGGTCATGAGGTATCATAAAAAACCTTGTTAACACTCTAGAGGCCACATTTTTGGCCCAATCTTCATGAAACTTGGTCAGAATGTTTCTCTCTATAAAATCTTGGACATGTTCATATTTGGGTCATGTGGGGTCAAAAAGTAGGTCAATATGAAAAACCCAACATATATTGCTCATTTATAATCAGGTGAGCGATTAGGGCCACATGGCCCTCTTGTTTTCTTTTTACTTTTTTTTTAAAGCTTAATCTATTGTGGAAAATATAACATGCTACATGCCAATTTCTCTTTTACTGTATTTTGCAATTTCAGACAGCTTTACGGGAAAAAATCTTTTGTTTGTACAAAACATCAGTCCATTCAGCTCATATGAGAATAGGTTGCCGGTACATGTGGATAGTACTTAGAAAGCACATGCTGGGTGCAGATGAAAAATCCATAAAATGGCGGAGTCAGTCACCTGTGTCATTTTATCCAATCAACACACGTTTTTATGCTTCCTAATTCTGAATAAATGCGGAATACTTGGATAGTATCGCTTACAATATCTATTGATATTTTACACGCTCTATACCGATTTGCTTTTTATCTGCGGTGAGAAACTATTGTTTAAGGGTGAAAATAGAAGTGAAGATTGCGAAAGTAATGTGTGATGGACTGATTAATGTCTATTATGAAATCATCTGGCAGCACATAAGTATATTTAAAATGTGCCGAGGATCCCCCAAATTAACTGTTGTAACGACCCCTTTAAAAATAGTTGTTCGTAACGTTTAAGACGTAGTTTATCCTTTGATTATTTACGAAAGTTAGTTGAAATTCGAAACTAATTTGTAATCTTAAAATGGCTGTCTCCAAAACTATCGTTTGTAACTGTTTAAATGAAGTCAAGGCGACATAAAATCTTAGATTAAGATGGATATTGTTCATTTTCATATATATATATGTGTGTGTGTGTGTGTTTCATTTATTTCTTTTCTCAGCTCCGAAAAAGAAAAAAATGGGTCGGAGGTTAAAGTAATGGGTCGGTCGGGTAACAAGAAACAAACCTTGTTTTTACGCCTTAAAATCGTGATGAGAAAAAAAAGTTCATATATATTTTGTATAGCGTATATATATAGAAAGGGGTCGAGCCTTTGGGGCTTTATCTTTCAAGGGTCATCTTTATTTTAAAGATTTTGGTAAAACACTATGAGGTGACCATTGGTGTCAAAGTTCTGACTATTGGTTTGATAGAAAAGAATTTTGAAATGTTCTATAAAGAGTATATAAAGAAAGGCGCCAAACCATTGGGGCGTCATTTTTCAAGTAATCAACTTGATTTCAAAGAGTTTGGTAGAACACTAAGAGGTGACTATTTGCGCCATATGTCATTACATTCTGAGAATTGATTTCCTAAAAAAGAATTTTAATATTTGTTCTATATAGAGTATATAAGGAAAGGGGCCGAACCCTTGGGGCCTCATTTTTCAAGTAATCAACTTGATTTCAAATAGTTTGGTAGAACACTAAGAGGTGACTATTTGCGCCATATGTCCTTAAATTCTGAGAATTGATTTCCTAAAAACGAATTTTGAAATATATGAGTACCCTTAGTGTCTTCTATTTCAAGGGATCAACTTTATTTTAGCAGCTATTTTAGAGCACTACAAGGTGACCGCTTGTGCCAGACGACATTAAATACTTACCATTAGTTTCAGAGAAGATTTTTTTTTTAAGTTTTTAAAAACCCATATGCCTCTTTTGATTGTTGCAAATGTTTTTCAAGACAAATATAAATGAAATATGTAAGGCTGAGCGTTCAAGAAATGCATGGCCAGTTGTATAGACATTATATAGATAGTTGTATAAACTACACCAAATAATCTGAAAATCAATATAAAAACATAAAATAAAAGATAGAAGAACGATGCTTACAGCCAATATTCATATCTATACTTATTGTCGTATGATTTGTACTTAAATAATAACGTAAAGATACTTTCACTTTTTTACCTTTGTCTGCTTGAGGTCTTTGTATGAAACTGATTTGATGCTTATAACTCAAGAGGCTGAATTCCGCTTTATATGCATTTTTCTTGTTTATGTTCCTTGTTGTTTATCATTTGTGCCTAAATGATCAGAAATTGTCTAGCTGGTCAGCTGAAGTTATGAATTATTTATTTAATTCATTTGATTCTGTCTTTAAATCTGAAAATAATTGATTTATTTTTACTTAGCATATTGAAATAAGTACAGTTATTAAAGTGTCTGCTTATAAACCTGTTCAGTTGTATCATGTGGCACCAAAATTGGTGAAACTATTACAAGTTAAACATGTAAATGTACGATGTCATGGTTTGTCCTATTGCCCTGCCTGCACAGGCTACAGACGAAACCAGTTGATTTTGTTTACATGTCGCCAATTTCAAAGATGAATTTCAGAGAAAAGCTCGTATGGAACAATGCCTATTCTAACTTGAACCAACCTACGGTAAATTGTTTTCCAATACCTATTATTTAAATTGCTAAACATTGTATCGATACAGTACACGGTTTTCATATTATGTTCAAAAGTATTATTGTACACATGTAATAATACATGTACCAGAATCTACTTTCATACCGGAATCTACCGGAATCGGCTCTTAGGACCGGAATCGATTTTTATTTATGCATTATAGTCATTTTTTTAGTATATATTTAATAGATATTTATTAAATGATTAATTTAACACTAATTTGTAATGTTTTTTTTGTTAATTCATAGGTTTATAAAGGAAAAAAATCTTTGTCACTAGCCTACTTATTTCGATGCCGAAATGGACTCGTAGTATTACCGGAATCGACTTTTATTTTCATATTGCAGGCGATATTGTCATTGTTTTTTTTAAATTAACATTGATTTATTGTTTAATTTGAGACTAATATGTGAAATTGTTATATTATTGCATGAATCATTCAGGGAGAAAACAGGCCACGATAATGAGCCTTCCGAGCCCTTTGGATACCGAAATCGACTCGCAGTACTTACCGAAATCGACTCGCAGTACTTACCGAAATCGACTCGCAGTACTTACCGAATCGACTCCTTTCTTTCAGTATTGTGGTTTATTTTTTATCATTTATAAAAGGATGCCGCAGTAATAATTTGATAAAATTTAGACTTATATATATATATATATATATATATATATATGGTATGTTTATTCGTTGACTATTAAGAATAAGCTATAATGAGTGTATGAATGTAGGTATGAAAAGCGAACTGGAATGAACTCCATTTCGCGAAATGGACCGAGAATATCGAAATGGAGTTTTTATTAACCAGGTTTTCCGAAGGAAAACTCTGTTTATTAGATTGGGGTATGTCGGCAAGCGGGCGGGCGGGTTGGCGTAAACAAATTCTTCTGTGCGCAACTCCTCCTACATTTTTCAACGGATTTGGCCCAAACTTTTACAGAAGCATTATTACATTGTGGCCTGGTGCATATTGTCAGGGTTTTGTGGTTTGACTTTTTTGATGCAGTTATGGCCTTTGCCCTAATATGTATATAGGGAAATATTCTTCTGTGCGCAACTTCTCCTACATTTTTCAACGGATTTGGCCCAAACTTTTACAGAAGCATTATTACATAGTGACCTGGCGCATATTGTCAGAGTTTTGTGGTTTGACTATTTTTGATGCAGTTATGGCCCTTTGCCCCTTAATGGATGTAATATAAAGGGAAATATTCTTTCGTGCACAACTTCTACATTTCTTAATAAATTTTGTCCATACTTTAACAGAAGTACCTTCACTAAGTCACCCTGTAGAATATTACCTGTGTTTTGCAGTTTGACCATTTTTGATGAAGTTATGCCCCTTTGATAAAATTCCTTGTCCGGAGCATAACTCCTACATTATAAGAGGTATTGACTTGAAACTTTATAGGTGCATACATCTCATTGAGGCGGAATGCAGTGCATAGGAACCTCACTATGTGGTTCATAATTTTGGAATTACATGTTTGCCCCTTCGTAAAAATTCCTGATATGGAGCATAACTCCTTAATTTTAAAATATATAGTAATGATTGGTTTTGCAGTTTGACCATTTTTGATGGAGCTATGGCCCTTAGTTATTTTTTTCAATAACACATGTGTAAGTTATTGAGAAATATTCTTCTGTGTGCAACTCCCCCTACATTTCTCAATAAATTTTGTCCAAACATTTGTAGGGTCACCAGCATTTAGTGCTTTATACAGAATTGCATTAGATTTAATAGACATTGAGCACAAAATTAGTTGACTGATACAAATAATCTCTACTGGGACGAAACATTGCGAAAAGAAAACCTGGTTTTGTGAAAATTCCTGTCACTTGTTTTAATACTACGGCATTATATCGAGATATATCTATTGATATAGTTAAGAAACGGTTAAGATATATAAATATCTTGAAGTTAAGCAAAAAAAGATGTGCATCAGATATTATAATACAGATTTGTCCATTTCCACGAAATGGAGTCCATTTTGCAATTCAATTCAATTCAATTTCTATATTGCCACCATTATTGGTGATATGCAGAATATTTACACGAATGATAAGTAAAGATTTTACAAATGAACAAAAGATATAAACACATACACATGTCAATGATATGAGACTGAAGTCATTAATATAATGCACCTGAGTTGAAAGTTCTTATCATATTAAGATATATAAGAACTCAATTATGCTTTATAAAGAGTTTTATATGACGTTCTTCGTGCAGTTATAAATGAATAGGAATAATACTTCTAAGTACGATAGTTCATTGCAATTAACAGTCTCGGGTAAATGAACATTTAAACCAATGAGAGTGATATACTAAGTTTACTAATGTCTGGGTCAGTATTGGATCTATGCAATAAAAGCTGTCAAATAAAGCCCAGTGATCGTATGATTAGCTAAACAAGAAGAAACGCAATGAATTACAATATCGTTATATAATAAACCACACTTCTCACAGAGTCTAGGAGTTGTTTCAGGAACTAGACACCACAGTCTAGAAATGTGACGCCTAATGTGGCTATATTTTTGTAAACTGCAAACGCTGTATACAGGCGATTTAATTATACAGGGTTGTAATAATATAAAGTGCCTAAAATCGTCAGCTGTGGCCACTCTGTTTATCCAAAGTTCGTGGTGTGAATTACTTACGGCGAGTTTTATGAAACGTTTCCATTGGAGTCTCGTGGGCATTGAGCCAGGGTTTGAAAGACTTACGTTATTAAATTCATGTAAGCCAAGTAAAGACAAAATTCTACAGATATCTGGGACAAATCCCGTCTGACATTGCCCTCCATTCAAATAGTGAAAGTATCTATGAGTAAATATTTTACGACTTACGCAGTTTATACCTAAACTAAAAATCGAGTGGAAAAACTAGAAATTTTCTTACAATCACAGCACAATATCATTTATTGAGACCAAGCATCGACTAACATATCTCATATCTGGTGCGAGAGGGGAGGCCTTGGAGTTTTTTAACAACAAAATGTTGCAATCTGTTTTAAAATGTGAATGTCATTCTGTGTAATATTGTTCCATAATTCACTCCCATATAAAGTAACAGGTTGCAAAATTTTTAATATAAAGATCTACTGAAACATTTATGTTGATACCATGTGGGTGCACATCCTGTGTTAACAATGCAAAGAAAATGCACTTTTTGCCTTCTTGTATCACTTTTTAATTCTTTCTGTGCATTTCAAATTACCATCTTGCCGTATGCCCAGGTGGTTCGCGTGGTTTGTTTGTGAAATACGTTTATTACAATATATTATTGCTAAATTTTGAACTGTGCGCTTCTTGCTGAAAACAACAACTTCTGATTTTTTTTAAACGTTAATGTCAATTTGCCATTTTTTTACAATATAAGTAAACAATATCGACCATTTTTTGTAGATTAAGGGGCGACAACGCTTACAAGGATATGTCATCTGCATCTGCTGGGTTACCTGACCTTGTTTGCCCAACATTACATCCCATATTGCTCTTTGTTTTGACGTAGAAAAAAAAGAATTATCTATTCAAAAAGTGTGGAAAGTAGGAAATATTTTGTTATTTTAGTTATCCATTTGTATACTATATCCGTAATTATGTTGATCACAGTGGTTTGATTAAAGAGTATCTAAAATTCAGATTTATTCAATACTTGCTTTGAATTCAGTGTGTCTTTACATATAAGTCATAATAGTTATTATTCATATTTTAATGATTATGATTTAAGTCATAATCATTTTAACATTTACATAATTACAAAACGTTGCAGTTAATAAATGTAATGCATTATTAGAAAATTTCGCATGTTATATATTAGGGTCATGTTTATTCTTATACTTGGTATTTTGACTATTATCGTGCTGACTAAAATAATAGTTATTACTGGAAAGGATCAAAGACTTCTTATTATCTATTTTAGATACACAAATCCCCATAACACAAAAGTGACCAGCAAACTGCGGCACGACATTAACATGAAATATATATGAAAATATATATTGCTGCCTCACTGCAATATCTACGTAGACAAGTGGCATGATACAACATCTTGTCACATTATTCCAGCACCGGGCCAACCAGTCTTTGGAGTTGAACTATCTTTATATTATCCTGAGCGACAATTAATATATCTGTACCAGTGCAATTCAAAGAACCTAAAATGTAGCGGCCAGGGTAAATACATGACTACTGTCTGCATCATTTTGCATTTCATAGTCGCCAAATGCTTGCGTGAGAGGGGGCCTCCGTGGCAGACCCGAGTATATTCTCTGATTAAGATCACTCAGACCCTCACCGCTGTGGATTCGAATCCTGTAAGGGTCACTCAGACTTTTTCAGATGACGAACCTTTAAGCTGGGTTTTATCTTGTTAGGAGTCTTCCTTTATGATACAAAAGCAATTACAATGCCTGTGCGAAGGATAATATCCAGTGTGGCATATTCACAGAATAACCAGGGCCCTTGTTCATTAATCTCCTGAGTCTATATTTCAGACTCAGGATTCTGAAATTTGAAATATTCCTTTTCATTGTCTATCTTTAAAGCCCATTATTATCATATGATTGCTCCCTTTAAAGCCTATTATTATCATATGATTTCTCACTTTAAACCCCATTATTATCATATTATTGCTCCCTTTATGATTAAAGAAATTCAACTAAAAGTTAATGAAATATTTATAGATTTAGATAAACGTCACTTTGAAAACTTGGACGTTTGAGTCTAAAGTATAGACTCGAGAGGTTTGCGAAAAAAGGCCCCACAGGGTTTGCTTTTGAAAGAACGATATTCATTGAATTTTCCCCTTTGCAATACAACATAAAATCATAGATTGCTTAATATCTGTGCAAACAAAATGATTGAGAGATACATGGCCATTTCATATACGATCACTAGAAATTTTCACATCGGTAAATCTGAGGCTCTCCATATACATGTAATTAGCTGAAAATTCCTATACATGTATCTGACATGTATACGAGCGTAAAGTCACAGCAACGGTACTCTTGTTTTCTTTATAATGTAACACATTACTTAAGATGTTTTCGTAAAACACAATGCCGTTTTCTAGAGGTTAGAACCTCATATTCTTGACAGCTTTTCTTAATTTTTTTTATATTATTAATTTCCATGATTTTTTCTACAAAATGTACTTAAATCAAACGCCAAGATATTTTCAATTCATTTTTTTTTTGATACGGGGTACTTGGCATGCTTTATTACTTACTACTAAAAAATTTCAAGTACTTTTTTCAATGCGTATTTTTTTCTTTGCATTCCATTCCATGATAATTGCGCCTAATATGATATAAAGTGTTCGAGATGATCAGGTTAAAAGCGAAAACTGAGATGCCGCTTTCTATTTTTTTTTTTTTTTTTAGTTGCCCTCTTTTAATAGTTTTCAGATCGGATCGTTGTACATAACGATGTAAAGTGACCCACATAGAGTAATAATGATAATAATATTAAGATATTTATAGAAGGTAGCTCAGTAAGTTTACAAACATTGTAAGTATAGCTTCTTTACACGAGGCCTTCTGAAATAAAACATCAATGTTATGTACAATAGTGATAAAATATAATAACAACAAACAAACAAAATAAAAACAAGTCATAAGTTCTTAATAGAAATCATTTTGCATATTTATGCAGACGATGATGGTAATGATGAAAATTATGTAAAAAGTGATGATGAGAATGAAGATGAATTGTCTGCTTACATATCATTGAAAATATTTCAAATCTCTGAGCAGAAACCCAATAGTAACATCAAGAACAATGGGTCAAAGCGTAATATTTGATACATTAATAGCAAACGAATTGTACATATCTTTCGGACCTTAACGCATATATACACAATGCATTATACATCGTTGTTCAGTTTTTTGACATGTTAATAGTTTGACAAACTTAGGTACAAATGTACGAAACATAATGATTAAGTTCCGATACCCGAAACAAGGAATACTAATTAAAGGCATTGGATGAAATAATGATGAAGCAACCTTTTAAATGACTACAAGTTTGTTGCCGACTTAATACGATTAGGCAAACCATTCCATACTGAAGCGCCCGTATGTCCAAAACTTTTCTTAAGAATTCTGTATTCGGTTTATCATATGTTAATTTGTTGTTTGCTTGAGATCTTAACAAATTTTGGTTATAGTATATAATCAGGCGTTAGGTTGTTTAATGCTTTGTAGACTAATACCACTACATGAAATTTCACTCATTTTTTTGTACGAGAACGGTAAAATATCCAGTTCCTTATAAAGGTTATGTGAGTGTGACCTAGTTGATAACTTTATAATAATTTTGCACGCTCGTTTTTTTTGTTTTTTTTTTGCAATTTGGTTACCTTAGCCATATCAGTTTGTTACATATACCCCATATGCTGGAACAGTAGTCTGTTATCGGAGATATATATGCATAGGAAATTCTCCCCAAAAAGATGTAAATAAGAATTAAGTTTATTACAAATCAATTTGACATGCTCTGACCAGCTTAATGATTGATCAACGACCCCTTGAGGATTGAGTAACGACCCCCTATCAGTATTTTATAGGATAGTGACCCTTGTATGAATGAGAAAAAAAAATGAATGTCACCTCATTGCCACCATATGTGACTTTATGTTTGGTTGTGAATGAGTTGCCATTTTGGTCAAGGTCAAGGGCTCTATTACCATTTGGGAGATGGTCAGTCATTTTTCTTTCTTACAAAACTTCATAGGCGATAAAAGAAGACCCTGTAAATTAATTAATTAATCAATTAATTAATTACCATAAATCTATTTATTTCTTTAGGGTTGCATGCATCTTCCTAAAAAGAACTTTAGCCATCGTTGTTCTTTTCATTGCATTCGAAAGAGTGTTGTTTCTAAAGTGAACCAAAGAGACAATTTTACGAATTAATGAACCTTTAAGTCGAATACATGTATATAATAAGAAGGTAGGTAACTTCATCCGCTGAAAACGTACAGTTTCAATTGCCGCAACTCCTTTAAAAATTGGTGAATTTTCATAAAATTGGTCTTGTTTTGCGTGGAAGGGATGAATTAAGACAATCAATTGCAAAAAAACACCCCTTTGCCAACGGAATCGCGTTACAACAGTCGAAAACGCGAAGTCGAAAACTCGTTTGGTCGGAAGAGATCTGACCGACGGAATTTCGCTAATCTCTTTTCAGTTTTTAAAACTTCATCCGAATCGAACTTGACCGATGACTAGCTACGTTTAAACTGCGGATTCTCTACAGTTTCTCTCGAGCGTCTCGATGACATTGCTGATGTAAGTTTTATTTTCGATTTAGTCACAAAGTCAATGGATTTCAAGTCAGCACAAGTGTTGATTTTAGGTATATTTGTTTCTTTCATCAGTATTTGTCCATACAATTCAACACTCCCGGATGCTTCCGTGCATTCGGGGTCTTCCTCCACCTGTAATTAGCTGGACGTCGCTATATGACTGAAATATTGTCGAAGCGACGGTCAACTCAAATAGTCAAGTCAATTCCTTTACAATACCTTTGTGACTAATCAGAAGAATGCATAGCTAAGAAAAGTCGCTTGTAATCGTTGACTGCACCAATAAGAGGTCGCCCGACTTCTCATAAAGTAAGAATAAAAACACTAAAAAGCTTCCATTCATTTCTAATGAACGGAGCACACGATTTTAATAACATTTTATATGTTAAAGTTAACACACTATTATAAGTAACGTCCTTCTTTGTCGAATTTACTGGAGTAGGTGGGATTTTTTCCATAGGATATATAGGAACTATTACTTATGGGACCAGTACAAATTATTAGCAGTAATATAAACTACAGGAAGAAATATAAGGTATAACAATTGAACAGATCTCGTTCGAGGGAGGAGCCATTATTTTTATAACGGGTTTCAGCATTTTATAGAAAGGGGTTTAATGACCTGGTCGTCATTCTATTGGAGTCACTTTACTTCGTTTCATCCGTCATTATATAGTATCATTATACAGCCATCAGTCAGTTATATCATTCAGTCAACCCGTGTCAACCAGACAATAAAATGCAAAGATTTACAAACCATTTATAAGAATGTCTGGGTGGAGATTACTCTCTTCAACTCAAGAAAATTAATTGTTTGTTCATTTTATCGACCACGACCTGATGGTAATGTTTCTCTTCAGCATCTTTATGAATCACAAAGTAGAATTAAACCAAACATTTAACACATTAAACCAAAATTCTAAATCTGTGATACTACTTGGTGGTGATTTCAATCTTGGAAACATTGACTGGAAACCATCAAGTACAATACCTGGCAACAACACCAAGAATAAGTTGATATAATAGCTGACCATGCCCTGACCCAACTTGTTGACACACCCATTAGAAAAAGACAAAACCATAACCCGTCTATTGTAAACAATATAGAAATTGGAATTTTAGATGTAAACCTAACCAAGAAATATTCTAAAATTCTCTAAAACAATATGGGAAAACATAGAAAATGAGTTAAAGACAACCTATAATCATATTTTGCATCTTCAAGGAAGTAAAACTGCTGATTAACTGTGGAACAAGTTTAAGGTTGATTTACAAACCTCTATTTCAAAGAATATACCATCAGAAATGTGTAAACAAACAGATAACCCTGGATTTCGGATGCTTTGAGATAGAAAATGAATAAGCATAAGCGCAAATTAACTATGTGGAGTAAAAATCATAGCAAACCTATCCCTGACCAAGGCAAACTTCATAGGCCTAAACTCCCTAAATACTATTCTCATACATAAAATCTAAAAACAAACAAACATTAATCATTCCACACTTACGTGAAAACAGCATCTTCAAATCTGAAACATATGCAAAAGCTAATATCCTCAATGAACACTTTAAAAACAGCCTTTACGCCAAGTTATCACAAGCAATTCCAGTAAAGGCCTAAGTCCATACCCTAACATACCAAACATTCCTGTCACCGAAAGAGGAATCAACAAGCCTCTGTTCAATATTAATCCCCAGTAAGCTTCAGGTCCTGACTGTATCCTCGCAAAAATCCTTTAAGAATGCAAAAAACTATGTATCGCCAATTCTCTCTGTTATTTTAACAAGTCACTTGCTGAGGGCAAAATTCCAAATGATTGAAAGCATGCAAACGTCTGTCCTGTTTTAACATAATACCATGAATTACAGATCGATATCTCTTACATGTATTTCTTGTAAAATCTTAGAACATGATATGGTTAGTAACATCATGAAATACTTGGAAAATGATAAAATTCTTTATGACATACAACATGGATTTAGATCATCACGTTTATGTGAAACACAACTCATATCTTTCATTCAGGACCTTTGCCTAAATTATTATCATGGATTTTGCCAAAGCTTTTGACAAGGTACCTACGGTACAAACTAGAATATAAACTGGATATCTGATTTTCTTAGTGAAAGAAGTCAGACAGTTGTCCTGGTGGGTGCCATGTCAGAAAAGTTGTTGCCGGCTGCTGCACACAAAGCAATCACTATTGAGTCCTTTAGAGTTATTGTATTACTGTAACTGTACCTATTCTCATCTCAACCACGGGGCCTCCGTGGCCGATGGGTAAAGTCGCTGACTTTAACACTCACTTAGCCCCTCACCGCGTGGGTTCGAATCCCGGCAGGGTCATCCGGATTTTCATGTGAGGAAGCCTTCCAGCTGGCTTGCGGTAGGTCGATGGTTCTACCTGGATGCCTCCGTGCATTCGGGGTCTTCCTCCATCTGTACTTAGCTGGACGTCGCTATATGACTGAAATACTGTCGAAGCGACTGTAAACTCAAATAGTCAAGTCATCGCAACCACTAGTAATTAGAAAGTCCAAAATATTGTACAGGGTTTAATATTGATTTTTTTATTTTGGGGACATATGTCCCCTACTGTTTCAAATTTTGGGGTCATCCTAATTTTTTGGGGGACATGATTTTAGTGCATGTATATGTGCATGTGTGTGTTCGGTATTTTTTTTAAAAATAAAAATAGCTTTGATAAAACAGGCTTACAGTTAACTTCATTGAGGAATAAAATAAACAATCAAGACAGTGTTCAGATTTTGTTTTTTGTTATCATACTCATACATGTTTTACCTACAGTATTAAACTTATTTTTTTTTAAATTCAACATAGATTTAGATAAAAAAAATCTGCAGATCTAGTTGTCAATTACTCTGGATTTATCCCCGAGGAAATATAAATTGTTTCAGATGCCGTATTTGATAGAAAACCATTTAATAATAGAAATCTAAAATTAAACCAAACATAATATCCAAGTTACATGTTAATTTAACTTAAATTTTTCATAAATTAATCTGTTTAGTTTTAAAATTGTTTATTTTCATTTGTCCGTGGATCCACAACAATGCATGTAACTTGTTTTAAATTTTATAATTGGTAATAAACGAACATGTGATAAAATACTACAATTATAAATTCCTAATAAAGTTATTTTACAATTTATTTATATCTGAAAGCTTATCGATGTCGTATTCCGGTAAAAAAAAATCAGTGCATGTCGGTATAGCCGGGCCGATGTACGGTACCCCACCCACTTTAGAAATTGAAAATCGCTACGTTAATGCCGAGGTTTTTATATATTCATCTAAAATTGATGCAGCCTTTTACGAAGGGGTTGGTTTGTTTTGTATCAATACAGGGCTTGCACTTCATTGTTTGGTCCGATTCGTCATAAAACAGCCAAGTAAAGCGTGTTCTCCATTCGTCGCAGAAACCCCGTTGGAAACCTTTTTTCTTTTTTGCTGGTGGCAATGTCGATTCATCAGGCTCAGGTCTTGTACATTGGTCATCAACCTTTTTTTCTTCATGCGATGAGCCAGGTGCGCTGTCATTGTCCCCCCACCCACCCCTATCCTTTCGAAAAGTAAAAATTCAGGTTTCGCTGTGACGCGGCTTCATAACAACGCGCCGTTGATTGGTCCTTTATTTTTAACACGCTTGTTGCGATATTTGATTGGTCCGTTATTTATATTATGCTATTTTCTGCAATGGGAAAACCTACGCGAATCAATATAATGCGGGTACTACTGGCAGGCAATCTATCGTCAATCTGATGCCAATTTGATTTTTATACAACGGCTGAGATATAATATCATGAATCTGATATTGCGTCAGTGGTGACGCGCTGTGGATATTTTTTGGGGTCATTGTTGAAATAAATGCGACAAAACGCACAAATCTGTGCGTCATCGGAAACCCTGATTGTATAAAGTTTTATGTAACATTGAAGCTGTTACAGGCCGGGTTAGCCTACTGTATGCCACCGTGTGGTAAATTTCATGCGGAACAAGGTGGGGGCACACGGCGGGGCGTTGAGCGATCGATGAACACGGTTGGGGCCCGTTAGTGGCTGGCGAAAGTTTTGAACATGTCCAAAACGACCTTAAGAGGACTGTAAAAAGACGGTGGGCCAGTACGATGCTGTTATGAAATCGTTCATGACGACGTGTTAACCGTGTTCATACCGGCCTCATATCGGGCTCTCACCGTTTTCTCAGCGTTGACTCACCATCTCATACCGGCTACATAACGGCCCTGTCTTAACTTTACCGGAACCTTCCCCGTCATCATAACGTCTCGTCACCGCCCTATGGGCGGTTCCATAATGGCCTCGTACCGGCCCACCGTCCTAATACTGGGATTTTACCGTGTTCCACCGCTTGTACCCTCACGGCAAAAGTTTTGGACATGTTCAAAACTTCGCCGGGTCTCACAGGCTACTAACGGGCCCCAACCGTGTTCACCAATCGCTCAATGCCCATCCGTGTGCCCTCACCGTGTTCCACCGTCCGCTAGTGGTGAGCTGATTATTCATAAAGTCAACGAAACAGTGACGAGCTACTGGTTGACGTGACGATGACGACGAAAATATTTCGTTGACGAATTATTGACCAAAAAAGGGGGTGTTGTTAATATTTCAACGCGCATCTGATTGGGTAATTTCATTAATTTGATAAATTGATACTTGCGAAGTTGCACTTTGCACATCGTTGGCCTCTGGTTGTAACCTCTTATACTTTATCTCGGTTCAATGTTTATACATGTATTTGAATATTTGAGAAATTAACATCTATACCTAATACATATCTTTATAATCTATATAGTACACAGTAAGAGAGTTTTAATAGGCATTTACTCCAAACATGGTATACATGTATTTGGTATTTAATTATGATTAATCAATTAATCAGTGACTTTTGTCTCTGATTAATCGACGAATATTTTTTCGACTGATTCCAATCACTACCGTCCGCACGAAATTTACCACACGGTACTATGTGACAGCTACATTACTACATCATAGTTAATTCCTACCTTCATATTTTCAGTTACCACTTCTTACAATAAATACCCTTTTCCATTGCTTATTGTGCTATCCATTAATGCTTTTCTTGTAAATCTATTTTAAGTACAAAACTGCTTTTTCTAATTTCAGTACACAATCAAACAGGCATGAACAATGAAAAATCATACACTATTCAACAGTGTATTTACTTTATCCCATGTTTGTGTACAAAACACAAAATCTTTACTAAAATTTGATAAATTCGGATATAACTCATTGTCTTTTACCAAATGAGGGGGAGCTCAGCACATTTGTGCATTTCAGAACTGGTGGGCCCGGTGTCAGTTTCATGACACAAGTTTACGGCGTGACGTCACATTGAGGCCTCCTGTCAGACATAGTCCCAAAATGTCTGAAATACTGCGCTATAAAAAATACAACGCACTGCAGAACATTTTCTTTTGTTTCAGTAACCAAATTGCATGATGGCTCGATTAAGATCAGGGACATCTTCAATAATATTTTGCGCAGCTTGCGTGTCTATCATAGGCAAGTATACACGGTATTAAACTACGGAATTCCGCCAAGGCCATCGCCAATAAAGGAAATAATCTGGAACGCGAAAATACGAAATCACGGAAGTGCGATGATGAAAACGCGAAAATGCGAAAACACGATGATGAAATTGAGATATTATATCGCGTTTCCGTCATCGTAGTTTCGTGTTTTTGAGTTTTCATTATCGTACTTTCGCGTTTCCGTCATCGTAGTTTCGTGTTTTTGAGTTTTCATTATCGTACTTTCGCGTTTTCGTCATCCTGTATTCGCGTTTTTGTCGTCGTACTTTCGTGATTTCGCGTATTCGCGTTCAGATTACATGTATCTATACCGAACAAAGAGTCTTATCTTTACCGGTGTGGCTATTCTATCCATTTGAAACAAATTTCAGCGAAAAATGTTCCGATATTTAAAAAAGAATATCAATAACAGAAATAAATAACTTAAAACGTTACATATCTATACACAGAACATAATGTAGATAGGCATTAAATATTGATATTAAATAAATAATTTATAATAATCATACATGTATACTTGGCTGAAAATAATAATAATCGAATGTATGGCAGAGCAGTCCTATAATGGCAGTCCATGTTGAGAGAGAGAGAGAGATTACAGAAGTATTAAATTGATTTTTAATAAATAAATAAATAACATATGTAGTTATGAAGATTTTTAAATGAAGGAATATACTCGTATCATTTGCGTACACAATAGTTGTCTCGCTAAGCTAATTACCTTTAACCATTTCATAATAGACATGTTTAACGGAGTTCGGAGAATGGATTTTGGGAGCGGACATCGGACTTAGGATGAGAGCTGTTAAAGGAAAAAGAAGGATAATTACGTTGCATCCTTGATTTTTGCATGTCTTACATATAATTGTATGGTTTACCTTTGACAGGGTAAAATTGCGTCGTGATTTATAGTGTTACAAGCAAGTATTTTTGTTTGTTTGTATATTTAGTGTACTATCTATCTATCTATTCTATTTATTTATTTATTTATTTATTTATTTATTTATTCAATTTTGGGGCCGCCATGGCTGAACGGTTACAGTCGTGGACTACAAATCTCTCAGCCCCTCACCGCTGTGGGTTCGAATCCCGATAGTGACTTATGATTTTTCATGTGAGGAAGCCTTCCAGCTGGCTTGCGGTAGGTCGGTGGTTCTACCCAGGTACCTCTGTGTACTCGGGGTCTTCCTCCACCTGTAAATAGCTCCAAGACGTCAGTACAACCTAAAACTATATATTTAATCGAATTCTTCCAATAATTTGTTGATTCGATGAAAGCAGTTTCAGTTATTCAATTTATTTATATTATATAAAATATTTAACTAAGGAACATTTTTTCTTATTTGCTTGGTCTCGCACCGACCTTAAAATCGCACCCTAATACCTGTCCTGTATTATGTAAACATGGGGTCACATACACTGCATTTTATTATTAAATCATATAACGTTATATGAATTTGAACTAATAACACAAGTCCTTGGTTACTTCCTCTCAGTGATAAAAAACAAGACAGGTATTATGCCGCTTACATTTTTGATTTTGAAATTATTCGTGGAAGTATATTTGATTCGTCATTAGGAGAGAGAGAGAAAGAGAGAACGTACACTAAATAAACAACAACAAACTGCTTGCTTGTAACCGTTAATAAAAATTGCGGCGCAGTTTATCCTATCAAAGGTAAAACCATAATATTTATTTTTAAGCCATGCAAAATTCAATGTAATAGTTCGTTGTAGACATAGTCCCTCTCAAATTACTTAGTTTTGGCACTGCGCATGCATACCAGAAGGCGAAAGTGTACGATGACGAAAACTCAAAAATTCGAATTACGAAAAAGCGAAAGTACGATGACGAAAACACAAAATAATGATGATGAAAACGCGAAATTATGTGGCATTTTCGTCATCGTATTTTCGCGTTTTCGTCATCGTACCGTCGCGATTTTAAGATTCCTCCATTCCAAGGCGAATATGAAGATGGCCCTAACGGAATTCCATATAAAACCGATTGTGTGTCTTCAGTATGTTCAGACTTAACCAATTTCTTCGCTGTAATTTTCTTTCTTAATAACATGATTCTAATGCATGTACACTTTTATTGCAAATTGTGTGTGTGGAGAGAGAGAGAGAGAGAGAGAGAAAGGGGGTACATAATTACTAAATGGATGCTGTATATAAAGCAATAAAAATTAAGAAAAAAATTGTTTGTATGTTAATGCATCTATTTAATCATTACAGCTTTAATTATTTTGTAAACAGTCTTGGTATACACTATCCTGGCCTTGAGACACGAGGATGGGGCGCAGGAGATGTATGTGAAGTTTGAGAACATGGGACGGACTCACCTGGCCTCAACAAACCTGAAAATCCTCGTGATGCCAGACGAGAGTCATCTCAGGAAATTGGATAGAGATCAACTGCTGGAAATCTTCGCGAAGTAAGATAAGTGGAGATTTATCTGCACTGATAGACATCGCAGTTCGTATAAATGATAACAATTTAAGATTTCCTTTTAACAGGAAGGCTTGCCCAGTTTATAATTATTCGGTCTAGCCATAACATCTGTTGCTTAACCACTGACTATTTTTGTTCAAGTCTTGACCCCAGTATAATAACCAAGTGCCGTCGGATGAACTTCGAATTAAGCTTTCAAGCTGCATCTGTAAAGTACAAACCGAACTATGATGGCCAGTATGATAATTCTGTTGATAATAGTAAATGGTTTTCTGTATTTTGTTAAAAATCAAAGCAGCAATCACTTGCTTATTACAGGAGCTCGAAGTTATATAGGGCGAGTCTCCCCATGCAACTTTGTTTCATCTTAACTTCGGGAAACCTGCATATAACGTGAACACAAACGGATAATCTCGGCTATCTGTCAAATGCAACATGTCCAAAATGTTACAAGAACGGCTTTAAGAATCTCAAAATGAAGTATTGCGCCAGGCCGCCAGAATTAGAAGTAAATATTGTCTTTGTAAACTTGACTCTGTCATAATAATGATCGCTAGCTACTGTTTAACATCATATGTGGAGGACTAGTAACAGTGTGATGTACTCTTCGTTGAGTGGAATTTAGATCGATCTTGCTGACATAAAGCTTACTGTTTTGGATATATTCTTATACCCCTTCTCACATAAAAAAGGCACCCATTTGATGTTTACGTAAATGCTTTTATTGTGTACAGTTTAAAAAAAATTAACCAGGAAAAATAGAAAACGCTTAATAAATGAAAACATAAATATATATTAAGCATAAATTACTAAGGCAACGAAATTACCAAAATTGTCACTTAGTCGTATACATGAGGTTAAGGACCTATTTCACAATAACAGATTTTGGTTTGCTCTAAAGACGAAGAAAGAAAATCAAAACCAACGAAGAGAATTTTCTTAAACTTGCATTTTTATATTTATGAGATAAAATATTGGGGTATCCATTCTACCTTTTGAGTTATCTGCCCCAGTATGTGAGTTATCTGCCCCATTATGTGAGTTATCTACCCCAGTATGTGAGTTATCTGCCCCAGTATGTGAGTTATCTGCCACAGTATGTGAGTTTTTTTGCTCTTTTATATCATTTTCAAGGGCAGATAACCCGATATTATGGGCTAGCAACACAACATTTAATTTCAAGTCGATGTTTGGTACTACATTCCACGTCACTGTGTAAAAGTTTAATAAATTGTATTCAACAAATTTTATACTATAGTCGCATACGCGAATACATTTGTATATAGAATTGTTCTTAATTTCTTTTTAAAAAAAAACACAGTATGTTTATTTGCTGAAACAAATTGAAAAATCTATATCGGATAGAATTGTTTTAAAGTTTGCATAATGACTGGGAATGAAACCACAAACAATACCGATAATGTATAAAATAAGGTATCGGTGTGCTTGATTTTGTGTTATCTGCCCTTTAAAATAGCCTAAAAGAGCAAAAAAAAAAATCACATTCAGGTGCTCTATTTAAAACAGTATTCTTGGGCTATGTATGTTAGTATGTTTTAAAGTTTTCACATTTCCATTATTTTGCGTTTGTTTATGTATATTTGCATCCTTTTGATTAATATTATAGAGGTATTAAACAGGTTAGGTAATAAGGTCTGTGTAAAAACATATATTTGTTTTAATCTGTTTATATTTATATATGCTGTTTGCGTATGCTGTAATTTACTATGCTTTTAATGTGTTGTATATAAATAAATAGTTGAGACGTAAATACATTAATGTACATATACATTTTCCACAAAGGTACACGAACAGCCTGCAAATGTTGTGTAATCAACATCTACGTGTGGGCGTGGTCACAGACGGGGGGAAGGAGGTGTGTGCTGATGACTACATTGTGCCTCGTAATCCTTGTATAGTGTATTCATTCGGGTAAGGAAATTAAGCTAAGACAGACAGACAGTCATTTGACGAACAAGTTTCTCCTTTCTCACGTAATAAAAATTATTTAATATTTATCAAATTAAAGGCCCATTGATTTCACTCTTTTTGAATATTTCGACAAAAATTTGCCATTCTCAAGAAAGAAAATGAATTCTTGAGCAACTATTGCTATCAATAACAATGGTGCACGGTTTGTACAGTCGCCATATTGTTATTGATAGCAATACTAATATGGCGACTGTACAAACGTCCGTCATATTGTTGCTCAAAAATTCATTTTTTCTTAAGAAAGCTATTTTTTACCGAAATATTGTAAAAGAGTGAATTTAATTGTTTACTGTATTATTTCCCTCGGAAAACCAACATATTTTTAAAGGCCCATACTCTTCCAAAAGTAGTGTAAATTCTTCGGACAGAAAAGCAAATTGCGAGCTACAGATTTGTTACGAGGTGCAATCTGTACATACTCATTGACGACAACGTTACTATAAGACATTAATAAGAAAGAAGTTTTACTTAAGATCATTCAATTGTTGACAAAAATAACCAATTTGCATATTCCGCATATCTTCGTCTATTTCCTGTTTAACGAATCACGACAATATAAATTGATGGCGTAGCAGATAAATAAATTTTGATTCCACGACGATATTTTCAAATTGAAATTATATCCGTCTTATATCTGTTATAAACCGTCTTCGGATAAACTCGTCAATGCAAAATGTAAACAATGAGAGTATTTTGACATCCATCCAAATTACTTAACTGCGTATTTAATAAACATTTTCACTGCGTTTAACTTTTATTTTAAAGCAGATATTTGTACCAATTGTATTAATCTACAATATGTCAGTGTTATTTTAATATTTTCCTTTTTCATGAAAATTGAATCATTATGGAATATAATGGGCCTGAATGTAACAGTTTTAGGACCAATAGAACATGGTTTATTATAACACAGGACAAAAACATATTGGTAGGTTCGTATTTCTAATAATTACTTCTTTTTTATTTGCCGTCTAGCTCGAACAACGAATTCGGTTTTGAGCAACAAGCCGTCCACAAGTTTGGATGTGAGGTCCATACCTTCGATCATACGTAAGTTAATATATCACACTGCTTTGATTTAACTTCTTTCATTTTGATATTATTTTGATATACATATGTAATATTATATTATATTCGCTACTCCTTTTAAGCGAATTATATTTTAAAATACGTGTGAGATGATGATGATGATGATGATAAATAAATAAATAAATAAATAAATAAAAAGAATTGTTTTATTACAGAATGGATCGGTTCAAGGACGTACAGGTTCCTACGGGAGTGACATTACACGACAAAGGGCTCGCGGAACGTGATCAGCCGGAAAAGAAGTTGTACACTCTAGACACAATCATGGAGGAACTTCATCAAAATGAGGTTGGTTAGGTTTCGTAGGGCGGTTTAGAAACGTTTGTTGTTGTTGCTACTCCTTTTTTTTTTATTGCATAACGGAAAGATAACCAGTGAATTTATCCGCACTGGATAAATACATCTATAATATAGTATATGGAGGGAAATGCTCGCAGTATGGATATCCCGGGCACCACCTCACGTGCAATAACTCTACAGAGCCTCTGGTTACGGACGTGCCCATCCACACCACAATCACGTGGTTTGCATTTTAGATCTAGATCATGATTACTCTGCTAGCCATTTTTAGAATAGTGCAATCTGGTTTCGATAGTAGCGGCACCCATGAAATATTTCCTCAGTGATAATACACAGTTTGTAACTTAAAAGGTCAAAATCCCTCTTGAAAAACATCCTGTGATGGTGTGAGGTAGAAAAGTATCAGTCACCCTTCATCAAGTATCTTGTTTAAACTTGTCTGAGACTTATGTTATTCTGAGGAGAACACACTATAAAAATCTTAAGTATTATTAAGGATTGCTTGGATACCTTAATATCAAATAAGAATTGTTTAACCTATCATGACAATATTTTGTCAATTTATTTGTCTATGAGGACGATTGTATATTTTATTTGTCTGGATGTAAAACCTTTACACTTGGAGAGCATACATGAAATACTGTGTAAAATTGAAATAATATAACACGAAATGACCGTTTCTTTTTCCCTTAGGCTACCATTGATATTCTTAAATTGGACATAGAAATAGCAGAGTGGTCTGCCCTTGAACAGATGATGACAACACGAAGTTTGGACCACGTGAAGCAACTTCTAGTGGAATTTCACTTCTTTGGTGAAAAAGAAACTGCACAGACTCTCGGGGTTTTCCGTAAACTTTATGAATACGGATTCAGGACTTTTAGCAGAGAGAGGAACACCAAAAGCGGAGTCTATTTACACGAAAAGCTTGGATACCAGGTTGCACACTTATTGAAATGTCCTTCATCAATATGAATATATCTAAATACTGGAGAACGAGTACAGTGAAAACTTCGAAATCCGGACACCTTCCAGACTGTCAAACATTTCCGGATTTTGGAAAGTTCCGGTAAACATCCCTTCCTTAACTACTAGGCCAAATTTGATGAAATCTGCCTGTGATGTTCCTTGCATGAAGCTCTACCAAAGTTGCTCATATGGTCTGAAGTTTAGATTACTTGTATGTCACATGACCTAGTGGAAATTTACCAACATTGTTCACATCATGGTCAAGGGGTCACTTGATTTTACATAGGCTGATATAGGACTTCTTCTCAGAAACTAAAGGCCTGGGGTTAAGATATTTGGTGTGTAACGTGGCCTTATGAACATCTGCAAAGTTTGTTCACATCATGACTCTGGGTCAAAATTGGCCCCTTTCCAGGTGTCTTTTGATTTTATATCGGCTTAAATTGGGAAAAACTAGAAAAAATATTATTGTCAGAAACAACAAGGCCTGGAGTTTAGATATTTGCAGTATAGCATGGCCCAATGGACATCATCCAAGTTTGTTCAAATCATGGCCCTGGGGTCACATGATTTTTATATGGACTTTTATAAAGGAGAGTCTTTAAATGGTCTTCTTGTTGGTCACTTGATTTTAAAGCTATGACCATCAAATTTGGACCACAGGTACCGTTTTTGTGTGGAATTGCGACTATTTTACTGTACTTCTGCATGGATTTTGTATTCAGTAGGACTATGTTATAAAGTGCAATGGAGGCAATTTTTTTTTATTTCTTTCATAATGTTGACCAGCATTTTTTTTCTGCCCCCCACCCCCCGAAGGTGAGCATATAGTTAGTTCCGCTTTGTCCATCCGGTGTCCGTCCGTCCGTCATGTTTTTTCGTCTGGAGCATAACTCAAAAAGTCTGGATAGATGGATAGAATTCGTGGAGGAAAAGTACTGTACACAAGAACCGTCACTCTGCATATCATAATTTTGTAGTTAAAGTCTATTTTAAAACTTCAGTTTTTTTTCGGAACATTACTCATGTACTAAGATACATATAATCTTGAAACTTCTTTAGTGGATGGGGCCTCCGTGGCCGAGAGGATAAAGTCGCTGACTCAGCCCCTCAACGCGTGGGATCGAATCCGGGAAGGGTCATT
Source organism: Solen grandis (assembly GCA_021229015.1). Taxonomy (NCBI): domain Eukaryota; kingdom Metazoa; phylum Mollusca; class Bivalvia; order Adapedonta; family Solenidae; genus Solen; species Solen grandis. The sequence continues at coordinate 6,933,780 of CM037788.1, read as the reverse complement.
TGGATTTTCATGTGAGGAAGCCTTCCAGCTAGCTTGCGGTAGGCCTCCGTGCATTCGGGGTCTTCCTCCACCTGTAATTAGCTGGACGTCGCTATATGACTGTAATACTGTCAAAGCGACGGTAAACTAGTCAAGTCTATAGTGGATATACCTCATGAAGTAGAATTGCAATGCGCAAGGACCTACACGTCACATTTTTTTTTAATTATTGCCCTTTGTTTGATCATACCTTGTCCGGAGCATTTATCGTTCTGATTATTTTGAATATTTCAAAATACCGGTATAGGTAAATCATATTGCGAGCAAACATACCGCAATAACCGGTCTACTATGATATATAGGTTAAAATTAAAAGCTGCATAGATTAAAATAATGGTGCAGTCCAAGTGCATGCAGCCAGTGCCGACTTGAATCCAAGGACCGATATATTTTATACTTTATTAGTTAAGATCCAGACAAAAATAAACTGAATTTTAATAAATGCAGATTATTTTATGGGTCCTCTCACAATAAAAATGAAAGTGAAATTTATTTTTTTCTGTCTGGGATTTTTTTCCTCCTCCATACATTTTGTTCCTTGTTAATTATTCTTAACAAAAAGAAAACAAAAATAAATTGACCTGAATTTTTTGCCTCCTTCTACAACTCTGATTATATTGTCAGAAGGCAAATTGTGACAGTATATTTTATATTTAACATGTTTAATATTTAATAACTTACAGATATCAGTAATTAAGTGTGCGTTGTAGTTTGATACATAAATGCTTCATTTAAAACTTATTTTAGACCATTTGTTATGAAACATTCTAAAGATGTTATAGCTTGATGTTTATTAGTTTACTTCACCTTTCGTAACACTGTACTTTCTTTCTCCCTGACACATCCCAAATCTTATGTTCATAACAGTTTTCTATGTTTGATTATATGATTGTATTTTTGACACGTAATTTTAAGAATCAGCCGTTTATGTACTAATTATCTGGTCAGTTATCCGTGTCACTTTGAGCATGAATTGGTTGCATGTGAGAGAGTCAGTTGAACATACGGAACTGCGTGTGAAACATTGGAAGAAAGAAAATAAGTTTAATGTATATTATAGTTGAATTTAGTAAAATAAAGGAGAACTTTCAAGCTGCCTACAGTTTTTGCTAATCCCCCAGTGCGAAGGAGAAGAATGAAAGAAGAGAAACAAAGGGAGATAGCGTAAAGTAACAGCGGATGAACTTTACACCATGTTACAATATTTTGTGGTCAGTTAACCTAATAATCAAGTATTAAAGGCCTAACAAAGGTATGAAATGTAGAGGCACTGGACTTCTCCACCAAAATACCTTAACAGTATATGTAAATTGTACCTTTTCCTGGATTTGGTCATTTCTCAGATAATACCTTCAACACACTCACACAAACTCAGTATGTGACACACATTTATAAATCTTGTGTAATAGCGTAGTTTGGGGGGGGGGGGGGCATAATCCATTTCCAACAGTTTCTTGTGTTGATTGTAAGAAACTTTTGTTAACAAAGTCATATGTGTATTACAACAATCATTATATGAATCATGTCATATTCTTATACTGAATTAAGATGTATTACACAGCTATTCACTACTACAGAATGGAAACGTTTCTGGAAGGATTTAACACACTACATCTGGTTTTCTGTTTCTTTAATTATATTAACTATATCAAAGTCTTATTCTGGACGTACATCTGGGCGTACATACTCTTTTATATTCTAAATATTTTACAGGACTATTTTCATTGACATGTTTATTTTTAATGTAATATTTAATGTTTTTACATTCCTTTTATTTTATTCTGAGTTGTTTTATTTCTATATTATTTCTAAATTCGTATTAAATGGTTTAATTAAATCTAAAAACAAAAAGATAGGTTTAGATAAATCCCCGATATCTCTCACTTCCATGAAACTTTAGGGTGGAGCTTACCTTTAGAATGTAATGCACATACTATCGAGACATTTTGGATTTTTTTTTTATGTTATATATTTCGATCATTGTTAAATTTTGATAGCCACATTGCCATTTATATGACAGTTGTATAATTATCCTCAAATAACGTATCAAATCAAATTTTGCTAACATGACTGTATATTGATTATAAAAACGGAAAAGTGTGTAATCTCACTATGTAAGTCTTTAGACCTACACCCACCACATTGAATGCAGTTTATAAAATGATCATAAAACCGACATTTTATTTATTTAATAATTTTCTCGACATTTCTTACTTTGACAATTAATTTAAATTTTGTTATTCCGAATCATGAACTGATTTAAAAAATCAAATACATGTATAACAAATAAGGTTGTAATGTATTTTTAGATTCAAATGACCCGTAATTCCAGGTCAACTCAATACCTGTCAACCTCAGATCAGTCAACTCAATATTTGTCAGCCTCAGATCAGTCAACTCAATACTTGTCAGCCTCAGATCAGTCAACTCAATACTTGTCAGCCTCAGATCAGTCAACTCAATACTTGCCAGCCTCAGACCAGTCAACTCAATACTTGTCAGCCTCAGACAGGTCAACTCAATACCTACCAGCCTCAGACCAGTCAACTCAATACTTGTCAGCCTCAGACAGGTCAACTCAGTACGTGCCAGTCTCAGACCAGTCAACTCAATACCTGTCAAACTCAGACCAGTCAACTCAATACTTGCAGGTCTCAGATCAGTCAACTCAATACGTGCCAGTCTCAGACCAGTCAACTCATTACGTGCCAGCCTCAGAACAGTCAACTCAATAACTGTCAGCTTCAGATCAGTCAACTCAATATGTGCCAGTCTCAGATCAGTCAACTCAATATGTGCCAGTCTCAGACAAGTCAACTCAATACTTGTCAGCTTCAGATCAGTCAACTCAATACGTGCCAGCCTCAGATCTGTCAACCCAATACTTACCAGCCTCAAACCAGTCAACTCAATACCTACCAGCCCAGACCAGTCATCTCCATACTTGTCAGCCTCAGACAGGCCAACTCAATATGTGCCAGTCTCAGACCAGTCAACTCAATACCTGTCAACCTCAGACCAGTCAACTCAATACTTGTCAGCCTCAGATCAGTCAACACAATACCTACCAGCCTCAGACAAGTCAACTCAATACTTGTCAGCCTCAGACCGGTCGACTCAATACTTGTCAGCCTCAGATCAGTCAACTCAATACTTGTCAGCCTCAGATCAGTCAATGCCTGTCAACCTCAATCAGTCAACTGAATAGTTGTCAGCCTCAGATCAGTCAAATGAATACTTGTCAGCTTCAGATCAGTCAACTAAATACGTGCCAGCCTCATATCTGTCAACTCAATACATGTCAGCTTCAGAACAGTCAACTCAATAAGTTCCACCCTCAGATCAGTTAATTCAATACGTGCCAGCCTCAGATCAGTCAATTCAATGCTTGTCAACCTCAGATCAGTTAACTCAAAAATTACCAGCCTCAGACCAGTCAACTCAATACTTGTCAGCATCAGATCAGTCAACTCAATATGTGCCAGCCTCAGATCTGTCAACTCATTACTTGTCAGCTTCAGATCAGTCAACTCAATACTTGCCACTCTCAGATCAGTCAACTCAATACTTGCCACTCTCAGATCAGTCAACTCAATACTTGTCAGCTTTAGATGAGTCAACTCAATATGTGCCAGCCTCAGATCAGTCAACTCAATACATGCCAGTCTCAGACCAGTCAACTCAATACATGCAGGCCTCAGATAAGTCAACTCAATAACGTGCCAGCCTCAGACAAGTCAACTCAATACATTCCAGCCTCAGATCAGTCAACTCAATACGTGCCAGTCTCAGACCAGTCAACTCAATACGTGCCAGCCTCAGACAAGTCAACTCAATACTTGTCAGCTTCAGAACAGTCAATTCAATACGTGCCAGCCTCAGATCTATCAACTCAATACGTGCCAGCCTCAGATCTGTCAACTCAATGCTAGTCAACTTGAGATCAGTCAACTCTATACTTGTCAGTCTCATACAAGTCAACTCAATACATGTCAGCTCAGATCAGTAAACTCAATACTTGTCAGCCTCATATCAGTCAACTCAATACTTACCAGCCTCAGACCAGTCAACTCAATACTTGTCAGTCTCATACCAGTCAACACAATACTTGTCAGTCTCAGACTGGTCAATCCAATACTTACCAGCCTCAAACCAGTCAATTCAATACTTGTCAGCCTCAGATCAGTCAACTCAATACTTGTCAGCTTCAGATCAGTCAACTCAATACGTGCCAGCCTCAGATCAGTCAACTCAATACATGCCAGTCTCAGATCAGTCAACTCAATACGTGCCAGCCTCAGATCAGTCAACTCAATACATGCCAGCTTCAGACCAGTCAACTCAATACGTGCAGCTTCAGATCAGTCTACTCAATACGTGCCAGCCTCAGATCTGTCAACTCAATGCTTGTCAACCTCAGATCAGTCAATTCAATACATGCCAGTCTTAGACCAGTCAACTCAATATGTGCCAGCTTCAGACAAGTCAACTCAATACTTGTCAGCTTCAGATCAGTCAACTCAATACGTGCCAGCCTCAGATCTGTCAACTCAATGCTTGTCAACCTCAGACCAGTCAACTCAATACTTGCAGGTCTCAGATCAGTCAATTCAATACTTGTCAGCCTCAGAATAGTCAACACAATACCTACCAGCCTCAGACAAGTCAACTCAATACTTGTCAGCCTCAGACCGGTCAACTCAATACTTGTCAGTCTCAGATCAGTCAACTCAATACTTGCCACTCTCAGATCAGTCAACTCAATACTTGTCAGCTTCAGATGAGTCAACTCAATATGTGCCAGCCTCAGATCAGTCAACTCAATACATGCTAGTCTCAGACCAGTCAACTCAATACATGCCAGCCTCAAATCTGTCAACTCAATGCTAGTCAACTTGAGATCAGTCAACTCTATACTTGTCAGTCTCATACCAGTCAACTCAATATTGCCAGCCTCAGATCAGTAAACTCAATACTTGTCAGCCTCAGATCAGTCAACTCAATACTTACCAGCCTCAGACCGGTCAACTCAATACTTGTCAGTCTCATACCAGTCAACACAATACTTGTCAGTCTCAGACCGGTCAATCCAATACTTACCAGCCTCAAACCAGTCAATTCAATACTTGTCAGCCTCAGATCAGTCAACTCAATACTTGTCAGCTTCAGATCAGTCAACTCAATACTTGTCAGTCTCAGACCAGTCAACTCAATATGTGCTAGCCTCAGACAAGTCAACTCAATACTTGTCAGCTTCAGATCAGTCAACTCAATACGTGCCAGCCTCAGATCTGTCAACTAAATGCTTGTCAACCTCAGATCAGTCAGCTCAATATGTGCCAGCCTCAGACAAGTCAACTCAATACTTGTCAGCTTCAGAACAGTCAACTCAATACGTGCCAGCCTCAGATCTGTCAACTCAATGCTTGTCAACTTCAGATCAGTCAACTCAATACGTGCCAGCCTCAGACCAGTCAACTCCATGCTTGTCAGCCTTAGATCAGTCAACTCAATATGTGCCAACCTCAGATCTATCAACTCAATACGTGCCAGCCTCAGATCTGTCAACTCAATGCTTGTCAACTTGAGATCAGTCAACTCTATACGTGTCAGTCTCATACCAGTCAACTCAATACTTGTCAGCCTCAGATCAGTAAACTCAATACTTGTCAGCCTCAAATCAGTCAATTCAATACTTACCAGCCTGAGACCAGTCAACTCAATACTTGTCAGTTTCATACCAGTCAACACAATACTTGTAAGTCTCAGAGCGGTCAACCCAATACTTACCAGCCTCAAACCAGTCAACTCAATACTGTCAGCCTCAGATCAGTCAATCAACTGTCACTCAAATCAGTCAACTGAATAGTTTTCAGCCTCAGATCAGTCAAATGAATACTTGTCAGCTTCAGATCAGTCAACTAAATACGTGCCAGCCTCATATCTGTCAACACAATACATGTCAGCTTCAGAACAGTCAACTCAATAAGTTCCACTTTCAGATCAGTTAATTCAATACGTGCCAGTCCCAGACCAGTCAACTCAATACGTGCCAGCCTCAGACAAGTCAACTCAATACGTGCCAGCCTCAGACAAGTCAACTCAATACTTGTCAGCTTCAGATCAGTCAACTCAATACTTGTCAGCCGCATACCAGTCAACTCAAATTCCAAAATAAAGTTTAAACACTCCTTTTTATATTTTCCTATTCTTACTTTTATTTATTTCTGCACGTGTCTGATAGTAAATTGTTGAAATAAAGTTTCTTTCTACATTTCTTGATTTATGAATAAATTTGATTATATAAAATATGAAAGTAAAGAATTTGAATTAGTGTTGTTTTTGTTGTTGTTGATGTGTTCTGTATATAGATGTATTGCTCTGTATAAGGACATTGTTACTAAATATAGGTTCTGACTTCATTTTTGCTACATTTAAGGAAGTTGAACCCATTATATAACAATAAAATGGTCCGATATATAAGTTTAACGACTATATATGAACTGTTTCACTTCATACAATGTCACAAAATGTCAAATTAACTCTGAATATTGTTGCAACGGCTCTTTATAAAAGCATTGCCGCTTCATATAAAGTTAGGTGGGCCCAATATATCAACAAAATGACTCGAATATGTAGTTGATACAACTCATTACATAAATACATTGTCACTCCATATCTGGACATTTTCACTTTATATAGTTCCAAAATGACTCTGTTTATTGTTGTAACGATTCGATATAAGTATATTGTCACTCCATGGTCATTTTTACTTCATATAATGCTAAATCGACTATATATATTTTGCTATAATGGGTCTATATAAAAGCATTGTTCCCCAATGTACACTTTTATTTCATATTAAGTCGGACGGGCTTAATATATCGCGAAAATGGCGCACTATGATGCTCGGTATTCAAAAGTAGGACCAGGATAGTTTTCTGTTGTAAAGGGTGTATGGTATGATGGCGCGAGTTTTCAGTGTGGCACAACTAGGCAGGACGTTATCTACCTCGTGTATATTACGTCTGAGATACTGACGATGGAATGTTAAAGCAAATATATTATAAATGGAATAAGTAAATACAGCATTGCGATAATCACGAATGAATCAAAACTCCTGTGACTTACTGAACATTGATCAGGTTTGAAATACGAATTGCACCAGTCGTTTTCATTGCACTATCTATTTAAATTGAGACTGTACTTTTGTGGAAGAAAACAAAGACAATCCAGGCAGGCGATAAGAAAACAGAATGTTTATTTAGGAACGTGCACATATACAATAAATAGGAAATATAATATCTTTTGGTCATATACTACCAAGACAAAGACATTTTCCCTTATGAGACCAAATTAAGACAGACTATAATGGGGAGAATGAACCACTATCATGAGCTTTTTTTTTTCTTCTAAATATTTATATAGTAGAAAGTTTTGAACTGAGCATTTGTGAGCCACCTGACACAGCTGGTTTTAGAAAAGTTTTTATTCTTTTAATATGGCAAACAAAGTTCTGTATAATCTAAGTTCATATCAGGATCATTTGTGAAGTAGCTTTTATTACTCATTTTATTTTCATTAATGACTTATACATCGACCTATATAGTTGTACAATACATCACGTTTCGCGACAAACTTTATCTAATAACATCATTCATTCATTTTTCGCTCACTCGCTTCCTCATTCATTAACAATAGAAACTAACACATAACACATTTTATCATACGTTTAACATATTAATTCCAATCCACTTATTCAGATAAAAATGTTATATTAGAATATTACTACATCACAGAATTACCCATTTATAATAATATTAATATAATGAGCTAGTACAATATCATCTAGCGAAGAAAAACACAATAAACATCTAATAACGGGTAAAAGGTTGCACTACAGTGTCCAGGGGCAGCTCTGCTGACAAGGGGACAAATACAATTGGTATTGATGCGACGTCTGAACTACATAAATGAAAGACATAACATTTATTGTAATATCTCGAAAATCATAATGAAATATTTTATTTAAAAGAGAACCTTTTCAGTTTAAACATATTATATTGCCGTATACATAATAGTTTTACAACATTGAAAATAATTACAAAATAGGCAAAATGTTCTGACCACAAGATCCTACAATATTATCATCGGTCATTCCCTTTTGAAATGTCTGAAAATAATACGAAATAAAAAGCGCATAATATAACTAACTGATCTTAGAAAAAGCTCATATTATAACTAACTGATCTTAGAAAAAGTTCATATTATAACTAACTGATCTTAGAAAAAGCTCATATTATAACTAACTGATCTTAGAAAAAGCTCATATATATTCACCTGGTTGTACTGTACGTACTATCAGTTATAATGAAATGTGAAAATGTCAAACTGATCAACTTAACAAGAATAGATGAGATATATGTGAAAAAGTTCATTGTTCAATGAGGAAAAACTAAATAAAATAAGATTACCAAAAAACATATACGAATACAAAGGCATCCTGATCAAGATATCTAACAAAACTACCAAGGAAAACTGTTTCAGTTAAACCGTCCATAAATTAAGATTATATATGAACAGAGAGGAAGACCAATGAATTTCTTTATATCTAAGATTTGCTGAAACAAAGATATAAAATGAAAATTTAAAGGATGGCGGCAAAAATTCTCAGATCACGAAATAGTTGCAGTTTCTTCGTTTGATACTTGTGACAATTGAAAGACAAAATGTTCAGCATATCCAGGTTATACAATCACATACTACGCTCTCTGCGATATGATAGCTACAAGATCACAGCATTTCTTTGTCGTATCCTTGAGTGTAAAATTGAGTGTTCATTGACCTGTAATAAAATATGTTGGCACCTTTGCATTTGAACAGCTTTTTTTAAACATTGACAATGATTTGCAATGATTTGATTTCATCAGTATGTTCATTCAACAATGACATTGACGAAGGGATGAAAGAACCAGCAGAAGACTGGAACATGAAGTCTTGGTAAAATACATAAAACGGATGCGTTATGTAATGGATAGTGACCTCTTACCTGTAAAACAAAATGTCACTTAGATGATTTTGAGTTAAACCATTAAAACTTTATAAGTAAGAATGAATTTCTGACATTTGCCAGAGTGCTGGCGCATCCTACAATGTATTTTTAATAGGACCGGTACATCCTACAAAGTGATTCAAACATTGGCATGAATATGCATGATCGATTTCGCAACCTGCAGAGCCGTAAATAACGGTAGCACCGCTGCCCTGCCCCAGGTAACTGCCATATGAATTATTTCTTTGAACAACACTGACATTCTGGACAATTTGTTTCATGTTAACATGTTATGACATTTTATCAAAGCAAAGACAGCAATCTCTCATTCATAGCATAATTAAAAAATGACGTTATGAATAGTACACGTAACGTTTGCATTTTCTCGCTTTTTTGACGTTACGGTATGCATGTTGACGTCGTTTACGTTGTTTATGTTCGAAAATCTTTATTCTGATGAAGGCGTTAGCCAGATCGTTGATGCAAAATTGAATTCGTCCACGTGTTGTCGTTGATTTATCCCACACTATATTTGATATTAACTATTTCAACGTTATCGTCTCACCACGTAATCATCATCAACCGATTCACGGCGATGTTATTAAATGGTACGTCTAATTGCGTTAGGCACAGAATCCGATTACGATCGTCTGTAATAACTACACAATTAAAATTTCAATGACTAATATAGACATGAGGATATATATTCTACCGCAAGTGTGCACGTGTATATGAGTATCAAACTGTGTTTTTATCACGTGACAGCTGTGTTGACTGGGTGCCTGTAGTAGTACTTGTCAATCCCTGGTACCTCTCGCGAATCAGTCTGAAAACTTTCTTGGTACAAACAAAACTCACGCATATGAAGAGACCCTGCAATGTGTTAAACAGAATGAAAAGATACCAGAACACAGGCTCGTCTGCAGCATTAGCAACAAATGCAAACACCCAGGTTAGTCCCATTACCAGGGACAACTTTATATTTATGAGGAGAGAACATGTGTTTTTCTTTCTTCGAACCATTGCTCCTTGTTTTTTGGCTTTGATGATATTAATGGCCGTGAAAATGAAAGATATTACGTCAAATAACTTAAACAGCGCTAATGGTCCAGCAAAGAACAACAGTAAGGCTTTTCGTGAATTAATCCAGCATATGACCGAACCATAATGAGGCTGGAAACTTGATATACTGTCGCTCATAGCAACATTGTCTAAAACAACAGCAGCTGCTACGATACAAACTGGTACAAGCCATGCATATAAATTATACAAATAAAAACGTTTAGAAGATTTTTTTCCAGAACCTGGAGAGATAAATTGTTTCGAAAAGGTCATCCACAGATCGAAAGCAATTATGTTCATCCAACAAAATGCTGCAAGAAAGAAAAAATGAACCAAGACGGCAACAATTATACAGACAGTTTGATGGTTTTGCATTTCCGATGATACCAGAAAAAGAAGCTGTGCAAAAAACAAAGAAAGCATAAGGGACGTCAGTATCTTTCCGGGTGTGTTTAACAGTTGTGGAAAACTTAAATATATAACAACGGCAACAACAATTGCAACAATGGAAATGATCAATCCAATTAAGGAAAGTAATCTCTCTGCATCATACTGGAACCAAACATTCCTACAGTTGTCCTTGTCACATGGCTGATCGATTTCGACACATACAAACACGTCAGACTCTTTGAAAAGAACAGTCTCATCTGAATAAATCTTTCCTGTAGCATTCACGTATATCTCCATGTCCCCAAGAAATGAATACTCAGAGGGGTCAAGCTTTATGAATGTACAGCCTATTAAGGTCGTGTTAGAATGGTTTGACTTTGAAGAACTAAAACTTATTTCAATACATCTGCCTTGCTGTGCAATAGTTGGCGGCATGCACAAGATTTCACGACATTGTTTGGTCAGTGGGTCATACATCTCACTGTCGTTGCAATGGTTATTAAACTTAGCATCAGTATCTTCTCTGTCCGAGTTAAAATCCACTAACAATCTAAAACTATATGTTTTAGGATCAACTGGGTGTATAATACCACCCTCTGGTGCCTTTTCACACATTATTTCTTCATGGCGTTCATCGTTACATTTTGCGCAGTACTCATTACGGTACATGATATTATTAAAATTGTAAACGAGAGCAAACTTCCCATCCGTACAATTCTTGTTGAGTGTGGAGTTTTCATAATGGCTCATACAGGAGCTTACTGGTTTCTTTGTATGGCACTTTGTAACGTCAACAGTCTTATTTGGTCTAATGAATCTCAGATCACAATTAACAGGGTCATATTCAGAATGTTGTGCATTACGTTCCGTTCCCCGTAAACCATCCGCATCAACACATTTCGCCTCCACGTTCCAAAACTTGAATTCGTAATCAAAATTACAATAAGCACAGTACATATTCTTGTATAATATGTTTTTCTCTATGTTTGTGACCGGAAGTTTTAATAGAATATTTACGTCGCCATCTGATTCACAATTTTGCTTCATTTTTTCCTCTGTCCAATCAGAGGAACATGTCTTTATCATATAAATACCAAACTCAGTGTTAGCTATTATTTCTGGTAGTTGTACACATGAAAACTCCGGTGATGTTGTCTCACCTGCAGTGGTGACATCTTTGTTTGGACAGCAATCATCCCGGACTTTGCACCACGAGTCACAAAAACAGTTCTTATCAGGATATGAACGACCATTGTTGCAAACATATCTTTCTTGACAGAACTCGCCAGAATACTGGAAATCAGGCTCGTAGGAATCGTAATACATGTAGTCCATAGAGTCCTCGGATTTAGAATAGATCACCACGCACAACAACACATAAAGTAGTTCCCTTTCCATATCAACCTATACACTTTGGTTCTTGTTGTATAGAAGTATGAGGGTATAACAGTACTGTAGACTTATCCACTAATCCTTTTCTCCGTAAATCCAGCAGTCTTCCGGGAAAAAATGTTACTGTGTCAACACCATCCTATTTAGCTGACACCTGTATCCCCTCTGGTTTTTGTTAAGGGTGTTGCAGAAGATAACGGCACGAACTGAATGCTCCAGTCTGACGTTGTAAGATAAGAGTCTAGTTCCAATCCATAGCTACTGTGTGATGAAAAATAGCCCTTTCTCTGTGTTGTCAGTAACCTATCTGTCTAACTTCCCGGGAAGAATTTATTGTAATTATTTCCCACGCATAAACAACCTCTGTACTTGAATGAACGAGGCGGAAGCAGTCAATGTAAGCAAAGAGAGACTGGTCAATTATCATAGATAGAAACCAGGAGTTTGCCTCTTGGTAATGATTTAAGGGTGAAACGGGGGTTAACATAAACAGTTAGTTTCTATCTATTCGTATTTATACATTGATTTAAGTTGACTTGAATACTGTGCTTGGGTGGCCGTGTGGTTAGACCGTCCGCACCGGAATCGGGAGGTCTTGGGTTCGAACCGGCCGGCCGCAAGATATCATAGTAAAAAAAAATGTACTGGTTTAGCTCCCTATGGATAGTTCCACTCCAGAACTGGTTGACCCGGTGTATAATGTAACAGGGTGTGGTATCATGCCACCTATCTACAGTATGATACAGTACGTTTGGCAGCACTATATCTGCCTCAAACAGACAAAGTCTCTAAATGACTGGAATAATGTCGGTGGGACGTTAAACCCAGTAAACATTTAAGTTGACTTAAATTCTACTTATTAGCCATTAAGGCATCTGCCGTCTATGGATCCATATTTTCAACACTGACTTCATAATCTAAAATAAAGTAATACGTTCATGATTTTTTTTTTCAAATAAAGTTGCCAGAGTAAGGACTAAAATATTAAAATATTTGTCACAATATGAAGTATGTATCACTCACATATGAATCAATAAACAAACACGAACGCGTGGTTATAGCGTTATATATATATCCTTATACAGTGAACTAAAATAACCCATGTGTAAGTTGTGTCAGTAATTCATGATATTTTCAGTATGAGGAAGTTTTTAGAAGCATGTCATTATGACTTGAATATACATGTACATAAATTATATATAAGTATTTGCTCATTTTAGAGTTTATCACGTTACGGTCGTAAGATGTTTTTTGAAGAAAGGGCAGTCGCTTTGTCCAGGTATCTGTTTGATGGAGGTCAGATAAAGTATGTATTTGTTTCCAAGAATCGTATCACGTACTGTGATGTTGAAAAAGGCACTTTTTTTCAAATTCTGCTTAAAGGCCTTTGTTTTTTCAGACCAAATAAAAATCCATAAATGTTTCTATTCAGTATACAATAAGGTAGACAGAGTAAACAATTGAACCGCAGTCAACAACCTTTTTTTTATAAATATGCACTTAACGCAAAGTGCCACATATGTTTACTAGACAGAAACAATAGAGGGGAATACCTCTAAATGTTTGTAATACTTAATCGTTTCAAGTATTGAAGTGAACACCATTCTAGGCGGTAGAAACTATTTACGCAGTCAATTCCAGCAGTCATTTATATACTCACCTCGCGTTACATCAAACTAGATAGAAATCTCATGCGCGGATCTAAAAGGTGGGATCGATTTGGTTAAAAAATAACAACAACAACAAACTATAGGGTTCTTCCTATATAAGCCGAAATACGAGGGGCTTCCGTACTGCAGCAAGGCCCTGATACTAAACATCATCAATGATACCAATTTAAGGTTTCCTCCACTCTCAGATCAGAAGCTGGATCTGCGTAAGGATCAAGTTTCTCTAAGATTTAAGTAGCCAGTCCCAGATGCATATATCTCGAGTCTACTGGCAGTATCGAGAGATCTGGAATCGATCAAATCAATCTGAAGAATAAACTTCCCCTTGCCCGATATAAACAGTTTCTTTCAAGCCATAAACAATATTAAACCGATTAATCCCGCACTAGATGTTAATTTTATAGCAGTGGGTACGTGCTAGTGAGTTAGATAATACGCGAATATTTTAAAAGTATACGTTTAACTTTAAAAGCCACGTTTAACTTTAAAAGCCAGACGACCTACAGCATGTGCCGGATTCAAGATTTGACCGTCTGACTCAGTTGAATGGAGACAGAATTATAACCATATTAATGGTGGGTGACCCCATTGACTATCTGTTCTCATACCTTTACACAATAAAATCGCTGTTGTATAAACAATATGCTTTTCATAGATATAGTTATTTCTAAGATAAGTATACTCTTTGTTTGCTAAGCAAATACCGAATTTGAAACGGCCATAACTGTTATACTTGTCTATACGTCTTAAAAAGTCACAACCAGCCTTTATTATTTGCAAAGATCTCAAATTCTAAATTCTCCGTTTTGAGATTATATAAAAGCAAAACATTTTCTATTAAGAAATAAATCTATTCATATAATTTTCAAGGCAGTTATCATCGTCGGAAAACTCACGTTCGCTCAATACGCCTTGCTTCTTAATCGACCGTGGATTATTTAGTTAGCAAAAGTTCGTACTCGTGAATTATTTATTAGGCATTTCATTGGACCCATGGCAGAGACAGCACGGTGACCGCAGGAATCATTTGACCAATAAAACAACCCGGTGAAAGTTGTCTTCGTTCTACCATGTATAGAGCTGACGTCACGCTGCTCGCCTAAGCGTAGC